>JAHHUM010000987.1:0-253044 GCA_036173005.1 Crenichthys baileyi
TCAATTAACAGCGAGGAGCATGCATGTCAAAAATTTTGCCCTGTTGGTTTTTATGACTTACTAAAACCTACAAGTAAGTGATATGCTCTGTGGTAATATGATTCCTACCAAAAACAGTGATTGATCTGGTTGGTCTAGTTGGACTGCTATTTTGAACACAACTGTAGAACAAAACACTTAATATCCTTCCTGCCGAGTTCAATCTAAGCTTCCTTTGGTTCGTTCCTGAAAGTTCATGTGTGCTGGACATGCCTGGATAGATTGGTGATTAATGCATGGCCAGAGGTAGCTGAGAGACAGGATCGTGTTTTAGGTTTCACGATGATGCTGTATCTGACCTACAGTAGACATCGTTGACAGCTACCCAGAGAAGAGCCTGTTTTAGCATTGATTTCAGCCATTTAAAACAACTCAAGCCTCGTGTTAGTGTAAATTATTAGATTGAAGCAATTCACAATTAACCTTTTTAGTTATATGTAATGCTGTCTCATTGTTTTCCTTTTATAAAAATATATCTATCCACCCTATGAACAGATCCTTATATAAAAAAAGAAATAAAACACCCATTGTGTGAAGGCACCATTGCCTCTGCTGCTGCTGTGGCTTCTGAAGCAGAAAGCAATAATGCATGAGCACAAAGTAGGTCCTCTGTTCTCAAAATCAGCGTCTGCGTTAGGGTACACAGATGCACTAACATTTCTTTGTAAAACCCCTATATGTAAACTGTTCCTAATAGTGCACCCCAAATGTATATTTTTAGATTTTTGGGGGGGATTTCCTACATTATTAGCTTTTTTGCTTGCATTTTCTTTTGTACAAGCTTTTTGTGATTGACAATTATAGTCTCAAATACAGTCCATCAGGGGTGTGCTTTGTTTGGACATTTAAAATCTTTGTCAGAGATCAAATACATAAATCTGTTTCAAAGACAACTGAGAAAACAACCTCAGCACTTTTACAAGAAACTTGTTACTTTGTTACGTTTATGTGAAATTTTCTTTAAAACAAACATAGAGAGAGGGATGGTCAGTGTGTTTATAGTGTTTACACTGACCTCTAGAAATGCGGTCTCCTACACAGAGGTGGAGGGTGAAGTAAGTGTCCAGCAGTGGTGAACCATTCTTGTTCACTATGTTCCTGGCAGCAATGCTCCGGAGATGACGCAACCGTCTCTGTTAGACCAGGGAAAAGAGATGGGGGAAAAACATGGATACAATATATTACCAGCAGAATGCTAACAGCAGTTTCATTTTCTTTCTGTGAAGATCATTAACAGATACAATCTCAGCAGTTCTACAGATTTTACTCTCACTTGCTCCAAGGAGAAGTGAAAATAGATTCCCGTAGAGACCAGAAAAGAATCAAACAACCTGCGGCATCCAAAACAGCTTTAAACAGCACATGCAGGGAGAAATGTAACGGTTACTGGAATGGGCCGATTTCCAGTCATGTTGGACCAGATCAGGGTCTGGTTGGTCAGAAACCTAAAAAACATCCAATCCTTTTTTCTCCCCTTTAGGGAACACACCATACTTGGTACTGCCGGGTCACACTAACAACAACGCTTAACGGTGTGGATGCTGTAACTGAGAGAAGAAGAAGTTAAGGGTAAAATAATGCAAGCAAACAGAGAGCATCACTTTTAACTTGTGTCGGTCGTGGAACATGCTAGTTTAGAAATGTTTGAAATCTTTGAATTAAGGCGCCCACATTCTCTCGAGCATGCACACGTCTGCTGTTTTAGTAATGCTAGCCACGCTTATCACTTATATAAAGATGCTAAAAACTGTGTTAGTCATAATAATAATAGAGATAATTTGTCTGTCTTTGTGCTGAAATAATAGTAAAACCGTGTTTTATTATAATGTGTCATCACCTCTGCTTCTAATATGAATAATTAATGATAGTTCACATCAGAACGGCTAGAAAAAAAAACATTAAATGCACTTCCTATGTCATTATGTAGCAAAAAAAAAAAATGCAGTAGTATCTGGGGGTCAAAACTTTATAAAACATTTGAGATCAGACATTGGCCACAATAGTCTCATCAGTAAGTGAGCGCATATATGTGTGCAAGAGGGGAAGGATGAAGGCACTTCCTGTTTCAGGCCACATCGTTGGTGCTGCACGTTGGCTGCATCAGTCGGTCCAGCAGCCAAGCAGAGGTGGAATCTGAGTCATGGGATTCCCTACAAGATTACGGCCCCAAGAAACAACATGACTGACTGTTCCACTGGGGACTTTGAATTCATCAAATTTATGCTTTCATTTTAATTTTGGCTCCCGACAATAAAGACTGTGGTAATGATAAAGAATGTAGTTCTTATTTGCATATTCCACTCTGCAAGTATGCTTGTATTTTGCAACGTCTCTCAACAGCTGGGTGTTTTCGCCGCTTTCAAAGACTGAACCCAAGTATCTTTTGCAGTATTTAAACGTCGGCGCAAATATAGATGGAAGAAAGAGGATGTTCCTCTGTTGGTAGCACGAAACATCCAGCTGGTCCAATGACCAGCAGCCACAGCGACGGCAGCAGAACAGAGTTTAGCTATCAAAAAAGGCTGGAATATGTTTGTTTGGGAACACTTTAGGTTCTAAAATAGAGATATGAGTAAAGATACACAAGGGGAAACATAATGCACACCTCACAGCAACATGCTGAAGCACCTGAAATTCAAACTTCTAGTATTCCATTATAGGATCGAATACAGGAAGGGGGTGGAATTTATTGAACATACGCTCAAAGAGCCATCCTTTTATACAACCGGGATTTCAATGTCAACTATGCAAATTTTTTTTGCCCAACAGCAAGAAGCCGTACTAAGAATAAGGTTTGCTAAACGTAGCCGTGCAAGTAACACGTTTGGAAGATTTATGAGTGTGTCTATCTGGAATATTGTTCATTATGTCTTATGGGTTGAAAATAACTGCTGTGGTTATGTCACAGGAATAACTGCATTTATTTTTACTGTCAGATAAATGTACAGTACACACAAATTAAAGCAGGAGTCAGTTTAAAAAAAACATTTGAACACAGATGAGACTGAGGCATTAACGTCTCAGCAATAGCATAAATTAAAACAAAAACATTTAAAATAGAAGGTTTGCAGGTGAGCTTATTAAAGAAAGATTCTTCTGGGTGCTAGTTATTATGAGACCATAACACTAACTAACTGAACTAACCTCTTTAGGTGAATGCTATGTTGATTGAACAGGACGGTCCAAACAATTGACTGCTACTGTGGATCAATTCAATTAAGAAGCACAGTTAGAGACAGGACAATGCGTTTCAGTGTCCAAGTGTGTTCATCAAGTCTTCATTGAATGTTTTTACTTATTGACATGAAAACACACACGGCCCATATTTAGAAGACAATCTTGTCACAGCTGCGGCCCGTCATAATATCACAAATCCATCACAAATCCGTTCCAAGGCTAAACACAAACTATTTTATCCACCTGATTTCTTCGAGACTTGGCAATCAATCCAGATGCCATTTCAAGTGATTTGGGAATAAAAAACATCTATGAATAATTAGTTTTAAAGCAGTTCCACAAACCACGCTGTGCTCTATAGTTTGTGGCAGTAATATTACAATCCCTCAAGTTCTTTGGTGAGACCTGATTATCAGAAAACTGAGTGAAGGAAGCACCCTGACTATCGTTGAATTCATTTTCTGTAAATACTCTGGTTTTAGTTCTTTCGTTAAACCACTTCCTTCCACATCTGAAACCAGAGTTTGCCCTTGAAGCTTCATATGGTTTGCATTTGAGCCAAAATGAAGTAGTGCAATGAGTATAGAGCACACTCCAGATAATGACTTGCATTAACACAAACGTCCAGTTGGTTTTAGAGGTTCTGATGACGGAATGAATGAATGACTGAGAAGACGAGTAAATATGTTGCTTCGCAATTTCCTACTCGAGTTAAATGAACATTAAATCTGACATAAAGCCAGAAGTTAAGACAATATCAATAAAATGACAGCGCGAACAAACCAACGAGATTCCCTGCAACTTGTTCACCTCAGTGAGTAACCTGTCACATGCAGTTTGGCGCAACGTCAAGTTCTGTCACATATTCTGAAGCATAACTGCTCGCAACACAAATACAATGTTTTCCACGATAAGCAGTCCCTACGTAGAGCAGTAAGAGCCTATCTTAATAATACAAACACAGGTGGGGATGCTGAGAGACCCCAGTATCCCAGAAGTCAGTTTATTTCCTGCTAGCCAGCTGGAACAAGCTAGCTGTGGCTAGCTCACTAGGTCGCAGTCAGTCTGACAGGCCTGGTTTCCTCGGGTAGCAGTTGGAAACTACAGCAAAACACAACAACGTGACTCTGTTCAAGTTCTCCTTAGTTCGACTACCCGCAGCTGGTGCCAAAGAGGGTCTTCATGGGGAGTCTGCATTTACCTGCTGGGATGTGAGCTCCACATGCAAGGCTCGAGAGGATGCAGCTCCAGAGTTGGTGACAGAGGCGGCGGGGATAGCAAGAGCCCGACCGGTGATGGAGTTCATCCTCCTGTCGGCATCTAGCGAGTTCCCCTCATGCAACAAAACACTCCATCCTCAACATTTCCAACCAAACGTTGCAGGCTACCACGACAGGGACGCAGGCACAAATGTTCATGTGCGTAAAGCTCTGCGACAGCTGTCAGTCCGGCCGCGGCACGTAAACAAAGTACTAGCTATTCTGCTACATTTGCTTCAGAAGACCTTCGCTGTATCGGAGTACGTCACTGAGGGCCGTGATTGGTTTAAAGTGGCGTCTGTCAAGGAAATGCGCGTCTCGCTTCTGGTAACAGGCGTTCCTATTGGTCAAATGAGCTGTTAATCAACGAGGAAGGAACAAGCGTCCGCTGAAATCTGTCAAATGTGCGAAAGATGAGGAAGTTGTATGAGCAGCGTGACATGCAGGTGACAGAAAGCACTGGAATCCATTGTTTTTGTTGTAGAAAGCCACTGAAGTCGATATTGACATTATTATTATTGTTATTAATATTATTAAAAGAGCATATGCAGATATTCGAGTTGCAGGAATTTAAGTTTCAACATATTATCAACATTCTTTTAATAAACACAACCAAAGAGTCATTGAGGCTATACTATTCCATACAAACTCTTAAAGCTCCTCTATAGTATTTTGTCAGATGTTTCTGTTAATTGTAATTGTTAATAATATGTAGTATGCATGGAGTTAAAAAACGGGAAATATTTTTTGCAAAAAGTCACACGCAGAATATCAAACAACCACCAGGGGGCAACACCACAGCATTGCGGCCTTTTACACATAAACTACGAACTTTGTATTTTAATATTGATTCTGTGAATTTGAACCAGATCCCGACTCTTTGCAGACCTTTTGATTTGGTTGTTTCTGTAAATATCCATATAAAACAGACCTGTTTTCAGCGGTAGAAAGGAAATATTTAAACACCTGCATCTCTTTCTTAACGTCGTTTATGAATTTATATCCGGTAATTTGAAAATGCATTCATTTCCATTGAACATTTTGATATTTTGTCATGTTACAACCAGAAAATGTAATGCATTTTATTGGTGGTTTATCTCTGATTAATGCCCGTCACCAGGAAAACCATGTATTGGTAGGTTTGCAGCTGTGCCATTCATTTTCAGATGATGGTTTGAACAGAGCTTTGAGATGTTCCAAAGTTTGGGATATTGTTTTAGGACGTAACCCTGCCTTAAACTTCTTGACAAATTTCTCCCTGACCTGTCTGCTGCTTTCCTTGGTCTTTGTGATGCTGCTTGTTCACTGATGTTTTCTAGCAATCCTCTGAGGCCTTCACAGAACATCTGAATTTCTACTGAGATTACACTACACATGTGGACTCTATTTACTAAATAGATTACATGTGAAGGTAGCTGGTTGCATGAGATTTTATTTAGGTGTATCAGAGTAAATGGGCTGAAAACAAATCCCTGTCACAGATTTTTATTTATAGAAAGCTTTTAAACCCTGTATCCATTCCTTCCATGCAATTATGCACAAGTTTGTATTGGTTTCTGTTGATCTCAACCTGTTTTTGTTTTCTAGTCTTAATGGTGTACAAGCTGTAACAGGTGGTGCAACTGAAAATGTAAAAAAACAGAAAATGGTTTAAAAAAAGAAAACATATCCAGGTCTCTTGAAAACATATAAAAATTTTATTTAAATAATAGAAGACAGTTGGTGTCCATTATAAAGGCATCTCCGGTTTTTATTGCTCTAAGATTTATCAAAGAGGGATTTCACTACTCTAGAGCCACAGTCCTGAGACAAGAGGAAACTGTTCAAGCTTATTACAGACTACCATCTGATATCAACATGAAGCAGCCTAATTTATTCAGATCATTCTCACAGTCACAATTCTTCTCAGCACAATTATAGGAAGGGGCTAGAAATCCCTGGAAAGTCTAAGTAACCTAAAGGGATAGTTCTACATGTTTGAAGAGAGGTTCTGTCAAAAAGGTTATGAGTAGTTATCCTTACCTGCAGAATAAAACTTTTTTACATACTTTATTTTGTAAAAATCCAGATTAGTTAGTCGCTAAAGCTAACAACTAGAGAGGGGCCAAGACAAGGGCAGACTTCTTCCATCTTAAAATAATTCCTATCTTAAAGAAAACAGCGATTTTTGCATACCCCATTTCATGTCGTTCTGAACCATCGCCATGCTGGCATTGGGCAGTTATTTACGCACAATCAGATTTTTATTTACATGCAGGACACTGAGGTAGGAAGCAGAGAGCCATCAGTGATCTTTGTGTGTGAAGCACATGAAATGTTATACACCAGAAGACCATTGGTGGCGCACCACCTCCTACCTCAATTTCATGTGTATGTAATCATCTACTTGAGCCTAAATAACCACCCAAAGCAAACATGACAGTGGTTTAAAGGTTCATTAAAAGGTGTATGAACAAATAACTGGCATGTTTTTTAAGTTCTTTCAGAAAAAAAGTATTCTTTAGTCTTGGCCCCGTTTAATACTAGCCCCCAGCTTTAGTCTGCAGGATGAACTAATTTGAATATATTCTAAAGGGCGTTTTAAAAAAGGGTATGTCAGGTACGGTATTGACTCCTTACAAAGGTTTAACAGAACCTGACTTCAAAAGTTTTGAACTATCCTTTTAACAAAGATGTTCCAAGAATCAACCCTTCATTTTCATTGATCACACCTAAGCTACAGTTCTGCTATATGCTACATACTGGAACCATCAAGTTTCCGGTGTTTATCTCATAAACGTACTCCATCTTTTTTACTGCTGCTCAAAACGTTTCAAATAAAGGTTTGAAGACACAAAATATCAGTTTTGCAATTGAATGCATCCATTTTAAAAAAGAAAAGAAATAAAAAAGCGCAAAGAATTTTTTAAAAAAATTGATATAGCCAGCTTTTCTAAGACAATCGTCAGAGCATCATTAATATTACAAAAGTGCATACAAAATATTCACAGAGGGACAAACCAAACAGCCTTTGTCTCCTCAACAGAATACATTAATACTTTATGGCAATAACAATTACAGGCACATGTGTACTGTCAATTTACAATGTCAATCCAGCCTGTAGAAAATTGATACTTTCTGTTTACATCTTGTAGAAATCAATGCATATGAGAGGGGAAACACATCTTTGGCTCAATTAAATTTGGGGTTTCAGCCTTTACAAGGTCTTTCCACTTGCATTTCTTGTGGTTTTGTGTAATGGGGGGAAAAAAGGGATAAAGGGCAAGGTACGAATCATGGTAGTGGGAAACAGCCGTTTTCCAAATTTCTCTACAGTTCCACCTAGTGGAGCTTACCCCCCTCTGCACTGATGAGACTGTGCATATCAGAAATCTACTCTGAGAAACTGAATGAACCCAAAACGCACATTTTTTGATGTTATATTTGGTGCAACTCTGTCCAAAAAAAGTTCTGCAGTGAGGCAATCATTCTTGAAGCCAGCTCCAACTGTGTGAGTATACTTTATGAACACTGCAGTGATTTCTTTAGCAGACATCTATTCTTGTACGGTTTCACAGTCCAGAGATGAACCAGACAGCTGAGGAAGGACGAGGAGGGATGCTCAGCAGGAGCTCCTCGTCCTCTCACTGGATGTGCAGGATGTCACTCTCTTTCAAACCAAAGCGGGTCTTGTACTTGTCAAAAAGGCACTGGAGAGACCTGATGTACATTCCATGGTATAGATCCACCATCTCCTTAGTTGGGTCCTCAATTTTAGGCACTGTGATTGGCTCACCAACTGTAAGAACAAGACCAATGGCAATGACAAAGGACTGTTTGGAGACAAACTTGGCTTTGTTAACTGTTATCTGTTATTTGCCACTCAATTATATCAAAGTAGTTTAACAGTAAATATCATAATAGGACTGGTGAGACCTTGCATTGACCTCCTCACTGACTGGATCATTAATTAGTGGCCCTAAATGCATGCAAGCTATGCAAAAACAGATTGATGAGTAAAGCATTTTTTACTTTTACGACCCGACACCCATTTAAGCCTAGTCAAAGTCCAGATTTAAATCCACTTGATAATCAGTGAAAATTAATGTTCACAGTCTCCATCCAATATGTGCTTTAGCTATTTTGCATAGAAGAATGTGTTAAAAATTGTGTGTGTGTCTTGGGGGGGGGGGGGGGGGGGGGTCCTTGAATCCTTTCGCAAAACAGTGCAGAACTCTCAGAAAACAGTTTCTTTGTCTAAATGCACATCTTGAAACTAATGCAAACAAACCTCACCTATGGTGGTGATAGGATTGCAAAAAGGCACGATTCCCCAGGAGCTGCCGTAGAAAAGGCATGGGGCAAAGCCCAAGATCTTCTGTAACCTCCTCTGCAGAGCTCTCCAGCAGGTCCCCTCCTTAAAGATCACCTGCTTGTAGGCATCATTCTCTCCAAAAGAATACACAGGAACCAGGTCAGACCTAAAAGATCAGAGAAAGTAACTCATTTAAATTTAACATTCTGAAAAGTTAAACCTAGAAACCATAAAAAGAGTGGAAAAGAGGAATATTTAGCCTTTAGTGGCCTCCATTGGCAAATGTTGATTTAGAAGTTCCTTTATTAAACAGCATTTCTTTCCATCTGTTGCACATAAATGATGTGTTATCCAGTTGGTTTAACAACCAACATTATAAGTCTTTATGTTTTAATTGTTATATAATCATTATTTCAGAAAATGACCTGGCACAGAAAACAATCATCACTAGAGGGCTCAGTGTAAGTACACACCACTACTTAACCAAGCTTTAACTTGACAACAACAACCAAGAGCAGGTGGACTTGGCTTTTGTTTACAGCTGGCTAAATGTCTAAAGTCAGTTTGGGTCACACAAAAACACTGTTGGCATTAGCAGGCTATTTTCAGGGCTATTCTGGGGAAACACTTGAGTTTTTTTTCTGGCAAGGCACAACAATTGTGCAAGGGGATTGTACAAATTCAAAACTTTCAGGATGGATGTTTAGTTGGAGAACTTCAAGGATAGTTCATTTGCTTACCTTCTCCAGTAGTCTGAGGCAACATTTTTAGGATTTTACAAGAAGACCACCCTCAAGACTAGTTTCCTTCTTAGAAGGAAATTCAACTGATTGCACCATCGTTCTTATTTTATAAGCATTTCACTATCTCTAGAAAGTGTGTCCAAAGTGCCCTTAACTTAACACTCCTGACTTGTGGGCTAAAATGTTAACCTACTTGTTATGAATGGAGGTCTACATAACTGCATGTCTTTTTCGAGCAAGCTCTAAGCTTCTTAGAAAAAGGTGCACCCAGTGATATGATAATCCAGCCATGTTTGAGCTAGAGACAAACCAAGATGACTTAGCAATGCAGTTAATAATGGCAATTAATGTATTGCTGAGGGTAGGTCATGACCGGTTCACTCTGTTTGACCTTTCAGAACAAGTAGGCCATGCCACGAGGTGTTTAACACAACACGGCACATTCATAAAAGATTTGGTAACAATCTCTCTGGGCCTTTTTAACCTTTCTAAGGTTAATCATCTAGGATTTATTCATTCCTGAGGTTCACAGCAAAGACATTTTCATAACAGATTTGGCTGAGTCTCGTATTTTGAGTCCTTGAAGCTTGTGTGGGTGTGTGTTTATGTCCCAGTATTACAGCGGACACTTACCCTTTCTGCAGGGCCAGCTTTACAAAGCCTTTGCGGTTCTTTAGGGTGACAGAATTCATGCCCGGTGTACATTGCAGAGACTCTGCTGCTCCTCCAACAACAATGACCACAGCATTCCCTGTCCCATTACACGAGAGCAGGTAGTCCATAGAGTTCCTGTTCACTGGGCAGATACCTGCAATGGGAAAATGATATGGAAACATAATGAGTGTAGTTGTTAATCTGGTTGAAAGGATGCAGTAATTTTGCAAACATTAAATGCAAAAGAAAATGTGCTTTTGTACACTCAAATTATTGTTTAACCGGGTAAGGATCAGATCATTTTTATTATGTCCTGACATGTAAAAGAGGGGGTACTTCTATGTTAACTGTAATAAATAAAGCAAAACCCATGGCATTTATTAAATGTGTTTTAAAAGCAGCAAATAGAACTCTAGGAGATTGTTTTCCAACAAAACAACATGTATAACTCTGCAGTAACTCGAGTATCTAGAAGGTATCGCTGGGCAAAGATGAAGCACTCAGTGCTTTAAGTTCTATAAATCAATAAAATCAGCAATAAACAGAAGCTGTTGAAGCTGGACAACAGGACAAGGGTCAGCCCTCTGACAAATACGGTTATCAACATCATTAAACATTCCAGGAGGTCAAACATGACTCCAGCACCTCCCAAAGTTTCTCACCCCCAGACATCAGGTAGTCTCGAAGGACAGGCAAGCGGAAGTTTCCTGCCAGGGTTGCCAGGGAGGGCTTGATCCCAGGAAATTTCTTGGAGAATCCTGTTGCTTCCGTCCCGAAGTTGCAGAAAGCACCAAAGCAGAAGATACCATGCGGATGGTAGCCCAATATGTAGTTCCGGGTAGGAAGCAGTTCGTGGGTTTTAATGAGCTGCAAGACAAACATAAAGACCGTAAGGCTAGATGCCACAACTCGTTATGAAGGTTTCATACAAACATAGTCATGTTAGGAGTCCTAAAACTGTTTACAGTATAATCTCATGTAAAATAACTGATTGGGCTTCAACGATTTTCCTTTTTATGAGTTATTTTGTGTGCTGGGAGGCATTAAACTACATTTAGATATTGACTGTGATGTTACTGTTTTTGAGAAATATTCTTTACCAAGGATTTGGGAACTCTGCCAGAAATTCTGTTAAACTAGGACATCGTTATCAGCTGACGCCAAACAGAACTCTCCTCTCTCTCCTCAAACACAATCATAAAATGACTGACCCACTGTCCATAGCATGCACCAGTTCAGTCTGGCAACTTTGGACTTTTACCTTTCTGAACTATTTAAAGATATTGATTTCACTCTTGAGTTGTAAATTTGCACAATCCTAAATGAAGAAGGTGCACTACAAGCTCGGCAGAGTGCACAAAGATCCCACCTTATAGCATGGCAGCTGTGAGCCCTTACATGCTGGACAGTCAGGGGGAATGAATAGAGAACAGATTCACTGGCTGGAGCAAACATATAGCAGTTATTCAAGTTTTTTGGGCTTATTCAGATTCCAGAACAGTGTTTATCTGACACTTTTCAATCGATCCAAATCCAGACTTACTGCTGTGTTCACTTCCACACAAACATATGCTCAGACTTTGACCTGTTGGCTTCCAGCTCATAAATAACAGTCTGTTGATCACACCAGATAAAACCTGCTTGCTCTTCAGCTGACTGATTCCTCAGCACACATCTGTTTGTTCTCTTTTTTATCTATGGAGGCAGCAGGATACTTCATGAGGATCTACTATAAGTGTGCATTTCAGTCTGACGTTGACTCATGCAGGACACAGTAGAAGTGATATTTCTAACACAAGACAAACATGTGGAAAGCCAGCTGGATCTCAAATGGGCAAAGACAAGCAATTCCACAGCACAAACAGCAAAGATCAATATAATTGACAAAGTTCAGCTCCCTCAAACTCATGGAACTGAAAACAGGATTTTTGTTTTTAGAACGATGCATTGTAATGTCTGATGTGTCTGTTTTTTTTGCACTGCTTGATGCCTGAAATTTTTTTAGATTGTGTCACCAGCCAATCAAGTAGTGGATACCTGGGAGCTGAAAGAAAATTAAACAGTTTATAAAACTTTTCTCAAATAAACACCTTAAAAGTGTGATGCACATTTGTATTTGACCCCTTGCACATAGAGGCCCTTAAATATAATTAAGTGCAATCACTGCCTTCGGAACTCACTTAAATAGTAACTGGTTCACAGTGATTAGAGGAGACCTAAATTAGGCATTTTGGCTGGCAAGCAAAACACTATGCTAGTTAGTAAACTAATACTGCACATGAACCTGAACCACCATCTCCATGGTGAAACAAAGACAGGATAGCTGGTCAGAACTGATAGGGAGATAAATGGACAAACACAGCAGAAACAAATGGAAAAAAAGCTGTTAAAGCCTACAAAATACATGAGTCTGGGGGGAACATTCACCTTCCAGCAGTCAGCACACGGTTACAATAGTATGGTTTAGATCAAAGCAAAATCATGTGTTTGAATGGCCTAGTCAAAGTCTAGACCCAATTCCAGCTTAGAATGTGTGGCAGGACTTTAAAACTGATGCTCATTGATGCGCTCCATGCAGTCTGTTCTGCAAAGGCGAACAGGAAAACAATTCAGGATCCAGATGTAGAAAGCTGGTAGACATACCTCAAAAGACTACCAACTGTAATTGCAGGGGATGGTGTTTCTACTAAGTATTGACTCAGGGGAGCTGAATACATGTGATACCATTCAGATATTTAATAGTAAAAAAATGTGAAAACCCATCTTTTGCTTCCCCTTCACAGCAATGCACTACTTTGTGTTGATTAGATAAAATCCCTTCCTGACTTAATCGACATCCTTTCTTCAATTTCAGCCTTGCTTTAAAATCCTGTCCAGTAAAGTCAGGTACATCAGCAGACTGTAAGCGGAAGGTTTGAAAGTGTAGGGGTTTTGGCCACACAAACATTTATTGGTTCGTTCAATGGGCCCTGTTTCGCCTCCGTTTTTCCCATTTTACAGCTCATTTCTTACTTCGGCAGCTGCGAGGCACTACGAAAAGAATGTGTTCTTCAGTCGTGAAGTTGGTGTTTCAGAATTATATTTAAAAATAGTGTCAGTGTGTATTACGTTTGTGTATAAATATATGTACCAAATAGCGTCATGTAGTTTTGAACATCTTGGTTCAACAGCTGATGATTCAGAGAAATCCTACGACAGCTGACTACAACAATCAGAAGGCGATATCCTCTGTTTAAACACGCTTCAGCCTTGACCTTTGGCCCATCCAGTGACAGCTACTGTACCAGCCTCTGCATGGGGCCAGCGTGCACAGATTTTTGTGCCGGTGTTTTTCTGTGATCACACCCTGCTGCAAGCTGAGCAAGGATTACCCAGATACCGGAGTACTATCAAACAGAACAAAGGCTCAAACTCCACACCAACGTGAACCCTCCATCATTAACAAGGGACACCTTTGGAGCAGATAGCTGATACGCCATCCAGCCCTGATAAGGCTTATCTGCAGGAGGATAATAGAAGGCCTTCACACAGCAGCTGAAGTCATACAGTACCGACTCTGACTGCAAAATCAGAACAAATCAGGTTTTCAGGTTTTATTTCTCTTGCAATAGTTCACTGGAAAGTTGAAATAATTACCCTGATAGGGAAGTAGTCTCGGAAATATGTCCATACTGTCCAGTTTCTCACCCAAGAAGACCTCCTGCCACCTGAAGAGAAAAATGAGATATCACTCAAATAAAAAAAATGAAGACTAGAGTTAATGAAGACTTATAAGAGCATGCATGATGGGCCCATCAGCTTTTTCTCAATGTCTCACATTAAATCAGACCAACTTTTCCTGCTTTAGGTTAGTCAGGATCATTAGAATTATTTCTGTTTACTAAATCCCTGAAAAAACTCTCTTTATACAATTTTCAATTTCCCTTAAATTCTATTTGTACTTGATGGAATTGCTTTTTATTACAGGGTTTTGTTATCCTTCCACAAGCCTCACATTGCTATATTTTAGGACTTAACTGTTTTTTTATGTCTATGAAGCAAAATAGCTGACTATTAAATCAATTAAAAATAGAAGTATAAAATAAAAGCATCTCACAGGAATTAGAAACAAGCAACACTGAACAGAACACTGATAACCAGGAGAAAAGAAAAATGAAGCTAAATTCTCACTTGTACCAGTTCAATGTTTGGCAGCTGCAATCTGAACAAACCTGTTGGACTAATTGAAAACCACATGAAAAGAGTGTAATATTCCACAAATAGATGCAAAAAGTTTATTTTATTGTCCTTGAGAGATAAAAATGTCTTTATTTTGTTATATTTCTAAGCTGATGGAAACTGTGCTTCACAACGCCGCTGACTTGTTTGTAAAAATTTGACGATTCACTTTTTTCTAAGCACATAAATTGGAAACCAAGTCAGCTGATAGATTGATATTGGCCCAAAAAAATCATTTGGTAGCCAGCCTCTCGTCTCAGACAGGCAGTGAAATTGTGCTGTTAGTCAGAAGCCTACTGAAGCAGTAAGGAAATACACCATGTCCTGATGATTTTCTAAGAGGAACCATTCAAGGCACAATGCATTTCTTGTTTCTTCATCTTTATGAAAGAGATTCGCCAATGCCATGGTAATACAGAGTTAGTCGTAGTTTTTTACATGACGTCATGATGACAACCCAACAATGTCCCTGCATGCACTCACGTAAGTTCACACGTTACAAAGATGTAGCAGGTGTCAGCAACATCATTTCATGTATACACTTGTTTTCTACCTTGTTTCGGGGTGTTCCAGTCAACAATGAGCCAGGCAGTGTAAAGGGCAGCAATTAGCCAGCAATCAGTGCAGAACATGTAGATCAACAGCAACGTACAGGCAATACCTAGACACAGAGGCGAAACGGAACAAGAGTCCTTTAAATCACATTTAAATTTATTTAAACATGAATCTAGACTGTCAGAGTAAGGGGAGATAAGGCCTACCGGTTACAAAGCAAGCACTTGTGGTTTGGCCTTCTTAAGCTGAGACTAATGAGCTAACACACAAACACTCACCCATGGCTAAGAAGGAGATGACCCACTGCAGCACGGAGATGACCTGCAGATGCTTTTTCATCTTGGAACTGCAGGGCCACAACGCCGTGGGCAGGTCCTGCAGGGAGGTGAGGATGCTGGAGCCGGTTCCTGGACACAAAACAAGCAGGATGAGATCAATCTGCATGCATCACAATCAAGTGCGAAAAGCAGAAAATATTTGTATGTTATTTTATTTAACTGATTACATAGTGTTAGCTCTTTCTTGGCAAAGAAAAGCTTCTGTTGTGGTGATGGAAAATAGTTCAATCAAGTCCAAAAAGGACATGAAACTAAACGAGGTAAATATTTCCCAGAAAGAGTATACAAAGGTTTCATTTAAAAGGACTGCCTCAGATACTTACCACCACTTTTTACTGACTGGTCCAAACGATCAAAGCCATGCGGCTACTGCACATGTGAGGACTGACGACAAAGTGGCCACATTAACAACTACTAAAGCTCGTCACGCTGAGAGCCAATAAGGAAACAGCTCACCCCAGGAAAACGCTGCCAACTAATCCCCACCGGGCACACTGAAAATAACCTACCTCCAGGATTCGCAGTTAGTAATACCTGTAAACTAGGATGCCGCAGCTACTTTAGACTACCACTGGTTGAACGTGGATCAGAGCTGGCTAAATCTGCTCATGTAGATACTGTGCTTCCATATGTACAGGGATACTTCCAGAAAGTTTTCAAAGTGCCCAAATGGGTCCACATTTTGGGGTAGGCCACAAAAACTGAAGCCATTACAGAAAGTCAGGAGTTGTATTATGCTGTTGTGAAAGTGTTTATAAGTGTGTGGAGGCGAGACAAGAAGTGAGCAAGACATTGCTCTCTTGATAGTGTAATGTATGGAGTGGAAAACTATTTGCATGGCTGCCCTTAAAGCTTTACCAACATGTTATCTAGAAAAAAAGCTAGAACTGCAGAAGTACAACAGTCCACCTGACCCTGGGTTCTCTTACACCTGATGAGCACATGCAACAGCTTGATGTGTGCTTACAGCGTTGAGTGAGCATACCACAATTCATCTGACATGATGCAAACAGAACCTAGAGAGGGTGACAAATAACATTTTTTAATTTTTTTCTTGAAAGCGGGTACTATTCTTAAAAAATATAAAAATTTACATTTTTCAAAGCAACATGACTGTTTTTTTATATGTAAATTCTGATATTTGCCCATATGGTCAGTTATGAAAATACATTTAGTTAAGATGCAGCTATGGTTTAGTTGCAGTTGTTCAGGGTCAGTTTGGAACCTTTGCCTTAAAGATGCTTTCTTTAAATTAGCGGAGCATGTGTAGCCCATAACTGTGTACTGAACTCATGCACTTCAATATCATAGTGAGATCAACTGCACTGGGAAGAGGACAGTGAGGGATGAAATCAGACATATATTAACAGTAGGCATCAAAATATACTAAAAAAGTTCTAACAAGCTAAACTGTAAAAAAAAAAAGTGTAGACTTTACCCCCACTTCCAAAAAGGACAAATTTGGCATTTTGGAAGTATTTCCAGTGGCAAAAAAAAAAGACAGTGATGGTGTTAAAACGCAAGGACAACCACCGATCACTCTCATTATAGCAACACTGCTTTGAAAGCACTGTTGGAAAGCTATAAGGAGCAATAGAACATGAAGGAAAAAAGCAATTAAATAATGTTATGCAGTTTTGTTTAAAAGATGTGTAAATGCCATACCATGAAGCACTTATTCAAGTTCTGCATACCACTTTATGCAAAGATGAAAATAACTAAAAACAAGCCAAGTAAAGCAAAACTGTACATAGGTCTTTAATGTATAACTTTTGGTCACAAAATAAACATTTCGGGCAACAGCTGACTTCTTACAGACTTTTTCATAACTTGACGAAAAAGTGAGCTCAAATGGAGTCTTTTTCATATTTACATTTAGCTGTTGCAAAGAAAGTCTCATAAAATCTACATGAAATCGTTATTAGAGCATACAAATCAAATCCTCAAAACTTCACAACTGACAGATTTTTCAACATTCATATACCAAAAATATACAGCATGTTTACAGAAACATTTTCTCTCCACATCAAGCATTTGTGAATTGCTGCAAATGTTATTACCCTAAATCTCTAAATCATTTGGTAACTGTTGGAATATTAATGCTTGATTTCATTAAACTGAAACAGAACCCACTGAATCTGATCCCTGAACCATCTCTGATCCATTTGATCACCACTTTGTTTCCCTGCTCTCACCATCAAAATAAAATAAAAACAATGTTTTACCTTTAAGGACTCCAGAGTAGGCAGCAAGGATTGTCTTCATGGCTCAAACGTATTTGCTTTGTTTCTATAAATCTGACTGAGGTGTTTCCTGCCCGTTAGCTCCGAGGCTACAGCTCCTCGGTCATCTCAGCAGCGGCTGACTGAAGAGCCAAGCGGTCATTAATTCAGGGGACGGAGCACTGAGGCGTTTGGAGGCTTTTTTCACTGCTGAGTCTGGGAGCGTCCACGCTGGGGGGAAACCTGGGAGACGCAGTAGCAGCCAGACGCACAGTGTCTGTGTTTTTATGACGGGAGGCCACGTGGGTCAGCTCAGCTGCTGGTGGAGACAGTCCCGCCTCTGCCGCTCCACCTCCGCGTCAGGTGGAGGACGGGAGGAGAGCGGAGAGCTCTGCTTTATTGGACATTTTAACATCCGGTAGCTAAGCTCCCAGTATGTCTTGGTAATTGGATTTTTTACATTTAGAAACTAGAATTGAAAAACAACAGAACAGTTAGTTTAGTTTAGTTTAGTTTAGTTTATATTAAAAACATACATACATACATGCGTTGCGCCTATGGAGAAAATCAACGAAAATACGGATTCAAAGTGGGGTGGGTAGAAGTAAATGACTTATATAATCCCACCCTTTCATACATCTTTGTCCTCAAAACACAAATATCTGCTTCCTTCTAAGCTGCACTCAAAAATAACTGTACTTATGAACGTCAGCTTTTTTATTCTTATCGCCAACATATTTAGCAAAAAATCATTTCTTTGTATCTCTTTTGGAACTGGTGAATCGTTTCACATTGTTTTAGTTCTTGATCCAAGTTGTCCCATTTCTTTGCTCCACTAACAGCAGCACAAAAGCGTTTTAATGTTGTACTTGAACTTTTTAGATTTAAAAACAATAAAATCCTCTTAAATTATATTGTGTTTCCCTTCACATTTGCAGGCAATTGTCTGTTTCTGGTCTTGAATTGAATCTGCAGTGTTTGAAAGTCCACCAAATCATGAATTTTTGATTGAATCAATAGTGGGTTAGTGTGAGCTTTTTTTGCAAGCTGACTGTTGGATTTAGAGTAGCTTTGTACAATAAATATTTGTGCTTTGTATAAAATCGCCAAGCTTTTTAATACTCTATTTTGTATATGTTTTATATAACTTTTCAAATTTAGTTTTTCATTAATTATGACTTTAAGAAATATATTTTTTACTCTTTCAATATTAACACCCTGTAAGTTTAACTTCATCTGCCTCTTTAGAGTTTCCAAAAAACATTATTTTTGTTTTATGGAAATTTAATGATAATTTGTTTTGAGTGAACCATTGTGTTAATTTACTTATTTCTATTTCTATGTTGTCTCTTAATTCCTTTAGGCTGTGACTAGTGCAAAACAAGTTTGTATCATCAGCAAACAACACTGCTTTAAAGACTTGAGAAACATTGCACAGGTTATTAATATATACAATAAATAATTTTGAGCCCACTACTGCCCCCTGGGGGATGCCACAAACAATATCCACATATGTAGAACAAAAATGTTCGTTTCCTATTTTGTAAATAATTTCTTACCCATTGTGTTGCAATACCCCTTATCCCACATCTTTCCAATTTTTCTATTAACACGTTATGATTTTTTTAAATCTATAAACAGCCCAACGGTTATTTATGTTTTATCCTTGCTATTTCTATTTTCTTTAACGGAGTCCATTGAAGCGAGTGTTGTAGACCTGTTTGCGCTGAAACCATACTGACTTTCATGTAATAATTAATATTATTCCACCAATTTAATACATTTATTTGATTATCATTTTAAAACACAAATATTAAAACATGAGTCCCTTAATTATTCAGTTGTTTGTTTTGAAACAGGGGAGTAGAATGTTAAAATAAAATTTTTTTTACAAATCCCTAGTAAATGCAAATAAAAATACCTCCGGACCACAATCTTCCTAGCAACGTATACACTTCAACCTGTGACGTCACTACAAATTAACATATTTTATTTAAATGTTGTTCATCTATATTTGCCTCGGGCTAAAGACACATTTGTATCCAGACTGTTTTGTCTGACTGGGTCAGAAAAGACTAATTAACCTTTCAGCTCTGGTTGCATTAACATTATTTATTTATTTATTTGCATTGTATACTGCAATGTATTTATTTTTGCGTAACCTGTAACAATAGATGTGATTCTTGATTACATAGATTACATGTCCTTGTTAAATAAAGTGTTGATTTTAAAATTAAATCAATTCTGAGAAATATAAAGAAATCATCAGATTCCTCTTTTTATAGAATAGAGATATAACTCAGGGGAAAGTGTTTACACAGATATTTATAGATTAAGAAACTGAATGGTTTATGAACCTTAATATACTTTGCATAGCTTAGAATAACTATAAAGAGTGCCTAATCAATGCTAAATTAATATTATTCTCTTAAATGATAAGTAGAAAAGCAAAGAGATCTTAACTAAACAACAAGACCTTGATGTGTGCCTAAAGCGGAGTGGGTCAACACAACATAATTTCTGTTTTTTTATTAATTATAGTGTGTGCATTTACTTACTCTCTCATTGTTCAGGATACAACAGGTTATATCGCTTTGTTGTATGAATTCATTTTCTTGTTTTGTCTCATTGTATATGATCCAATTTTTTTATTTCCTCACACATCTGACGACTGATTGGTAAAGCCTAACACATTTTTAGATAATTTCATGTTTATACCCCCATACTTTATATCTGGATGTTTCGTTACTTTGCTGTAACGTTTTACTTATCATCCAGCCTTTTTTTACACTTACTGCGTGTCCAATGAGGTCGTGGTCACCGCATTTTTTTTTTCTGGTGCAGTATTGTTATTGTGGTCTTGCAAATGCCACAAGTGTCTCTAGGGCTCTTGTTCGACTTGTTTTCGAATATTATATCCACGGTCTTATCAAGTGTTTTCCTAGTCATTTCAATGAAGTATTACTCCAGAGCAATGCCAAATCTCATAAGATGAAATAACCAAAGCTTTCACAGTGAGCAGTATGGAGGGTTCTATTAACAACTGTATGATTTATGCTGTTTGATCTTATGTTCCAGATATCAATTCAAATCCATCTATGAACTAAACTGAAAGATGAATATTTCTGAACAGGAACCTGAACTTCGTTTGTGTGGTGTTTTTGTTAGAGAAAAGGTAAGATAAGATATGCTGCAGTATTCCAAGAAGACAGTGATTTCCTTTGTACTTTGATCAGAGTCTTTGAAAATAAGTCAAATATGTCAAGTCCTTGTCATTGAAACAGCTGTCCGACACCACTAAGTCATCAGGTGTGAGCAGCTTCTCCACATATTCCTGTTATCTTTTTTATGAATACACTCTTCATCACTATGAACGAACCATGTTTCCAAAGTGCATCATCTTTCTTTGTAATGATAATGGTTGTGTGCCAGAACACAAATCCCTGGTTGTATTTTTGCCTAATGTTGGGTCCGGGACGATTTTGATAATCGTCCATTACAGATATTTCAGAATTCTGCTCAACTGTGTTGGTGGATGGAATCGGGCATTGAGGGACAGTATGCCATCTTATTAAATGTGTGGAACATCGAGGTACTGGAGCAATCTCATAGTTTTCATTTCCAGCCAAAGTTCACAGACAGCCTTATCATTCAGGACACTGATCCGAGATCAAACTCTGAACACTGACATCAGATAAGAAAAAAAACCAAAACCAAACACAGAATCATTTTTATTGATCGGATGTCCCAGTCAGTTGACCTGAGAATCTTAAGACTAAATCTGTTTTCTCGTTTTAAAGGCTCTCGCAGGAGTAAGGAAGTAAAACACTTCTCTTTTAATGACTATGTTGGAAAACAAAGTGCAAAATGTTTTGCCAAGTTTCAACGTTGTTATCTCCTAGCCTAGAACAACCACAAACAATATCACTAGTGAGCTTCTAAAGATTAAGAAATGCCAAAATTATGGGGTAAGAACGCTGATCGATGGGACAAAAACATGTGGAATGTTAAAGAACGGGAAATGTGTAATATTAGTCAATCGTTGTCTAGGTAAATCCAAAAGAGGTATTGTATAGTTTCGTCAATAAGAAGTCACAACAATAAATTGTGTCTACAGCTTCAAGAATCTACAATCAAACATAGTTCATGTATTTACAGTTGTGGTTTAATATCGTATTATATGACATTTCAATCATTGTCTATAAAGACAGGCTATTTTGTGAATACGACGTTATTTTTCTATGAGAAAATTAGTGTCACACATTTGACATTTCAGATCGTAGCTTGTGGCTTCACGTTGATTCTCAAGTGCCATGTTATAGTGGAGGCCTGACAGAGTTTACTTCGATTATATCGCTTTTGCGCGATCCTGCGCTGTTCACAATCACATCGTCCAACCTTCCTTTAGATGTTGCCAGGAGACGTAGTGGGCCTGGGTTGAAGACGGAAAAAAGGCAATAGGCAGATATTCATTCTAAAAGGATATAGGCAACATTAGGTAGGGAGCGAGAGCCGATGAGTCACCACCCTACCCAGCGCAAGCTCTACATAGCATTAGCCTCAGCTCTGAGTCCCCCCGCCGGCATCCTCCCGCTCACCCCCACACACAGTGCGCCGCACACAGCAGTACAAGGTCCCCGCGCACACCACCCCCGCACCCACTGGGCGCATCACTGGGCGACGCCCGCCGAGGCAACTGCACCCACCACAGGAACCCCCGACCACTCAGCATGACAGTGAACAGACTCACACCCCCCTATCCCCGTTGGTCAGTTCCCCACCACGCCCTAAGAGGGAACCGGCAACCCATACCACACTGCCCCACTCAGCACAAAAAAACAACATTCCCTGCCAACATTCTGCCACTGCAACTGCCCAGGGAGAAACACATCGGCAGCTCAGCTCCACCATCGGCACGACCCAGACCGATCCAAACGCCGTGCGACTCCATATCCCAATGGTACAACCCCTCGACCCCACCGGCTGCAGCCCCTCCGCGAAACCCCCCACCCCCGCCCTCTATGGGCCCCCGCCTGTCACTACCTGACAGCCCGCAGAGCCGGCCGCACACCAAGCCAGCCCAACCTCCCAGATCAATCGCCAACAAGCCCCCGCCACGAGCCCACGAGAGGGATCGTGCACTAGCCGGGTATCCGTGGGCCATAGCAGGCCAACCATTGCTCCAAACCAAGCACCGCGCCTGCGTCAGTTCCGCCACAGTGCACGTCCCACAAGACGCGCTGCCGCGTCTGCGCTCCTTGCTACCCACCCGACCAGCAACTGCAGCCCCGGCGCCCCAACCCATGGGCCAGAACCCAGATAGCATGGAGAAGGCCCAACGGCCGCACCAGTTTCCGGGCACCCCAGACAACCCCACCCCCAACACCGGAGTGCCTCCTCCAGCCCGGAGCCGCCGGCCTACCCGTGGCACCCCGCATGGCGCACCACTGCCACCAAAAAGTAGTCCCCCCCATCTCGTCCAGCCCCCTCCATCTGAACTGAGGCTGGCACAAATCCCAATCGGATGCCTTGGCTAAGTCCCCCTACCGGAGCCCGGCACCCCCCCCAGCTCAGACCAGGGCCCAAAGCCAGGGGTCCCGAGATCCAAGGTAACCCATAGCGATCCCGAGAGAGAGAGCCGAAACCGCCAGCGCCGGCGAGCGAGCAGTACAGTTCCCAGACCTGACCCCTCAAACCTCAGCCCAGACCACTAGAGGGCTCCACTCCCTCTACCCGGACCCTCCGATCCGCACAGATGGGTAATTAGCGAACGGGGGGTTAAAATGACCCAGTGCCTGCCACCGGGCCAGCTCAAATGTGGTGTTGATGCTGTGTGTTGTTGTGATGTTCGTTTAAAAAGAACGGTGGGGAAGCAGGGTCTGCCACACCCCCCCCCCCCGCAACGTCTGAACCCTCATGTCTAAATCAATAAACCCTTGAGGTTGAGCGCAGGCACACCAGAAGTAGGATAAGAAACCCGAGGATAACCTGCCCTCTTGATGCCATAGGAGTGCGGCCACCCCCAAGGCCCTACAATGTGAATGTCTTGAAAATGTTCAAGTTAGAAGTGTCTAAGTTGTACATTAAAATTGGGGCACAGGCTGCCATGTTACCACAGAGTGAAAAACCACTTGCACTCCATGGTGCACCTGCACCCCAGAGGCCCTCCATGATGGTATGTGATGGAAGCTGCGGTAGAGGAGGTGTCCGGGATGGGATGTAAGGACTGTGGGGGTAAAATGCTTCTCCGCAGGGGCCGATCCCGCAGTCTGACCCCAATAGCACGCGGCCGCGTTTGCCCAAGATCCACCAAATGGACGGAGGCATAGGCGCATCCACCGGGCAAAAGACTAGGGACAGGTTACTGTCCCTAGTCAGTAATTTTCTACACCGCTTCTTCCATAGTGGGTCGCGGGGAAGCTGGTACCTATTTCCAGCAGTCTATGGGTGGGAGGCGGGGTACACCCTAACAGCCTGTTAGCCTAGCATTTATAGAGCCTGTAACTAGGAGAAGAACTGCAGCTTACAGATTTCACTTTTAATGTTTTTAAAGTGCCCTTAGAGGTGAATGGGTGTGTGCATGGTTGTTTGTGTGTTGCCCTGCGATGGACTGGCGACCTGTATAGCTTCACATGCTTTGATTTAAATGAATGCTCTCAAATAGTTTGACACAACTTCATTTTAATGGATCTGATATTATGCATCAAGACATTAGGGCGAGATTTTTTGAAGGATGTAGTGAATGCTGACCCTATGGCTAACATAAATTAGTAAAACTTGATAAAAAGCTAAAAAAAAAACAAAAAACATTGTACTAGTTAAAAGGTAAATCTATCTTATCTAAGACAAGGGGTCGATAATGTGTTTTATTGAGTAAACATGTGACTTTAAATTAGATAGTCTTTAAGTGTTAAGTAAAAAGATTTTTAACCCAACTAAACTTTTATCGTTAGAACGTGTAGTAATCAAAGATGGCATATTTTCTACTATTTGTATGCAGTGGAAGTATGTACATCATACATAAATGAAATATAAGCAAGATAAAAATGTGAAGCTTAGTGTTGAACTTAGCAACTTACAGTTTCAAAAGAGTAAAAAGAATTTGGAGTTCTTAAGAAAAAGGGCAACAACATTTACTGCAGGCAATAGCATTTGCTTAATCAGAGGGTATTGCTGTTTTTGGATGGTTTCTCCATATGATGTTGTAACATAACTTCTATTACTGTGTTTTACAAAGTTACAGGCCTTGCACAAAGTCCCAACCCCAGACATAGTCTGTGTTAACACACGGGTCTGAGGACATAGAGTCTTAACTCTCTCTCAGCATATCTCTTCTCATTAACCCGCAGGGAAGCTGTCAGTTTTTTGCTTGTTATTTAGTCGCACTAATTTTCTAGTTTTAGTTTGAAACCAAACTTGGTTTCAAAGAAACAAATTATTATTTTAACACTTCCTCCATGATACACAATTTGATTAACATAAAACAGCCATTACGATAGCTAGATCACAGAGTAGTTTGCAAATGAAGGGTTAAAGTTAAGGTAAAGAAAAACTGCAGACAGCCTGGGATCCTGCATTAGCACGTAAATTAAACTCTTTCTCAGAGATTTTCGATCTTGTGGCTCCACTTTGTTCTTCAGAACTTGCTCAGGACTTTGATAGAAAGAGGTTTTAGTCAGTAATGTACTGCTTGATTTTTAATCTGTTTCCAAACAGCTTCCTTTAGAGATTTCCTGAATGGATGCACAGTACAAACCTTTTCACTCATCAGATTACTATCAGTTGTCACTAGTAATAAACGCAGTCCCCATCTCTGTAACATAGTTTTCGAAGAGTAACCTTGTGCAATGTTGAGAGATGCAAACAGGGCCAAACTCAGGAGGATTTGGGCCCCTGGGCTTGAAACAGTTAGATGCTCCTGCTCACATGCGAAATAATCATATGTGGATAACAAAATATGTGATACTTACAGGCGATCAATAGTGTCTGTATGTTGTTGAGAAATTTGGATGTGTTTCCTTTTTAGAAATGTTTCTCACTATAATAACGTAGTAAATCGTCGAATAATTTCTGGAAAAGTAATCATCAAGATACAAAAATCCAGAAATGTTCAGGTTACAGATGGTTTATCATCTGTCAAAAGCTGTGGAATGTAAACCACCTCAATCGCAATTACGGACTACATTTGTTGGGGAACTTAAAATACTGCTGCGTGGTTGTGTTGTGCAACCTCTTTTTGTAAAGAAAAAATACACATATCTATATATAAATCTTATATAATATATCTATCTATATCTAATATATATAATATATATATATTATCTATATATATCTATATATAGATATATATATCTATAGATTATATCTATAGATCTTCTCTCTCTCTCTCTTCTCTTCTTCTCTCTCTCTCGCTTCTCTCTCATCTCTCTCTCTCTATATTATATATATTTATATATATAGGTATATAATATATATAGTTATTATATATAGTATATATATATATATCCAAAACTGTGGTGAATGAACAGATATGCAATTATGTACACAAACAAGCAATTGTCAATTACGTTATTTAAATTCCTTAAGTAGCACTCCTTTGCTGGGATAACTGAAATATTAACCTCTGCTGTCTCTCAATGAACCTCTGGGAAGTTCTTGCAAGACCCTTTGGACCCATCTTTTTGTAAAGAAAATACACTATATATCTATCTATCTATCTATATATATCTATACTCTCTCTCTCTCTATATATATATATATTATATAGTATATATATATATATATAGTAATAGATATATATATAGAATAAGTATTATATAGATATATTTATTATAGATATATAGATTATATATAGATTATTATTAAATATAGAATATATTTATAATATAAACCTCTGTTTTTGGGACGGAGAGGTCATCCATGGTTTTTTCCTCCCTTCAATCAGTAAATTGAAGGGCAGGGAAGTTCTTGCAAGACCCTTTGGAAAACCATTTCAGGTGACCACCTCATAAAGCTCATGGAGAGAATGCCGAGAGAGTAAAGCAGAATCAGAGCATAGAGTGGCTATTTAGAAGAATCTAAAATATAAAAATGTTTGGTTATTTCATACTATTGATTACAACATAATTCCATGTGTGTTCATTCATAGTTTTGTTGCCTTTGTTGAGAATCTACACTGTAAATAATCATGAAAATAAAGAGACCCCTAAATGAGAAAGTGTATCTAAAAGACTGATAATGTATGTATGATTTTTTAAAATAAGATTCTGGCTTTATTTGTCTTCATATTTTTAATATGCATTTTGGACTAAACTATAATAATTGAATTTCATTCAGTTTACTTCTATAACTCCAGTACACAATACACATCGTTTAAAGGCACTTTACAAAGTCAATTTAATCAAATCACATTATAGCAACACAAAAGAGGCCATTAATCTATGTTTAAACATAAAATGGCAGAGAGCAGCAGATGTCATCAGACCTATTTATGGGGTATTTTTCTGGACAATCAGCTGCTCTGTTTGTGGGAGATTATCTGGACTACACATAGGCGCTAGCTAGCAGGGTAAAGTCCAGACAAATTCCGGACCATCTCATGTGTTCTTACAGGGGTCACAACGTTCATGGCTGCATGTACATGTCTGGCCTAATCCGTTTCTGTAAATCACTGGGGGTCAGCCTCACATGTTGTCTTTATAGTGTCTGCAACACAAGGTGGGGCTATTAGGGTGTCGTTTTTTCTCAGATCGGAGAGAATGAGCTAAAACACATTTTACACAACAGGAAACAATAGATGTGATGGGACAGAATTTAGGATCAAGGTACTTTAATGAATGTTTACACATGAATCACATACACTCAGAATTGTACAGTAGACCAATTATTTAAAGGAAACTGATTTAAACAATTTCTAGCAATAGACTAAATACAAAAAATGAATTGACTATAAAAAACAATGAGAAATCTAATATTTCATAAATGTTTGGAAAAATGTTTTAACCTAATGACATATCAGCCAACCACACTTACATTTTCATGTAAATCAAAGAAGATGCAATCAATTTTTACAGTGTAGCTGAATCCATTACTAACTGACACCTCAGGAAGCACTGATGTGTAAGTAATAAACTCATTGGGAATTAAATGAGAAGCCCATTTAGAGCTGATTCAGATTAAAACGTAAAACTATCTGAACCATTCAGCACCAGAACTTCACAAATAAATAGTCATTCAATTCCCTCTCATTTCCAGCTCAAAATCAAACAAAATTCAGATGGACATCCTTGTCTACTCCATAGTTGCCTTTGTGCTCATCAAACAAATTGCTGAGCTTGTCCATATACAGCTGGTGGAGGGCATCGAGTTCCTCAGCGGTTGGCTTCAGCTTCTTCTCCACCTTGATTGGCCGGCCAACTGCAGAGAGGTGACAAGGTGCAGGGCAGCCTGTTAAGTGCCAGTTCTTTATCAGGTACACGGTTTGCAGTGTTGCATGATGCTGTTGGAGCTCTGTTTATCTAAAGCACGTGCCATGCATGAGGGCTGCACACCATCCAGCATCACAGGGGTACAGCACATAGGTATCAATGAGACCTAGTGTTCATATGAAATCTGAGCTTCTGCAATGCTCTTTGTCTAAACTCATCAGTAAATACTGTATACTGTAAATACTGTATGTACTATGTACTATAAAGTGCCTTGCTACTGAGTTCATACCCCTAAACCTTTTCACATTTTACCATTACATCCAACAACTCCAGTGTATATTATTGGGATTTTATGTGATATACCAACACAAAGTAATTCAGAAGTAGGAAGGAAATTGTTGTCTTTCTTTTTTTTTTTGCAGAAAAAATTAAAGTTTGCCATATGTAATTAACCCTCTTCTACTCTGATCTTTAGAGATCAACTTGATTGTCAGTAAAGTCTGCCTGAGGGTAAGCTTATCTCTGTAAGAATCCAGGTGTTCTGTTACTGGCCTCAGAGGTTTGTTAGAGAACATCAGTGAACAGAATCATGAAGTCCAAGAAACACACTAGACAGGTCAGGGAGAAAGTTTAAAGCATGGTTAGGTTATTGTAGGCCACCAGAGAAGCAGCCAAATGCACATGGTGTCTCTGGAGGAGCTTCAGAGATCCACATCTCAGGCCCACAATTTTGCTCTGCTTTGTGTTGCTCTTTTACATACAATTCAAATGAATCCCACTGAAGTCTGCAGTTATGACTGTGACAATGTGTGGAAAGTTTTAAAGGGTATGAATACTTTTGCCCTGCATTTGATGAAGCAGAACCTGCTTGGTGAATCCTCCGCTTTGCATTTGGTAATATATGACCAATACTGCTTACTCACCAACTGTGTGAATGGGTCGTCTGTAGGGCATCAGGCCAAACGAGTACTGGAAAATACCACGTGCATGGAACAGAGGTAGGGATATACCCATGATGCTTTGCAGCCGTTCCTGTATCCACCGAAGCCAGGTCCCTTGGGGGTTTTCCACTTGATCATACACTTCATTCTCACCAAAGGAGAAAACTGGCACCAGGTGTGCTCTGAAACATGTTTGATGAAATATGGCTTGATTAAATAATATTAAAGATTAAATGAAATCCCCATGTTTTTACATCACTTTGTTATTCTAAGTGGATCTTAGAAGGGAAGTTCTTTTCCAGGAAGTTCTGTGCAAGTTACTTGAAAGTGTCTCTGTTTTAGGAAGGCATTGTGAGAAGCTTAAAATAATTGGGTTGACACTATCTTTTGGTACACAGAAGGATTTCACAGAATCAGCTGCCACAGAATTGTTTTTTACCCTAAGGCTTTCTGCACTTACCCGTGCTCCATTGCCATTTTGATGAAGCCTTTCTTATTAGCCAAGAGCACATTGAAGGTACCAGGATGGGCATCAAGGGCCTCTGGGGCCCCGCCAACAGCTATCACAACAGCTCTGCCACTTCGCCTCTTGCGGAGGACATAACTAGCACTTTCTTTGTCAGATGGAATCAGACCTGCAGGTTTGGAACAGGAAATGCGTCAGTTCCCTAAAGCTAATAAAGTATGTCCATGTTAGCTTAAATAACTTGGATATGTGGAGGCAGTTGGATAGGAAATCGGATCAGATTTGAAGTTGTCAGGTACACACCAGCACACATAATGTAGTCTCTGAAGAAAGGAGCTCTGAACCACAGAGGCAGCATAAGCAGGTAGCTGGTGAGGCCTGGAAACAGCTGCGGGAAGCCTGTGGCGTAGGTGCAAAAGTTGTTGAAGGCTCCTGCCACCAGCACCCCATGAGGATGGAAGCCCAGGATGTAATTGTGTCTGGGGTCCAAGTCAGCTGTCTTCACTAACTGAGGGAAAACAGAGAACATTGTGCGAAGGAAATCCCTTTTATACAAATATTTTTATTTGTAACTTCATTTAATACCATATTTCTCAAACTGTGGGACAAGTTTCACTGCTAGTACTTGGGCTGCAGTGGTACAAATGAAATGTCAATATGGAAAAGCCAATAAGCACCAACAGCCCAAAAAGTGGGTTGTTCAAGCCCACTGAACTTTAGGGAGGGGAAATGTTGACCTGCCTGCAGAAACTGAAGCAGACAATAGTAAAGTGAGATTGAAACACTGCTTGGTTCATATGCTGTGTTCCGTTCACCTTGGAAGACAGAACCTGGATCTGGGAATGACATTAAACCCAGTTAACAGTGTCCCAATGTCAAGTTCAAAAACCACAGGGGTTTGCTAACTGATTTGCTCCATGACCAGGCTAGCTATTGTTAGCTATATATTTTAAAGGTCAGGGCTAGTAACGCAACTCTGACATTCCCCACTTGAAATCCTAAATTCAAATTTAGTTTATGTTCAACGAAACCTGGTCCTTCAACCAAACATGGAGTGCTAACGGAGAAGAATGTTGCTTTTGTTTCCTTTTCTTTGGTTTTATGACAAAACAAACTGATCACTTCTGATACCTGCTTTGCTATTGATTAAAATGCCAACAGTTTTAGTTTTACTTAAACAGTTGGTCTAATACCTCCTAAAACTGTGTTTTGACTGCTGTGGTTCAGCTGGCTACAGTCCAAACATGTACCTAAACATTTCAGCTTGGACCCATTTTGACCCTGTGTGAGCTCCCCTGTCTGGATTTAAAGGGAGCATACTGTAGTCTTTGTGTGTGCATCCAGGATAACTGTAGTGTCCTTACATATAGTATTTACTTATATTAGAAATCACTTTTAAACATATATGCAATTTGATCTTTTTAAGTTTTTAAGTTGACCACTGTGTTTGCTTTCACCTCTAACCTAAAATTATATATGTATGTTGTTTTACACCATTTCTCAGTCTTAAATATCATAAAAAGAAATAAATAACATATTAAAAAGATAGGGAGCACCTTTGCCAGTAAATGGCAACATTTTCTTTTGTTTTGTTTTTCGTCCTTATAATTCCAGGTTAGAAATCTGTACTTCAGACATGGTTTGCTGCACAGCAATATTCACACATTAGATTGATTGACTGACTTTACATGAGTAAAGTCTGTCTGGCCTCTTTAGTTATTGCAGTTTGAATGAGCACAAATTAGGATAGGTTTATAATTTACTGGAAAAGTCTGAAAAAGGTTTGGATAGCATTAATAAGATCTCTGTGTCTATTGTGTAAACCTAGATTAATGTATTCACACAGAAGTACTGTGAGCCCATTTAAACTTTATCTGTTTGATTTTGCCCTCATTTTGTCGACTATAAATCTAAAGCTTTTATTAGTCACTGCTGCACTAGCCATTTCTTCTCTGCAGCCCCATGTGTGCATCACAGTTTGGACATGATGCAACAGGGTTACAGTATTGCTACTTCAGTGTCTATGCACTCTATTACATTTACCCCTTAGCCTACCAAATATTAGAGTTGCTTCACTGTAACCCATAAAGTATTGGTCATTGCACTGTAGCTACAGAAGTCGTTCTATGCACATTCACTTGGATGACAGACCTGTGACCTGACCTGTCTGGGCAGTTTTGTTGTCCATGTGCAATTTTAGTGCAAGTGCAGAGGAAATTGGTCTGAGTCACATTCACCCAGCCTGATTTGGCTAAAGCATGGCTGCACTTGGTCAGTTCTTTTAAATTGTAAAACTCTGCTAGAATATCTTTTCACATCAATGTGTTCAAGCGTACAACTGGCAGTTAAGATCTAAATAAATGGATCAAACAAAACCAACTCTTTAATGACCTCCTAAAGACTTTTTATAAAGTGTATAAATTCATGGGAGGCCTCAACTATCTTTAAATTCATGTTTGCCTCCTGAAAGAACACTCCACACTGAGGATTGTTGCTTGGAGGTACCAAATAGTTTCCTTAATGACCTTTGTGAAGAGGACTGATAGGACTTTCTCTGCTAGATTTAGTTTGACTTTGTATAGTATTATTTCTGAGGACAGATGGTGACATTTACTAGCAACTCATGACTCTCATAAACAGTGTTCACTAAATATCAGACCCAAGCCTGATAAGACACTATAAAACTGAAACCCTGTTTTTTTATTGTTTTCAACCAGGCGGTTCAAGATCAGAATGTCTCCTTGAACACCAGTGATGTTCATACCTATACTATAAAACAATGAATTCTTAGGAGTAGGGCCTATTAAATATTTGTTATCAAAATTAAGTAAATTCAGTAAGTTTTTTTTTTTTACTGAAAAAAAAAAAAAGGTGAGTTAATAATAATGTCAACTGAAATTAACAGTTGGAAAAGAGAAAAAACCCTGTTAAGGCAAAATGTAACAAAAAATAAATACCTGAGTGAAGTTGCCCCCCTTCAAATCTAACACAATTGGTATCAAATCTTTGTACAGCAAAAACATTTCGTTAGTGTCGCTATTATTTTAAAGATATTAGTAAAAGTTTCCAGAGGTCATCAAAGGTCAACCAGCCCCTCCACATTAACAAAATCAAACTAAATTGGTGACAATCAATTGCGCTATGTTTGTGCTGTTAAAGTTTTATATACGTTTCTGTAAACTGAATAAAAGGGTTACAAATCAAAAGATGTGAACAAATAGTGGCAAAACAAAACTTAACAATTTAGACGTGTTTGCTTAGCACCAGAATCTCACACTGTCACGATCCTGCGGTATCAGGTTTTGATTTTCTTTTTGTGTATGTATTTTGACTATTTTTTTGCTGTTTTTACTGTTTTTTTAGGTCTTGCTTGAGTTATTTCTTTATGCGTATTATTTTTGGATGTTTTCCTTATAAATCATTCTTTAGTGTTGTAGTGCTCTTTATACATCTAGAAGTTATTTTCCTGTTAGATTTCTTTCTTGTGTTTCTCTCTGTTCAGTTCCTGCTCATTACTCTCCTCCCCTTAGTTCCTTCTGCATTCATTGGTTTCAACTGTTCCTCATTTCCAACTTCCTATTCCCACCTGTTTTGCCATGCCTTTCTCCCCTCTTCCCCCTGAATGAAAGTTGTCTGGTTCTCATTGTTTTTTGCTGGATTCCCCTACTGACTGCATGTTTTCTGTTGCTTTGGTTTGCCTCACTGTTTCTTCTTTGCTGGTATTTTATTCATTAATTGAATAAAAATTCCTCACTTCATTGCTCTGCATCTGGTTCTGTCTGCATAAGAGTCCTTTCTAAAAACTGAATCATGACACACACAACACTACTTCAAACAGGCCTGCAAACAAATACATGCATCAGTGGTTTTTACCAGAAGCCATCTGTGTGAGATTATTGCTTATGGACTCTCTTCGACTGCTTATCATGTAATATTAGACCTCAGGATTAAATTAGCTGCAGCATAAAACAGATGTTCTACATTTTATTATGGTGCTCATAGGAGTTATAGGTTTTTAAATGTTTTTGTTCATTATGCCCATTTCCGTGTGTTAAAGCTTATATGACTGTAAGGATGACCTTGGCTTATCTCAAGAGCAGCTCTTAAATTCAGCTGCTGTCAAGATGGCAGCAGTTACTTTTCATTCTGATTGATTCTTTTTTGGGAACTCAAATTCCTCTTGAGGTGGATACAGTTGATTTTTTTTGGACAACTGTCCTCTCCGGTGTTGGATGCTGTGCAGCCGGGAGGAATTTTCCTAATACTTTTCTACTTTTGGACATTTGTTATGATGCATTGCCATGGCAATGGGGTTGTTTCTTACAACCGGGAGCATCTGATTAATATCTCCAAAGCTCAAATAATACTTTAACTACAACCCCAAATCCCTGATGAGTTGAAAAGGAGACGTGGATGCAGAGCAGGAGCAAAGAGAAAAGAGAGAAGGAGGAAGTTCAAACCATCTCTTCTGTCGATTATGATGGGCAATGTGAGATCGTTGGGACACAAGTTGGATGAACTCCAAGCCCTACAAAAGGACCCAGCCAGGGTACCGGGGATGCAGTATTATGTGTTTTTCTGAGACATGGCTGCAGGATCATATCCCAGACTCCATCTCTCTGCCAGGCTTTCTGACCTTATGAGCAGACAGAGATTTAAAGAGGAGCGGCAAATGTAAAGGAGGTGGACTAGCAGTACTTGTGAACAACAGATGGTGTAATCCAGGGCATGTTACTGTGAAGTGTCATCTCTGCAGTCCAAATATTGAACTCTTAGCAGTAAGTTTTCGTCTATATTATTTACCCAGAAAGTTCACCAGTGTTATTTTGGCAACAGTATACATTCCACCTTCCGCTGTTGACGACACTGCATGGCATGTCATCAGCTCAGTTGTTGCTAAGCTACTGACACAACACCCCAATGCATTTGTGGCAATATCTGGTGATTTTAACCATGCTTCACTTTCTGCTACACTTCCAACGTTTCAACGGTTTGTCAGCTGCTCTACCAGAGAAAACAAAACGTTGGATTTGTTTTATGCAAATGTCAAGGACTCATACATCTCTACAGCAAGACCTCCTCTAGGCAAATCAGATCACAATCTTGTTTTTCTCTGCCCTGAATATAAGCCCCTTGTTCAGAGGCAACCTGTAATAAAGAGGACTGTGAGAAAAAGGTCACAGAAAGCTGAAGAAGCCCTGCGAGGTTGCTTTGAGGCTACAGACTGGGATGCACTGTGCCAGCCACATGGAGAGGACATCAATGCCATGACTGAGTGTGTAACCAACTATATAAACCTCTGTGTGGATAACATCATCCCAACCAGAACCGTGAGATGCTTCCCCAATAACAAACCCCGGATCACCAGTGACCCAAAGAACCTGCTTAACAAGAAAAAAAGAGCTTTCAGAGAGGGAGACAGGGAATTATTGAGTATACAGAAGCAACTTAAAGTCAAGATAAGAGAAAGCAATGAGGTGTACAAGAAAAAGCTGGAGAACAAGCTCCAGCAAAACAAAACAATATCAGAGATATGTGGTCAGGGATGAAGAAGATCACAGGCTTCAAGCAGAAGGATGATCAGACCGATGGAGGTCTGGATAGAGCCAATGAACTGAACACATTCTTCAATAGGTTCAGTTCGGAAACAAGCTCAGCATCCTCCTCTCCTGCTCACAGCCAAACAGACATCCCACCCTCCTTTGACCCACAGCTTTTCTGTCACACCTCAAATATTTTATCTTCCAGCTCAGCCATAGACCCTTCTGCTTCTACATGTTTGCCTTCAACCAAATCAGAAGATGCCAATGCTCCCTTTGCCTCCACCTTCCACCTGTGTGTCTCAAGAAGTCAGGTAAAGATGCAACTGGAGAGACTGAATCAGAATAAGGCTGCAGGTCAGAGCAGCTCTGTGAGATTCTGCAGCACCTCTTCAATCTGAGCCTGGCCCAGAAGAAGATTCCAATGTTGTGGAAGACCTCCTGTCTTGTTCTGGTACCAAAGAAAACTCACGCATCAGTCCTCAATGGCTATAGACCTGTTGCCCTGAGATCCCACATCATGAAGATCCTAGAGAGACTCCTGTTGGCCCACCTGACTAAGCAAACAATAAACTATCAGGACCCCCTTCAGTTTGCTTATCGCCGATGAGTTGGAGTTGAAGATGCCATCATACACCTGCTTCAACACACCCACTGTCATCTGGACAAAGCCAGCAGCACTGTGAGGATCATGTTCTTTGATTTTTCCAGTGCATTTAACACAATTCAACCTGATTTGCTTTGTCAGAAACTCCAGAAGACTCAGGTGGAGGCCTCAACAATCTCCTGGATCAAAGACTACCTGACAAACAGACCACAGTTTGAGAGACTGAAGGGTTGTGTGTCTAACCAGGTAGTCAGCAGCACAGGAGCACCACAGGGGACTGTACTCTCACCATTCCTTTTCACTCTGTACACCTCAGACTTCCAGTACAAGACAGACTCCTGTCATCTGCAGAAATACTCAGATGATTCTGCACTTGTGGGGTGGATCAGAGATGGACAAGAAGATGAGTACAGGAAGGTGGTGGACCGATTTGTGGCATGGTGTGGAAACAATCATCTCATCTTGATCGTGACTAAAACCAAGGAGATGATTGTAGATTTTAAGAGAAACAGGAATAAGTCAAAAACTATTTCCATTATGGGAGAAGAGGTGAAGGGGGTGGAGGAGTATAAATACCTCGGTGTTCACCTGGACAACAGACTGGAGTGGAGATGCAACTGTGAAGCCGTCTACAAGAAGGGACAAAGCAGTTAGGACCTTCGGTGTTTCCTGCAAGATGCTGCATATCTTCTATAAGTCTGTTGTGGAGAGTATGATTCTGCCACCATCTGCTGGGGTAGCAGCATCAGAGCCAGGGATTTAATAAAGCTCAACAAGCTGATAAAGAAGGCTGGCTCTGTTCTGGGGACTCTTCTGGAACCTCTGGAGATCATTGTACAAAGAAGGATTCTTCATGAAATGAAGAACATTATGGAGAACCCTGGGCATCCTCTTCGCGAGACTGTCCTACAACAACAGAGTGTCTTCAGTCAGAGGCTTCTTCAGATGTGCTGTAAGACAAACCACTACAGGAAATCCTTCCTGCCCACAGCCATCAGCATCTACAACGGCTCTTTGAAGAAACCTACATAATGAGCTACAACAACATTTAATTTCCCTTTGGGATTAATAAAGTATTTTTGAATTGAATTGAATAGAGTGGCTATAATTTGCCATTTTTTGGAAATGTTTGCAACTTCTTTTGGACTTTGAGTGTATTTTTTTTTATTGTGGTTGTTTATTTTTGGCACACTGTCATTCTTGGAAACATCCAGTTTTTCTGTAGCTGATGGAGGTAAACGAGCATACCGAATATTTTAGAGGAAAAGAGTGCTCAAGCAAATATGACTGGGCTAAATAAAAAACAAAATCCTCTTTCCTAAATAAAAACGTTGGTCCAGATTAGGCTCCTCAGTCTCTGGTTCAGCCACTGCAAAGGTTTTTCATCAGTACAGTCATATTTAATAAATTTAATTATTGTAAAGTTTATTTATTTCAGTAACTCAATTCACTTAGAGAAACTAATTATATAAATTAACTACACACAGGTTGGTGTTTTCAAGCCTATATTTTTGTTAGCTATTATAATTTTCTGGTTACAGCTAATGAAGACATAACATTTAAGATTACAATATTACATCAGACCAATAAAATGTATTCTAATGTATTGAATATGACTGTATATAACCTAAGCATGTTTTTTTCTCACCTTCAGATCTGTTCATTTGATGAACAGATGAGTGAAATATTTTTTCTCTCAGACAGTGGGTAACATTTTCTCTAATAAAAACTAACAGCAAGTGTGTCAAAACCTATAAATCCAGAGCAGCTGCCCCATGTACAGGGGCCATTAGTCCTTGAGACCTTTGCTGCATGTTTTCCACCTTCTCTTTCAGCCTGTTTCCTGTCTGATTACTCTCTGTAAACTCCACTAATGCAAAAAAGTCTAAAAAAAAAAAAAACCAACAAATTCATATCCAGGCTGAAACTTGTTTCTGAGTTGCATTGAAAATGGGTAATGTTTTTACAGACCTTACAGAGATTAATTTGGATTGGTCATAGAGTTATTTATTAGCTGATGAGGTCAATCTTAAGTTCTGCCATGAAGATTTTATTAAAACGCAATCAGTGCTGCTATGTATTATTTTATAATTTTTTCAAACATGTTTCTTCTAACTGGAAGTAGTATGAACATTTTGGAGAGGCTCAGCAGAGTCATAACTTTAATCTAAAATAGAAATTATGAATGCAGCTAAAGATTAGAGTGATGATGTCACCAATTGTGGTTGAGGCGGACCAAAGTGCAGACAAGAGCTGGGCAGCAGCATGTTATAGTAAGGCTTCATCTTTATTCAAAAGGATTCCAAAAACTTAGCAAAAACACTGCAGGTACTAACATGAGTGAATCCAAAAACTTACATGTGTACTCTTCGCAGGAACGAAGCAAACACAGAACTTAGTCCTGGTGTGGTGAACGGGTAAAACAGAAGGAACCAGCGGGGAACAAAGAACACAGACCAACTAATATACAGAGAGACATGAGAGGGTAACAAAGGGCAGATAATCAAAGAAAAAGGGAACAGGTGTAACATGGACGCAGGGAGACAGAGGGAGCAGGTGAACCTAATATGAAGACTAAAACATGAGGAAAAGGACTAATAACAATAAGGAGACACAGACCTAAGCAAAACTACAGACAAAGATAAAATAACCAAAAGAAGCATAAGAAATCTTGAATAACCAAGAACTGAAGGAAACAGAGAAACTGGAGGAAACAGAAGAACAACAATAACCTAAGAACTGGCAACCTAAGTATAAACAAAGAACCCATAAGGAAACCCTAATACAAAAGTAAATAAACCTAAAACCACACTGACTGAATTAACTAGAACCAAGCAGGGAACATGAGGACAAACAAAGACGTAAACAATAACTACAGCTGACCTAACAAGAGGGAGAACAAAATACCTAACATAAATGAACACAGCGAATCCAAGGAAGATACAGAACTAATAATCACAAACAAGAGCATCTAACTAAAGTAAACAAAACCACAAACAAAAGTCCAAAAAAGTCCAAACCCTGACAGATGATAAGGAGGCCTTTCAATACCAGAGGAAACATACCAAAAGATAGTCAGCAATAATGGGAAGGGTTTGACTGATATAATGTCATAAAAGGATTTTCCACTCATTATTGAGAAGGGCATAAATAATTTCAACAATCAGTTGAAATGCAGATATTTTGAACCTTTTGCCCTGATGTTGAATATAGAGGACCTCAGGGCTGCAGTCAGCATGTTTCATTAAATCTGGACGTGACGCATGTATTCCAAGTTTCTTAAGCTGCGGATGAATCTGTGTCGCTGTCCGCATTTATTTTTGTTTTTTTAAGAGAGAATGTACATCCGCAGAACCAGTAAGGGTGTATTTAGAAATGGTGGGGACACGCTCTCCAATGCAGCTAATTAGGCTCCCTGGCTATGTTTACTCATGCATAGGCTCTTTGTTAAAGATAATGTGCCATGTAGTCAGATGATGCAGGACATGATTTACTTTGAACTGAATGGATAGAACGCAAAGGATTTCTTCCCCAATTGAAATGTCTTAAAGCTCAAACTTTCATTTGATGTCACAGCCCATCAGAGCTCTAATAGGCTGGAACAGCTTGACGCACAAAAATGTACAACTGCTTTTAATGTCTGTGTGTGATGACACTCTTGAAATTTTCTTATTATAAAATCAAGATTTAAAAATGTATAATGAGACTCTGTTTTGATATGGTAAATATATATTTATCAATTTTCATACATTGCTAGATTATTTCTTTATGTAATATGTGCTACTATATGGCATATCTGTTCTTTCGCTGTGATACTCATTACACATTCATTGCTCCCTGTTTTTTTGATTCCCTTGAGAGGATCTCGCTGGTAGAATAGAGTGATGTGTTAAAAGAACCAATAATATATTAGACAAAGAATATTTTGGCACATTATAACTTTTTTTAGTGTAGCGATTTTCTTAATGTGTAACTTGCTCCTGTGAAACCAAAGAAGTGCAATTGGACGGTATGGTGTAAACTCATATGTCTGATTATTCAAAAGGGTTCATCTAAAAAAGCCCATGTAAATTAATGTGTTAACGCGGATATCTGTTATGGGTAATTCATGCAAGCACAAACCCTGACCCACTTAATTGGAAACTAAACATTTTCTCTTTGTGATTTTGTTTTAATTTTTCTCATATCCATAAAGTTAGTGAATGGCATTCTGTTTAAAAAAAGTAGCTGATGCATTTTTCGGATAGGGATTAGTTTAAATCTAATAAGTGCACCATATGTTCTATGTCAAGTCCCTTACACCATGTTAAGATGCTCCAGTAGACCTACTGTTATAGTTTTTGCACTTGGTTTTATCAGGCAGTCCAAAGTCTCACCAGGTGGTAGGAATAACATCTATGTAACGTGGTGGAATTTCACTCTAGACGTTACTATGTGTGTTAGAAAAAAAATTATTTTAGCAAAGATAAAACTGATTTTGAAGAACACATAAGATACAAGGTCGATCAATAATAAAAGCCATTATTTTTTTCTTATCAAGTCATATAGGTACACTTTTTCAGCATGACCACTAGAGGGACACAATGACTAGAAAAGACAAACTTCCATTGAAAACTCATGCTGATGCAGTTAGTGTTTTATTTGACACGGAAGTATCTCAAAAAGATCCTTTGGGTTTGCAGTAACATCTGTGGAGAAGGCTGGTGTAATAAAAAAAAAGACACCATGTTGAGCTGATGTAGGATTACAGTTCAGAGACTGGTCTCATTCTGTGATTTAATAGGCTCCTGGACAGAGGAGCTTAGTATTATAAATAAATACAAGGGAAAAGTAGTAGGTTTTGTTCATATAATATCCATAATACTTATAGCTCTAAAGTACTGGATTACTGTCAGACATGAGGAAATGCAGATATCTTTTCTCCCAGATTGTGATTTTGCTGACAGCAATGTCTTGATATTAGTACAAGGTTTCCAGACAACTGGCACAAACTCTACATAATCTCCATGGAAGCCAAACCACCAGCGTCAAAACAATTCCCCCCAGAAGGGATCCATTTCTAATTTGTTCCTTTTTTTCTTTTCATCATGTTTTAAATTCAATTCCTCCTTCAGTGTCATGATTAGAAGGTGTTTGGGTTTTTGTTTTGGGTTTTTCTCTGGTTGTGGTCTCCAGGTTGTGTTTTTGGATCCTGCTTCTGATCAATGTTTCCCAGGTGGTGCTTAAGTTATTTCCTCGGGTTTAGTTTCTTATAGTTCTTGTATTCTGTTCATTATAGTTTGTGTTCTATTGTGTCTGTAAGATGTTCCTTAGGTTTGTGTCCTTGTATTATTATTTGTTCCAGCCATGTTTTGGGTTCACTCCTGCCACATTTAGCTAATCAGTTTCAGTCGGTCCACCTGCACCATGCCAATCAGTGTCCACATCCTGACATTCAGAGTGTTCACTTTATATGTGTTTAATTTTATATTCACCTTAGAGAAAACGATCACCAAGTACACCGACTCATGAGACCAAAAAAATCCCTTCCCTCAGAAGTCAGAAAGATGGATGATGTGTGTGTAAGCTAAAGTAGACTGAGCTCAGACTACATGCATTGCACTGGACAGACTATAATAATTGAAGATGGTCCACGCAGAATGTACTTTACTCATTTTATGAGTGCCAAAAATAAACAGAAACCATCAGATAGAAAACTTTAAACAGGAAAATAAATAGATTAGCACCAGTGAAAGTTCTGCAGCCGAATATTGTCATTGTCACTGTTTGCTACCTATTTGCCATCCTCCACAGTGTCTGTCATGGCAATTGTCTGACCCAAACACATAAACTCCTTGCAACTCAAATTTAACTTAAATGCTTCAGAATCTACATAAAATTCTGTAAAAGTGCTTATTAATGCCCGCTGATTATCGTGCCTCTTGTGATGTCATCAACCCAAATACATACAATCCAGAATAAGCTGTTTTCTTTCTTCAATGCACGGTTTTTATTATGTGAACTCCTTCATTCAAAATCCTTACTTTATTAAGTGGCTGTGTTTTTTACTGTCAGTGTAAAATGTACTGTGTTAATGGAAAAAAGAGCAATGGTGGGTATCTCGAAGGCAAATAGTAGACTGTCAGTGACCAGAGACTAATTTGCTGCCAAGGACTGAGATGAGGATTGTTGCTCTTGACAGGACTGAGATAAAAAAAAATTAGATCAAATTAATGAGCAGAGTGAGATGTTTGGATGTTCTACTCTCTGCAATGTATTCCCAGCCTGCTGGACAGAGTAAGGTGCAAAGACAGCAATCATTCAGAACAGCAGTTTTAAAGCTTTTTTCTCACCTTGATGGGGAAATAATCCCGCATGTGCTGCCACAGTTTGAGGCCACACAAAAAGGGCATTCTGCGGCCTCCACGTGCAGGGGTGTCATAGTCATAGTACCACCAGATGGCGTACAACACACTAATCAGCCAGAAGCGAGTGAAGAGTAGGTAAATGAACAAGATAATGCAGGTGGGTGCTGAGGAGGAACAGAATGCACATGATGAACAGCAGTAATACAAGAAACAAGTACTTGTCCTTTCTGATCTGGAAAAATTAATTCCAGAATTAGCTGGAGAAATTTGACTGAGCAATAATCATTCCTGATATTACATCATTGCAAAAATCAATTTTAGACAACTGTGCTTCGTTTTTTACTGTGATCACCTAATTATCAGTTGTATCATGACCTGACTAGAGCAAGTGAATCAGATATGTACTGCAAAGAAAGAGTCTGGCTGATGCTTTTCTAACTGAGTGCTCACCCTCTATAACGCTCATCATTATCCAAAGATGGACTGAATCTGAAGGTCATAGGCAACTATTCAAATCAATTTTAACAGTCCACGTTGGTATTAAAACCGTTCAGTCATAAATTTCCTACAAATGTTTAAAAACCCAGTTCAAAATTTCTATAAAAATAGGTGTAACTTATTGAAAAAAAACCAGAAGACATCTGCAGAGCTACCAGCCAATCTGAAGCAATCCGGAGTGGGTATTTTATCATAGTATATTGTACACTGAAACAAATAGATTCATGACCAAAAGCCCATGTACTGTGGGAGCATGATTATTGCAAGCACCACAGAAATAAACTTGTGGCCTAAAATGATGAGTTTAAAGAAAATAAATGCGTTTTTTTGGGGGGGGGGGATTTGATGTTATAGATCAACACAAAGTATGGTATACTAGTGAATTAGTACATTACATGTTTTACCATCAAAACTCTGAATTTGTGACAAGCACTTGTATTTAACCCCTCCTATCAACTCTGACCAGCTTCCTGTCCATGCTAAACAAAATTATCCCCATAGTATAGCATTGTGGGGGCGGTGTATTCAGGGACTTGTGCAGTATTAGTTTTCCTACATACATAGCATTCTGAATATAGACTAAAAAGTTTAGTTTGGGTCTAATATCACCAGAGCACCTCTGTCCAAGTGTTTGCTATGTCCCCTACATGGTAAGTGGCAAATTATAAAATTTATGGCTTTAATTTTGCACCTATAATATAAAAGGGCAGATTTGTAGAGTGCACGACTAATGATAATACTGTCAACACATTCTCCCCCCTGAGCTGTGGATCTCAGCAGCTCCTCTAGAGCTCCCATGGGCCTCTTGGCTGTTTATTTGGTTAATTGTGTCCCCATCAGTCTACTAGTTTAGTCAGACACCTATGTAAGTTTGCAGCTATTCCATATCATCCAAATAAAACCCACTGAAGTTTTTGGTTGTAACATGACAATATGTGAAAATGTGTTAGGAACAATGTTGCCAGTGTTTTAAATGCTCTTGAAGTCGTATGTGATTGTCAGTGATGAAGAAAATGTAATAGCTTTTATATTTACTTCATCTAAGTAGTGAACCCCTACAAACATTACATTGAAAGCTTATTTCATGATTTTACTCATTTTATTGTGGTATCCATTTCTTTTGTACCTCAGTGTTCTTGCTTTTACATGGCAATGCTTTAATACTCTGCCAGGGAAAATAAAGGCATAAATCTGATAAAAAATAACTGTAAGGTTAATCTTTAATAAATTTATTGTTGGGTTTTATCAATAGGCTACAAGCTGAAACAGACCAAGTAAGCAGCCTCTCCCCCGCCTCCTTCCATCAACCTGGATTATCTGCAGCACCAGGAGTAAATAAAAAAATAAAAATTGTGTTTAAAGGTTTGAAAGTTTTCACAAATGGCTTTAGTGGAAAAGGCTGTAGATAAAGACATTTATTTAAAATTTTAGTGATATGAATGCAACTTGTTTTAAAAAGTGGAAAAACATATATTTCAGGGCTGTAGGTATGTGTCTTGCAAAAGAGAACTATTAGTAAAATGACAAAAGGTCAGAGGTAAACTGATTCATTAATTGCCGACTGATTTGAATCAGTAACCATGTGGTGCAACAGTATCATATACAAACATGCTGAATATTATGCATGTAAGCCTGAAAACCTGCTCACTTCTTACCCTCGTTCATAACTTCAAACCATTTGACATCGTCATGCACTCATATTAACTTTTATGTTGTGTTGTGTTGATATCAGGAATCGAACCAACATTTTAACATGTTAACTCCAAACTCACCCAGACCTAGGAAGGAGAAAACCCACTGCCCCACTGCAGCAGTCTGCAGCCTCCTTTGGAGGGGAACGTCCACAGGTGCAAAATCAATTTTCATTTTTCTATGAAAGAAGACAGACGAAGCGATGTGCTGCTGCTGAGTCCAAGAAGGACAGCGAGGGAAGGGAAGTCCAAAGTCTGTCCTTCTCACCTTTCCACCATTGCCTCCTATTGACTATTGGCTTATCTTGACTCAATACACTGTTTGATTACTCAGAACACATAAGCTACATCTGACCTTTGACCCAGAAGACTGATGCCTAAATGCATAGCCTTCAGACTCAAACCCATAAATCAGTGAGACAAAGGGATCTAAAACAGTTTTTTAGATCTGAAAATAAAAGGATGATCTTTTTTAATTCTGATTTCACCATGATTAACTCCCTGCACAGGCATTAAAGACAGTCCATGTTATGTAAGATTATGCAAAACGTCACTCTGTATGATTGTGAATGCAGCCCCAGGTGGTTGAGCAATAACGTAAGTGTCTCCGTGTAATAAAGGTAATTTTAGACAGGGCTAAGACATTTATTAAATATTACTACAATCTTGTTAAAAGGTAAAGAAATCAGTTTTTAGGTGGTCAGTGTTAAGAAAATATATGAGATGATAGTGAAGGAGCTATTAGATGTATTACATATCACAGCTAGATGGACCATCTTCATGCTTCATTGGTTGTCTCTCTATTCAATTTTTCTATTTGAGTTAGCTCTCATTATGTTGAATTCTCAATTGGTCACATAATGTTTAGCAAAATCCTGCTGATGGAGCAAAAAATAAAAGAGTAAAGTAAAAATAAAAAAAAAACAATGTTTCAGTTTTAGTCTGTTATGTGTTTGAGAAACTGAGGGACAGTGTGAAACAACATTAACTCCATCAGAGGTGGTATTATTTATGTATTCCACTGTTTGTTGTCAGACTTTCCCAATAAAGGATAGTCTTTGTTACAAATAAAGCTGTTCATAAACCAGTAACCTTCAGCACTGCAGCAGTGGCTTTTTAAACACCATTTGACATAAACAATCTCACACTATTCACCATGCAGAACTCACTTTTATATTAATTAAATATATATCAAAGATCACTGTAAAAAATTATTATACAATAGTTTGTGGTACCATTGGCCTTGTGATGTTTATGTGACAAACACACAGTCGTCACATTTTGTCTCAGTGTAATCATAAACTTTAATGCATGTTATCAGGATTTTATATGATAGACCAACACAAAGTAGTGCATCATTGTGAAGTGGAATAAAATATGGTTTTCAAAATTTCTTATTAAGTAAGATGTGCGTACATTAATAAATGGAGGTACACGGCTGTGCTTTATCAGTTTTGCAATGAGGGGAGCCACACAGTTTATCCAGTTGAATATTTTAACAATCATTTTCCTTGTTGTGAAGTTTAATGAGGGGGAGATGCATGTGCATGCATTCTTAGTTCATGGTGTTGATTGTTTGATCTCTGCACCTGAAACTTATTTCTTTGGAGCATCTACATCCTAGATATGGACCTACCCCACTGCTGACGAAGATTCAAGACGAACTTAAACGTTCTCAATGGTCAGTAAATGCAATGCAGATCAATGGCACTGGCTTCTTTCTACATGTATATATTTGTTTGTTTTTTTACTAATAAATATCTGCAAGTGTTACATGCATTTTTATCCAAGGGCGTTCAATATAATACCCTTAAATAAACTCCAGCACAGCCTCTGCAATATAGCTAAGTAAGAATTTGTTGACAGGACAGCCATTAGTCACACACTCATAAAATCTAACCAGTATAGAACAGTAGGAAGAAGAAACCCTTATGAATCCTCATTCACAGTTTGCCACAAGCCATGTAGGGGACCAAGCAACCACGTGGAATAAGGAGTTCTGCTCAGATGAGACCAAAATTAACATGTTGAAGTGGGATAGCCTGGCCATAGTGGCTGAAGAAGGCAAGGCAGATGTTGTCCAGTTTAGCAGGTGCTTTTTTAATTTTTTTACTCATGAAAACATAAAATAAACTTGAATGTTTAACTTGGCCCAAAAAAACTAAACTTATAGCAACCAAAATGAACATCAAGTGCACATATTTACAATTATCTGTTCCTTTCCCTGCGAACATATGAATTCATCTGTTTAAGCTTCTTCTCCATTCTTCTTACTCACCTGCCCGTCCACCCTCCAATGTTCCACCAGCTCACAAGACTCCTCCGGAAAGAAAGAACCAGGAAATCATTACCAACAAAGCACCACTCACCACCACCTGCTGATCTTAGTGTTTGTTGGTATCCTCAGCTTCCCTCTTTGAACTCCACCAACCCTCCCACAGTAAACCATCTAATCAAGAACGTATCTCAACCATATTAAACTTCTTATAATAACGTACCTCTCCTCCTCAGTGCCGTCCTGTATTTCCTCTGCAAACCCAGAAAGAACCATTTATTAATTTGCATCAAACTTTTTAAACTCAATTGGTGCCTTCATGACACTCTCAGACCAACACAACATGACAGTAGAAGGCAACAGCACTTCTCTTGTTTTTTGAAGATGTATGGCCTCTCATGCAAAAGGCTTCTTCAGTTCTAAACATGGCTTCATGTTTCTTTAAATTCCTGTAACTAAGCCTTGTCACGCGAATGTCCGCATCCAGTGTTGTAAAAATCAAGCCTCCACTTGCTCGTCCAGGAGAAACCTTTTTTTAAAACCCAAACCAACTACCGCTCCATTCAAATACACCTCATCTGAATTCTGAATAAAGCTTTAATCATACCAACAAATATAGTTTCCTGTGTGATTTCTGTATTCAGGCCAGGAAACTAAATTCTAACATGACAGAGGTCCAATGGATAGTTTACATCAAACTGTATTCATGTTTGAGAATGACTTAGTCAAAGTACAGACCTACATCCAGCTGTGGCTGGACGCAAGTAGATGTTCACAAGTGCTCTTCATTCAGTCTAACTGAGATTGAACTATTTTGTAATAGAAATTCTGTCATTGCGTGAAGCTGGTAGAGACAGTGCAGAAGACCTTCAGCTGTCACTGCAGTGAAATCAGGTTCTACAAAGGATTGACTCCAGAGGGCTACATACAAATGGACACCAAACCTTTCAGATTAATGCCTAACGTTTATCATATTAATAAATACTTTAAGGGTTGTTATTGTAACAGAACAAAATATAAAAATTGAAATAGGAAAAAACGGTATATATAAAACAAGATTCATTTTAACAGCCGGACATTCATCCCTGGCAAAAAAACAACAATAATAATAGATTTTGTAGATCGACATGTTGTAATTAGTCTGATGACTTCATTTACACAATAGACTGCAATAAAACTCTGTTTATATCTATCGTTAAAATGCGCTGTGTGCGCCAAGGCTTCTGTTGTATTTCAAAATTGGTGCATTGAGTCGAACATTTGTACCAACCGCGTTTCAATTTAAATACAAGAATTGGTGTGCTTTTATTTAAAAAAAAAATTGATTTCTTATATTTTCATTTGTTTTTATTTAATAAAAGCCACTGTGTGCTTTAACAAGGAGGTCATCACAGCGTTCCTGTTTTTGCTTAAAAGGAAGTAAAACTGTCCAGCTTGACGTTTACTTTCCTTCTCGGTTCCCGTCCGTGTCTCTGGGATGCTGAGCAGGCGGGTGGGGCCGATTTTCCTTGCAGTGCCTTGTTGTGGCAGGACGAACGGAGCAGACACGGGAGGAGGCAGAGCACGGTTCAATTTTTAACATATTTTTTTCTGATCTCCAGCATTCTGCAAATACAACGGGATCCCTATATATATGGTGTTAACGTCAAAAGCGTCGGAGCCTTCTCATACGGACATCTAGGTTTTTTCACATCAGTATACCGGAGTGTGAAACAATATTTTCTGTCGTGTCAGCCCGGTAGAAAATAGTGTTTTTGGTGCTTTAGTGGAACTCTAAATCCCTCAGTATGGCGTGGCCCTGCATTAGCCGGGCGTGTTGCATGGCCCGCTTCTGGAACCAGCTGGACAAGGCTGACATTGCAGTGCCTTTGGTCTTCACCAAGTACACGGACGTGTCGGAAATGCAGCACATCCAGCTGCAGCCGCCGCTCCATCCTCCCCAGGCCCGGGTCGCCATAGAAACGCAGCCGTCGCGTGCGGAAACCCGCACCGCGACAACGACGCGCGGGCCGCGCAGGTGCGTCTCAGAGGAGCGCGTGTGCAGCTCGGTGATGCGCGAGGACTTCAAACACTGGAGAGTGCGACCCGAACCCAGCTGTAAACCCAGGAACGAGTACCACGAGCCGGAGACACCGTTTAACACCGAGACCCAGTACCAGAAGGACTTCAAGCCCTGGCCCATCCCGAAAAGGTACGACCACCCCTGGATACCCAAACCCTCACCGGGCGACGACCAACGACCCAGGCACGTGAAAAAGCATGTAGCGCTGGATGCGGAATGCGGCGTGGAGAAAGGCGCTATTGCCGACAAGGTGCAGGAGAAAGACCTGCTGCAGGGGAAGGAGAGGAAAAAGCGGTCCAGTAAGCAGGAGGGGGAGACAAAGGTGGTCCTGAAGGTGGAAGGAGAGGGCAGGGGGAGGGCGGCAGTGGATGCCCTGAACCGACAGATCAAAGAGGAGATCACAGCGGGCAGCTCCTACAAGTAAGTTTCTTACACTGCCTGACTCTCATTAGGTTGTAATGATCTAAGTGGATGGAACCGGCCCTCAGATGCTCATACAGGGGTCAGGGGGTCTAAACTGGTACTGGACAGTGAAATCTGATTTGTATAAGCAAAAACAATGCTTATAAAAACATGGACATTAACGGCTTATAATTTACTTTATTTATTGCCAGGCAGTTTGGCAGATTAAAAACGACTGTACTTTATTGCGTTAATAGCAGACGTCATAGTCAGCTTTAAGTCTTGATATGAATGGATCACAGATGTAGCTTCAGAGATGTTAACATTAACCATTTAATTGTCAGGATTATGCCATTATGGGAAAATACATAAAGGCTACATTTTCTACCTGCCATGATTGATTTTTAAAACCTTTAGTTGAATATTTGATTTTTATTTAGTTTTTTCCACTTTGAAGTCAGCACTCAGATATGCTAATGAGGAACAGTCTGCTCTTAAAGGTCCCTGCATCCCTTTGCCACAGTAATAAGAATAGTATTATTAATAATAGTAATAGTAGTAGTAGTAGTATTTCCTAGCAAAAACATGATAAAAAGTAACAGAACAAGAACAGAATAAATAATCAAAAACAAATGTGAAGGGAAGATCTTCAACCTGCTGTTGAACTCAGATAATAGTTAAAAAGTTCTTGATGTGTAATAATAGTTGGTAATTACACATCTTGTTTTGGTCAATCAACTGCAATCTGAGCAGACAAGTTTAACATACTCTGTATCCTTTGACCAGATAAACTGCTTGGGTTTGCTAAGGAAGAATCTCTGCAGGGTTTGTCAGTACAGGATTTACCTAAACTCAGAAATCTGCTAATTGTTTTACAAACTAGTCCTTTCACGCTGTGTATGAGTGCATGAAATGACAATCAGCATCATTTTTTACCACTGAATGTAATTAGATTTAATGGAAACAGTTGCATGACGCTGCTAATGTATAGGTCCACGAGGCTAATCTCCATTCTATCGTGCAATGTTCCAGAGAATGATGGAGACGGGTGGATGGATGAACATCAAGTCACGCGTGTTATTGCTGTATGCAGGCCTGCTGTGTCTCTGCTTCATTTTAATAGACTGGATGTATGTGTATGTGAGCCTGAGAGACTGCATGATGTTTCGATTGAGGTTTCTATGTTTTTGTTCTTTTTTGACTGGTAAAAATTACCAGTGCTATGTATAGGCTGGAATGTTGGCTCAGTGCTGTAACTGAGCAGTCTTTGGTGGGAAGTGTGGCTCTGTTGGCAAAGGCAAACGGCACCGTGTTAGTTCAGCAGCAGAGTCCTCCGGCTGTTTGGTGCCTGTGTTGTTTAGCAGTCAGCAGGGAGCGACACAGGCTCTCTCCATCTACAGCACAGGGCATTAAAAAGGGCTGCACCGTGACAAGCAGAAGCCCAGTCAACTCTGTTTTCGTCTGCTTGCAGAGATTCTAAGCAGCTCATGTAACTGGTGGTGTACACATGGTGACAGAGCACAGAAACACAACTGCCAAAGGAAACTGGGCTTATAGTTCTTGGACAAGAGGTTGAAGTCATCACAATATTAAGAACAATGTTCTGACTTCACTGTTTTGCTAATATGTCATAAAGGATCATTTGGATTAAACTTTCTATTATTAGAGTTGTTAAGCGTGAGCATTATATGGGAAAGATGCAAATATAATGCTGCAGCAATCATGAATTTCCTTAACAAGGCATAGCATTATCGAGGTAATAGAATGTTACATTGATTTCATAGTAGATATGACTTAGTCTGCTTATTTTCAACTGCAAAACTGTGTTCTATGTTCCATTTGTCAAACTTGTTTTTAGTAAGGAGATTTCTGTGCGGACAACCTGAATTTCTTGGAGGCTTGGCTGTGTTTGTAGAACCATTGGCAGACAGAATGGAGGTTTTATTGCTTAACGAGGGTGTGGCTGAGATCTCTTCTAATACTTAGCCCATCAGTGATGGGTGAAGAACAAAACTAAAGTAGAATTAAGTCATTTTGAATATTGTAAGGACAATTCCCATAGGCTGCATGACTGACATGCTAATCCAGCCTTCAAGATCTTATTTAGATAGTATTTAACTGCATCAAAATTAAACTGCAAAGTCTCATTGACGTGTACAACCACAACAGCCACATATGGGAAAACAGTTCCAGGTTTGAGGTAAATATGTCCTCTCTAAAATCTCAGGTTGGTCTGGGCCCATATTCACAAAGAATCCCAAGACTAAAAGGAGCTCGTAGTGATGTCATTCTTAGAAAAATCTTAGAAATTCCTGAATTCTAAGATTTTTCTTTGGATTTTCCCTTGGTAAGATAAAGGTTATTCACAAGGCACCTTAAGAGAGCTCCTAAAGTGAACAAATGTTGAGAGTAGTAAGGAGGACTTTTAGTGAGCCTAAGAGTGTCTTAAGCAGAGAAGATGGCAGAAAGACAGAGAGAAAGGAGAGATATTCTCTGAACAGTGAATTAATAAAACACGACGGCTGGACCGAGCTTGGATCCACCTTCTAAATAGTCAAGTAAATGAGCACATAAACTTTTATAACAATCATAAAATTATTAATATAGAGATAAGATCTAAGACCTTATCATCCTCCTTGGGGGAAAATAAATAGTTTCGTCACCAGAACAGGTTAAAGTTGCATCTCTAGTAAGGTAATATTAGGAAGGATAAATAAATAATAGAAACAACAATAAATTACCATCAATAAAAAGTGAACAAAATTACAAACAATATAGTTCAGAATTTTTTTTATATTTACAGAATGTAAAATGCTTTCAAAAGTAAAAATTTGCCAAAAAAATTGGAAAAAAACTCAAAAAGTATATACATACATAAATACAAACTCTAGACAAGATAGAATAATCTAAACTCTATATAAATAGAAGGAAGATGTGAATGAGATGAAGAAGTATTTGCTGTATTGTACATGATTATGTCAGCAGTCTAAGCCTAAATGGTCATCTACAACACCCATCTGGCTGTGGAGAAGTTCTCTGGTGTGCTGCTGTCTCCTCTCCATCTTCTGATTGCAGCAGGTACCAGAGCTGCTCACATTCCAGGCTGGTGCTGAAAGCAGAGGGAGCGATGCATCGATCTGCTGGGAACGCCTGGATCCAGTCTAAATTCTATCATCGGTTAATTCCTCTCCATTGATTACTAGGAGCGCTTCACAGCGTCACACCTAGCAAGGAAGCTGAATGTAACAGAAAAGCTGCTCTGTTTTATCTTTTAACGAGTCCAATGCTTTCTGTAATGGATCATGTTGGATTAGGAAGTGTTAGAAATATTTTGGAACTCTCACAGTTAATGTTATGCTGTTTACTTACTATACAATAACCTTATGTTTGCGGTTTGTAGTGATCTCTTCTAATCGTGCTAATGGTAATATATGATAAAGAATTTAAAATTCATTACCATATTTGCTTTGGAAAAATTGTGAAATCTTGATTGACTGCAGAGCTGTGTAACGGCTACTGCTCTCTCTCAAATGCAACATGTAACGACTGCTATTAACAACTAAGGATCACTGAAGACAGAAAGGCTCCAGTAAAATATAAATGAATGAACAATCTAAGATTTAATAGAAAACTTGAGATTTTTTTTCTGCCAAACATCTGGATAGTCTGATAGATGTCTGTATCTGGTAATATGGTGCAGTTCTGCACTTGTGAGGTGTAAAGATCAAAATACAATAAATTAGTGAGATATCTATCTATATCGATATCTATATCTATATCTACACACACAGTAATTCCTTTAATTTAAGTTTTATTTGTATGGTCAGCATTTGAAATTTTGGCTGAGAAATAATTGTTTTATTTTTCTATAAACTTCAAAATCTGTATACATTTTTCAGTGTATACAGATAGAAAAAAGTAGCTGGTTTTTATTTATAATTCTTAAAAAAAAAAAAAACTGAATCTGCTTAAAACTCGTATCGCCGGGTCAGAGAAATGAGAAACATAATGAGGAAAATGGTCACAAAATCTCTGATCGGTACATCTGTACAAGAACTTCTCATGAAAAACTAAAGTACATCAGGAGAACATGCGGGCAAACATCGTCCTTGCCATGTTTGGGTGGTAGATGATTCAAATGCAGAGCAACTAAAATGAAAAGAGAAGAAAACTTACAGAACTCAGGTAGAACCAGCAGGAACAATTGGAGACATGGAAAAACCAAGCATGGACCAAATGGCAGAGAAACAGAAGGAACCAGTGAGGAACAAAGAGAAACAGTAAGTATATATACTGAGGCAGGGGTAGAGAAATGACAGGAAAATCAGAAGAGCTGATCAGAGGGCAATCAGAGGAAACGTGGAGCAGCTGAGATAGAAGAAAAGTTCAGAGCAGAGAAGGGGAGAAAAGACAGACAAACATGAATGGAGCTGGACAAGAAGCCCTAGAGAAAATATCAAAGATATCTAACAGGAAACAATCTAAATGTAAAGGATCACAAGAAAAATACAAAGAATGAACTTAAAAATAAACCAAAGAATACTGAGCACAAGGAAATGAACTATATGGCAACACCCAAGTGTCAAAAATAACAGAATATGGCAATGCCTATAGAACATAGCAAGGAACACGCAGAAAAACATGAACACAAATAAATACCATAACCTAACATGTCAGGATCTTCACACTCCTTGCATGTTCAACAGTGTGTTTTGTCTGAATTGGTACATTTTCATCCCAAAGCCTTCCATCCAGCCTTCTAACTCCATTATGTTTTAAATGTAATTTATGCACAACAATAAATCCGGAGGCAAAGCTGCTGTTGGAGCCTTTGTTCGTGTTTTCTTTCTGCTGCCTAATCTGTTTTAGGACAAAAGCTATTCTTCGTCCTGTCAGCCTCGCATGCACTTTTATGTCAGTTAAAAAAAACGTTTAAAAAGCAGAGTGAGTGAACTTTTTATCAAGGAATTAAATGCGCAATAAACAGGACAGTCTGGCAGGTTCAATGAGTTTGTGTGACACATTTCTCTGAACAGGAAAATCTCAGAAGCTTCCTGGTTCATGTTTTCTTCCCCAGGGGGAAACATAAAACCCCAAATCCCTCACACATAAAGTCAGATAAACTCAGAATGACTGCTGTCTATGTCATATTTACAGAAGAGATGTATTTACTTCAGGTGCATTTACACTGATCTGTTTTGAGCTTTGAGCATTGACAGACAGTGAAGGGAACATGCCATGTTATGTCCCATGTTTGAGGGAGGAACAAAGAACAAGCTTTGGGAGTGGTTTCTGTTTCTTGTAAATACTAGTGTTCTGTTGTTGCCTTAGTTCAGAACATTCTCTGGAAAAGCTGGCTGTCTTATGTAACTGCTCTAATCTGGTTTTATCATATCTGCTTATACAGATTTGACAGAGAAATGTATTAATCCCTAAATGTTGAATGAACCTTTTTAACCCTGATGAAACACGACCAATTTCTTCAAATAGAATTTGCTATTTAGGATCCTGTCAATAGTGTTTCAGTAAGTTTCATTTTAAATAAGTAAGCATGCACTGAAATGTTCCCTTATAGGTATAAAACTTGCAAAGCTTGGAAAGCTACTGAAGCTATTAGGCATCATAGGGAAAAAGGAGGGAACTGCTGAGCAGAAGCCAGCAGCTGCACCAGCTGACACCACAAGCATGGCTGCTTGGAATCAGAGCTGGACTCCTGTGCACAGGGAGATTGATTGCCTGGATGACTCCAAGTCTGACTGAGGCCAGCCAGTTTATTTGCTGTCAGTGTTAGTGTGGAATTAGAGAGAGAAACACCATGAGGCAAATTTGTCTTCACAGCATCAATGGACATAACATTACACTGCATGGGGTCATAAATATTGGAGCTGCTTAAAGATCTGAGCAAGAAAATAACGTTGTAGTTTAGTACATAATTACTAAATATAGACCTCAATGAATTTGGGTTGGTTTATTTCTTTATTCTAGAGTGTTGTCTCTAAAATGTTGCTGGATTGAGACCTGTCTTAATTTATAGTAAAGACATAAATTACATCAGGGGTAAAAATGGTGTTTTACAGCACTTAAAATAAACAGAAAACAAAGCTTAAACAACATGCTGTCGTACAAAGTGAGTTTACTTACACTTTTGAGTGTAAGTAAACTTTTCATTTTTAACAAATGTAAATCTTACAGGGAGTCAGCAAGAGATTTTAATGCTGGACGATACTGTGTACAGTAGTCTCTCATGGTTGAAGTTTTAAACATGTGCAGCAATGTTGAATCTTCTGAGGATCCTGTCTCTGAGATCCAGAGTAAAGAGTTTCAGTTATAAAGCTTACAAAAGCATGCACTGATTTTTCAGCTTTATTAGCCACGTTATGCATGTGTAAGAAAGCTGTTCAGGACCGTTGTTTACTATATGGATTAAGGCACATATTTTTGTCAAAGATAACTGAGATTTCTGACAGTGATGCTTAAATCTATTTAGAGGTACTATGTTTCCAAAGTCCTCCTGGATCCTGGTAACATGGACATCCTCCTGAATACAGTGCATTCATCAATTACTTTAGCTTCAGCTCCATAAGCCAGGAGTCTTTTTCTTAGATGACTTGTTAATTTTACGGACAGATACAGCTGCGTGTTTTCAGACAAACAATGATTTCCCATGATGACACCTAAAGGAAGCATGTATGAGATGAAGAAAACCTCTCCAATAACCACACCCTGGGGCACTCCATGAGTGAGTTTAGTACAGGTGGACAAAACATCAGGAACATAAATATACTCTGACCACACATCACAAAGAAACACTGACAGCATTTGATACTACTGCAACTGTTCCTCATGCTGTCATTCAGATTTAGAGAATTCCCATTTCCAAGACGTTTCATTAAATTAAATGAGGTATATCCCTAGAGTATCCCGTGCATGGTTTCGGGGGAGCTGGTGACTATCTCCAGCAGTCAATGGGCGAGAGGCAGCGTACACCCTGGCCTGGTCGCCTGTCCATCACGAGGAAACACAGAGACACACAGGACAGACAACCAGACAAACACATACTCACTGCCAGTTTTTGGACTGTGGAAGGAAGCCGGAGTACCCAGACCACGGGGAGAACACACACAACTCTATGCAGAAAGACACAGAGGCAGGATTCAAACCCAGGACTCTCTTGCTTTAAGGCAATAGTTTCACCAATTGTCAACTCATACAGTGGTTGTGTTGAAAGGGAGCAGGAGTGGATTAAAGCTGCTTAAAATGTTTCTTTTTAAAAAAAATTACATAATGAAATGGTGTTATATGCATGAAGGTTTAATAAAAATATAGGTGTTATAAAGCTTGAGAACAAATGTGACCTTTTACTTGAGGAATGTTCTCCTTTCTCTGCTATTTGTCAGATGAGACACCATTGTGCTAAAAGTCTTGCCATTTTGGAGTTAGTTTCTCTGACCAAAAGTAGATCAAGGTAACTTCATTGAGCTGAAATAGAAAGGAAAGATGCTGACAGCAGCACCACAGCATGCTCAATACTTTACAGCTAGGGTTTAAAAATACATCCAACTCATAAGAACAAGATGAGACAAGATTTTAATCATAATTTGAGGGACACTGCAAATCGTGTTTTTTTGTGTCTCAGCAATTGTCTCTTAAACATTTAGCTTAAAAGCTAAAAACATTTGATGCAGTTTAGCTAATCATTACTGGTAACACCAGAAATGTTTCAATATGTTAACATACTAATTGAGAGTCTTCTGGAGAGCTGCAAAATCAGTATTGGTCAGTGCAGAAATGAAGTGGCTGTGGTTCAGAGTTGGACCATGTTAGAATTGATAATATGTTACCACTCAAGTATGAAACTTCTTTAATAGAGACCAGTGCATGTGGACCTCCAAGTAATCAGGATTCTGCTTCGTCCCGCCCATGTTTTCGCCAGGTTATAATCTTTCAAGTTCAGATGGTTTTATGCTCTAACCTCATCCCCCTAAGCACTGTTCTGTCAGGTCAATAAATCTTTTATGGATTATCAAGATACCTCATTTAAATACATGACCCCTAGAGAATGTCACATGTTGGCTGAGGTAATATAAAATGTATTGTGCCGAAGGGTTGTACCTTCTTGCACCATCTAATACTTGGTTTAATATTTGACCAAGTTTAAAATGTATGAAGTTTACTTCATGTGCCTAGCAGGAAGAATTCTGATTATCTTCCTGATCCATTTCTCTAAAACAGTCTGTCAAAATAGTAAGAAATATTTAATGGTTAAAGGACTGAATATATAAAGCCCTTTTCTAGTCATACTGACCACTCAAAGTACTTTACACTGAGCCACATTCCCCCCATCACACTCACTAACGCTCACACATTCATACACTGATATGCAGATCGGAAGGAAACATGGGGTTATATGCCTTGTACAAATTTGTCATATTTAAAGTTCCTAAGTAAAGAGTCTACAAAGACTCGATGCAAGGGTTTTTTTTCTTTAATGGAAAATGTGATTTGTGACCAATTCTTACTCTAACCCAAGAACAATAATATAAGAAAATATAAGGAAAATGATTCCAAATATTTTTTCTAGTCTTGCTGCCATGAACGACCATTAATTATTTGTATCTAAATAAACCACATAGAGAAACTAGTTGCGTGTGTTTGGAGTAAGACCCAAGTGCAGATAGGAACATTGAATGAACATAGTGAAGATTTAATAAGTAAGAAAAAGTTCAAACTTACAGGGGTGCACAATGAGAACCGTGAGCATGAAAATAGATAGTAATGGAAAAGTAACGAACGGTCTAATGGGAAGTGAAACGGAGAAAAACGGGAGAATTCACTTCTGAACAATGAGAATCAGAGAGCATATATACTGAGGGAGATGTGAAAAATGACATGGGAAGCTGGAGTATAACTCAGGAGATAATGTGGAGCAGCTGATGCAGAAGGTAAGCAGGGAGACTGGGGAAGGGAGACTAATTAACACAGAAAGCTGAACTAGGACACAAGGAAACTCTAAACCCAGAGGGAAAGACAAATACTAACCTCAGCTGACTCCTCTCGATGTAAAGGAGCAGCGGCTCTACTCCGAGCTCCTCTTGGATAGATGAGCTCCTCACCCTATCTCTAAGGAAGTGCCCGGCTACCCAAGGAGAAAGCTTATTTTAGCCGCTTGTATCTGGGAGCTTGTTCTGTTGGTCATGAAGGTTCATGCCACCAGGTGAGACTAGGAACACAGACCGACCAGTAAATTCAGTCTGTCAATCTCCCTCTCCATTTTCCCTTAACTTGTGAAAAAGGCCCCGAGATACTTAAACTTCTCCACTTAAGGCAGGAACTCCCCTTCAACCCGGAGAGGGCAAGCCACCCTTTTCCGATCGAGAACCATGGCCTCGGAGGAGCTGATCCTCATCCCCTCTGCTTCGCACTCAGCTGCGAACTGCCCCAGTGCATGCTTTAGGTCTTGGGTAGAAGGGTCCAACAGGACCACTATCACGATGTGGTTTTAGGTCGGACCAAAGTGCAGACAAGAGCTCGGAGAATTCATCTTTGTAAATCAAAGGTTTATTTACAAAGACCAAAAAATGCAAAAATCCTGCAGGCATGAACCAGAGTCCAAATACAAAAACTCACAAGAACACTGCAGGTTCTCCCAGGCAAAGAATTCCAGGCGTGGCAAAATAAACAAAGCATAATCAAGGACATGGACGAGGGGTGACGATCAACAAGGAACCAGCAACAAACAATGACACCAAACCAACTAATATACTGTGGGGGGACAAAGAGCAGGTAATCAAAGGAACAAGGAACAGGTGCGACAAGGAGGCAGGGAAGCAGGAGGAACAGGTGAAACAAATACAAAGGCTGACGAGGAGTGAAAAGACTAAATAAACAATAAACAGAAAACACAAACCAAGCAAGATAATAAATCAGAGGAGGGAAGGAACAAGAATAACTATGAACTAAGGTAAACAGAAAAACTAGAAAAACATAGAAACATCAAAGCAAAATTTAAAACATCACAAGAGGCCAAAAAACAAAGTCCAAAATGTCACACCGTGACATAACCCCCCCCTCAATGTCGGATTCTAGACGACCTCTTAGCAACCAGACGGCAAAGTCCCAAAAAGAAAAAACAAAACAACCTGACCAGGGCGGGCGGAGGGGGTCCTGGAGGGAGGGCAAGAGTCCAAAACACAAAACGACACACCCAGAGCGGGCGGAGGGAGGCCTGGGAAGGAGGGCAAGAGTCCGAAAACAAAAATACCCCCAATAAACAAAACAAAACCAGAGTCCAGAATCTCCAGGAACGAGAACAGAGACAAAAAAAAAAAAAATCCATGAGGCCGATGATCAGGGGGCCTGCAATGACGAAGCCAACGAAGAGGCCGATGATCCGGGGGCCTGAGGCGACGAAGCCAACGAAGAGGCCGATGATCCGGAGGCCTGAGGCGACGAAGCCAACGAAGAGGCAGGCGCCTCGGAGGTCTGCGGCGAGGATGCAGGCGCCTCGGAGGTCTGCGGCGAGGATGCAGGCGCCTCGGAGGTCTGCGGCGAGGATGCAGGCGCCTCGGAGGTCTGCGGCGAGGATGCAGGCGCCTCGGAGGTCTGCGGCGAGGATGCAGGTGCCTCGGAGGTCTGCGCGAGGATGCAGCCTGCCAGGAGGCCGGCAGCAAGGCCAGCGATGAAGGAGCCGATGATCCAGTGGTCTGCAGCGAAGTTGCGCAGATCTGGAGCCCGGCGGCGAAGGAGCAACCGTCCCGGAGGTCTGTGGCGTGGTCTGGTGAACCCACGAAGCAAGATCCTCAGCGACTTGAACCTGGCGTCCGGCTTGGACCCAGGCAGAAACCCTGAAGACTTGACCCTGGCGTCTGGCTTGGAACCACGCAGAGACCTTGAAGACTTGGCCCTGGCGTCAGGCTTGGACCCAGGCAGAGACCTTCAAAACTTGGTCCTGGCGTTCGGCTTGCACCCAGACAGAGACCCTGAAGACTTTGCCCTGGCGTCCGGCTTGGACCCAGGCAGAGACCTTGAAGACTTGGCCCTGGCGTCCGGCATGGAACCAGGCAGAGACCTTGAAGACTTGGCCCTGGCGTCCGGCATGGAACCAGGCAGAGACCCTGAAAACTTGGCCCTGGCGTCCGGCTTGGACCCAGGCAGAGACCCTGAAAACTTGGTCCTGGCGTCCGGCGTGGACCCAGGCAGAGACCCTGAAGACTTGGCCCTGGCGTCCGGCGTGGACCCAGGCTGGAACCCTGAAGACTTGGCCCTGGCGTCCGGCGTGGACCCAGGCTGGAACCCTGAAGACTTGGCCCTGGCGTCCGGCGTGGACCCAGGCAGAGACCCTGAAAACTTGGTCCTGGCGTCCGGCGTGGACCCAGGCAGAGACCCTGAAGACTTGGCCCTGGCGTCCGGCGTGGACCCAGGCTGGAACCCTGAAGACTTGGCCCTGGCGTCCGGCGTGGACCCAGGCTGGAACCCTGAAGACTTGGCCCTGGCGTCCGGCGTGGACCCAGGCAGAAACCCTGAAGACTTGGCCGTGGCGTCCGACTCGGACCCAGGCATAGTGCCGTCAGGCGCATAGTCAATCGTAAAGTCTGTCGCCCAAGGCAAAAAGTCAGGCTGTGGTGCGTCAGGCGCCACAAAGTCAGGCTGTGGTTCAGTCGCCACGTAGTCAGGCTGTGGTTCAGGCGCCACGTAGTCAGGCTGTGGTTCAGGCGCCACGTAGTCAGGCTGTGGTTCAGGCGCCACGTAGTCAGGCTGAAGTAGGTCTGGCGTGGAAACTGGCTGGAGTGTGTCTGGCGTGGAAACCGGCTGAAGTGTGTCTGGCGTGGAAACCGGCTGAAGTGTGTCTGGCGTGGAAACTGGCTGAAATGTGTCTGGCGTGGAAACTGGCTGAAATGTCAAGCTGTAGTGTGTCATAAGGTCAGTCGTGCCCGAAACATAGTCCATCTGGCCCCAGTTAGTCTGGCCAGGAGCACAGTCAGTCTGGCCAGGAGCACAGTCCGTCTGGCCAGGAGCACAGTCCGTCTGGCCAGGAGCACAGTCCGTCTGGCCTTTAGCTAGGGTCAGAGGCGGTTCGTCCTCGAACCCCTCTCGAAACTCTGGAAGTTGGGTCAGAGGCGGTTCATCCTCGAACCCCTCTCGAAACTCTGGAACTTGGGTCAGAGGCTCTGTAGACCCGGCGGCGGCCGGCTGAGGCTCTGTAAGCTTGGCTGCGTGTTGGGGCTCAGGATACTTAGCTGAGTCCAGAGGCTTGGCTGCGTGTTGGGGCTCAGGAGACTTGGCTGCATGCTGTGAGTCCAGAGGCTTGGCTGCATGCTGTGAGTCCAGAGGCTTGGCTGCATGCTGTGAGTCCAGAGGCTTGGCTGCATGCCGTGAGTCCAGAGACCCGGCGGTGGTTGGAACTAGAACAGAATCCGAACTGCTATTTTCCAGAATTATTCTTTGCCGCTCTGTTTTTAGAACCTCCACCGTAAACGGGCTCTGAAAAAAGTTTCCCCACTGCATTACCCAGCACTTCATCTGGTCTAGGACCTTCAGCTTCTGTTTCCACAAGCTGGGCGAATCCATGAGGCGACTGAGCAGGTCATTAAGGACTGTGCATCTCTTCTGTTCTTCCTTCGCTTGTTCCAGGAAGAATAGGGGTGCAGTCCCTGAGGCCAGATAAGTAGCCACCGCTACAGTAAACTAAGGGAATTCAGCTCTGGCTGCCTCCAGCACCGATAGTTTGGTGATGGCAGCTGGTTTAGATGCCTCTGCAGGAGCCGCTGCTGACGTGGATGGCTACGGCGAAGCTGCTGCTGGCAGGTTGAGCCCGGCCGGAGTTGCTGCAGCTGGGGTGGAGTGTTTGCGGCGAGGGCGACGTCGATGTGAGGAGGTGGAGGTGGCCGAGACTGCCGGAGGCAAACCAGAACGCTTCCGACCCGGTATGAGGACAGGAGACACCGGCGTCGGCAGGATTAATCCGGCTTCCTCCATTTCTTGGAGCAACAGAGGCGAGGGTAAAATCTCCACCTCTTCCCCATGCATTTTCCCTTAAATCCTCCTCCTCTGGGCACAACCGTTTCTCAGCTCTTGAGCTCTGTCTGCTTGGTCCTTTTGGCTGGTTCCTTCTGTCACGATGTGGTTTTGGGTCGGACCAAAGTGCAGACAAGAGCTCGGAGAATTCATCTTTGTAAATCAAAGGTTTATTTACAAAGACCAAAAAATACAAAGATCCTGCGGGCATGAAGCAGAGTCCAAATACAAAAACTCACAAGAACACTGCAGGTTCTCCCAGGCAAAGAATTCCAGGCGTGGCAAAATAAACAAAGCATAATCAAGGACATGGACGAGGGGTGACGATCAACAAGGAACCAGCAACAAACAATGACACCAAACCAACTAATATACTGTGGGGGGACAAAGAGCAGGTAATCAAAGGAACAAGGAACAGGTGCGACAAGGAGGCAGGGAAGCAGGAGGAACAGGTGAAACAAATACAAAGGCTGACGAGGAGTGAAAAGACTAAATAAACAATAAACAGAAAACACAAACCAAGCAAGATAATAAATCAGAGGAGGGAAGGAACAAGAATAACTATGAACTAAGGTAAACAGAGAAACTAGAAGAAAACATAGAAACATCAAAGCAAAATTTAAAACATCACAAGAGGCCAAAAAACAAAGTCCAAAATGTCACACCGTGACAACCACATCATCTCAAAATGAGAGACGTAATCCACTGGTCCGAAAACCAGATCCCCTCGGGCCCATGCAGGACCGATGGCAAAGGGCAGCCCTGCCGGAGTCCAACATGCACCAGGAACATGTAATACCAACAATGCAAACCAAACTCCTGCTCCGCTTATACAGAGACCAGATGGCCCCTAATAAAGGGCCCCCGACTCAGTACTCCTGGAGCGTCCCCCACAGAGCACCACCAGGGAAACAGTCAAATGTCAGGTCCGCAAAACACATGTGGACTGATTGTGCAAACTCCCGTGACCCATTGAGCACCCTTTAGAGGGTGTAGAGCTCTTCTACAGTCCTTCAGCTAGACATGCGGCAAGAAATGCGGTTGAAAGTCCAAAGATACATTGAGTCTCTGGCCTAGGATGTCCTGGTGCCAAGTACACTGAAGAACACCCTTATGTTAGAACATGGTGTTCGTTATGGACAAACCATGACTGGCACAGAAGTCCAATAAAGCAATGGTGGACAATCAAAAAGCTAGAGAGCGGGTTAAAAACTATGTCTCTTTTCACTCCACAATGTGATAATCCAGATTTCTTACCTAGATTGAAGGATAGTAACTTTAAAAATTCTACATGCTACATTCTACAATGTTCTTAAGTGTCTCAATGCAGGGAAAACATCTCACTTGAAGGAGTTGTGGAAAAAGGAAATTCTTTGTAATATTACTTATGAGGAAAGGAACAATGCTTAGAGAAATGTGGAAATCTAAGTGTTTGCAACAGAGTCAAAGCTACCCAGCTTATGATTCTCAATAGAGCTCATATCTCACTTTATTAATGACAAAAATGTACATCTTTTTCATCTCCACAGTGCTTGAAGTTAAAACTGAGACAGGTAGTCTTAGTGCTTTTGGTCTTGTATTAAAGTGAAACAGTTCTGGCATGTCATTGGAGGAGAAATGAAGAAAATTACCTAGGATGATTTAAATAATAATCCCTTACATTTGTTAATTGGAATAAATGATCCTAATATCAGTGATAAATTTAAAAGAAAACTCAACAGATTGATAACTTTCTGTTAGAAAATGCCTCCTCCTGCACTGGATAACTGAAAAAGTGTCAGGTGCGGTGTAACGGAGGACCCCGGAGTGCAGACGAGCAGGCAGCATGATGGTAAGTGAATAAACTGATTTAATAAATGAAACTTACTTAGGAAGGTGGTGGCAAATACTGGCATAGAAAGGCTTGGCATGAATGGCATGAACGGCATGAACTAGCTGAACACAGGGTGACATGATCCGAATAAAGTTAATTGACAAACAGGACAGAACACAACGTGACTGGAGCAAAACAGAAATTCAAGGATACAAACTAATAGAAACATAAGTAGAAAAACATGAAACTAAAGCATAACCAGATCCAAAAACCTAACTTGACAAAACATGAACTAGAAGACAAAAACTAAAGCATGACCAGGAAAATAATAAACAGAAGCATGGTTCAAAACCTTAACTGTGAGAAACATATGGAGGAAAAACCTGCAACCAAAAACCAAACAACCCCAAATCATAACAAAAGGTTCCTTCCAAGACTCAATAGCAAAAGGTTGTACTTGAACATGTCTCTCTAGATTACCTGACATGTTGGTTACACCATAATGATGAACTCCTTAATGGACTCCGCTAAAACATGGAAACCCTTTTTATCCTGTCTAGGAACTAATATCTCCACAATTCTCACAAGAGGTTTTGTTCTATAATGCTACTATACGGTCTCGATAATGTTCAATACTCGTTATTTATATAATTATATATATTTAAATATAGTGCTGTTTCCTTTACTTTTAGTATCTATGTATGTGTAGCTAATAACCGACCTTGTAGTTTTTTGTTTTTATTTGGTTCTGTACAACTGATAAGATATAATAAATCTATTACTTAAAAACAGATAACTAACCTAAGGGGAAAACACTAGAATACACAGGGAATAGAGAACAGGAATAAACTAAGAAACTAAGCACAAAGGAATAACCAATACTATATCTTGCTGTATCTTGTTCATGCCTCTGTGTTCTTTATAGTCTGAGGTGTTGCCAACCGTAGATATAATAAACAAGGGAGCTGATGAACACAAACCAACAAAAACACCTAAAGATCATAACAGCTTTACTTATATTTTAAAACAACATTCAAGGATTTACATTTTAAACTTAGCATCCTATATTAATGATTAGTTAGTGGTTAGCGTGGCTTCCACCACTGAAACAGTTATGCTTATTTTATAGAGAATTTAACTCCTTATTCTACCTACATTTCACCATCTGGATCTCCCCAATGTGAGACAATAAATGAGATTTCTATTCTACCTATGAGATTTCCAAAAGGCTAGCATCATTTTCATGTCCAACATGTTCCATGACAGACAGAGGTTGAACTCTAAAAATGTCATGTCTCTCATGACATAGAAAAATGCTATGGTGCATTCACTAATCGGGAAAAGATTCTATTTCTGAATTCCGATCAGGGGTTTACTAATTACTACTAAGTGTTTAGTACTTTCAGTTGAGTAATTCACAACTGACTGATAGATTGTTCTTGAAATTAAAATTTACAAGACGTTATATCTAAGAACAAAACTGCTGCTATTAAACAGGAAGGTACAGCTCTCTGGTGCTGAACACAGAGTTTTTAATCTTAGTACCAAGAACCTCCTGATCTCGGAGACACAGGCTGTATTGTTACACAGTCATATGTTGATGAATAGCAGTGATGTTACAGCACAGACCGGTGTTTCACACTGTGAACCCTGCCTGTTCTCACAATCTGCCCCTCTTTCACCAACATATGCACATAATGGTGTCATGTGGTTGTGTTGCACTCCTGGCGATGCTTGTCATTGTATAACATTTCTCTGCATCAAGGCTTCTTGGCTCACTTGAGCATTCAAAATGGACTTTTGTCCTGTTATATAATGCACGATTTTCACCCTCTGTTCTGCAGCGTTATATCTGCACTCAGCAGCCGTGGCATTGTTAGCAGCCTTTGTACTGCAGATAGCGTGCTTTTCACAGAAAGAGAGGGTCAAAGCTGACCATACATTATGAGCTAACTTTATTTTTAGATAAATGAAATAAGAGGGTCATGGTTAATGGGTGCTTGTTGTATATTTATTTTCTTCTTCTGATTTTAGGACTTAATTTTCTGTCTCCTCTCTGTATTTCCTGTTTTATTTTGAAACAATTCCTTTTGGATGCATGTTGTTGAGTGTTTGCTTCCCTATTCTCCTCTGTCAAAAAATGGGGATTAGCAGCTTGGTAAAACAACATTGGTTTTTACGTCTTTAGAAGTCAATTTTGATCTTTTAGAGATTTTTGATGAAAATGTACCTATGTTGTGAAACTACCCAGCTGGGTTAGATTTCTGGATTAGAGGTCACTTTTATAAAGAAAACTTGTCTTTTTAAAAGCCTCGGCCACCTTTTATGCTTCCCACTGTTTTGCTTTTTAACTTCTCACTCGTGCAGAATAGTCTAAATACAACTCTAGACAAGATACAGTACAATAATCTAAACTCTATATAAATAGAAGGAAGATGTGAATGAGATGAAGAAGTATTTGCTGTATTGTACATGATTATGTCAGCAGTCTAAGCCTAAATGGTCATCTACAACACCCATCTGGCTGTGGAGAAGTTCTCTGGTGTGCTGCTGTCTCCTCTCTAGCTTCTGATTGCAGCAGGTACCAGAGCTGCTCACATTCCAGGCTGGTGCTGAAAGCAGAGGGAACGATGCATCGATCTGCTGGGAACGCCTTTGTTTGCGCCGTCATACCAGGACCAAACCAACCTTTCAACACTCCTCTCTTCTCCTCTACCAGCAGGCTCTGCTCCTCTGTCCAGTTTGATTTTCTCCAAATTTTTTTCTCCATTTAGTTTTGGTCATTTTACTAAACTAAACCTCATTATACAAGAAGGAGATCAGAGAAAAATGCTGAATTTTAATATTAATATGAAATAGATGCAGTATGAAAACGACCAGCATGGCGAGTAAACATAATAATAAGCAAATTAAAATAACGATGAGCGTGTATATAAGCTATGTTCAAACATGTTGATGCTGTGTGACAATTCATTTATTGTGCTTAGTTTTATCATCATGATTTACACATTTCTGAATCCAGTTTAAATTCTATCATCGGTTAATTTCTCTACGTTGATTACTAGGAGCACTTTTGTTTTATTTATTTATTTATTGCAACAACCAATCACAGCTCTTAGAAGACAGCCTCACACCTAGCAACGGGGTCAACCACAGCTCCTCACTAAGATAGGTATTTCTGCCGTCTCGTCACTCAGAGTCACTCTGAGCAGCGAAGTGAATCACTCTTAACCTACGAGTCCTTGCCAGGCTAAGATAGGAGCTCTCTGAGAAGACTCTGAGAATCTTTGTGAATACGGGCCCAGATCTTTAAAGTGATTTATCTGGGCTTGGTTAGTTATGGTCTGTTCCGTATGGTGAGTCACCAGCCAGTTTCTGGTTGCATCTCCATTGTTTTCTTTCCATTTTTTTAAAAGTGGAAAGAAAAGTGCCAAACAAGGCAAACGTGATTTTAATTATGCCTTTTTCTTGTTTTTCCATACAGTACTGAGTTTAAGGCGTACAAAGATGTGAAGCCAGTAAAGATGATTCGGGCAAAGTCTCAGTACCTGCCTCCAGATGAAAAGACGAGCTTAGAGACCAGCTACAGCGCCAACTTTAAGGCACAAGCTCCACTTCAGGCCACTGACAACAAGGCCCAGGAGAGGAGGAGGATACGCAGTTTGTACAGTGAGCCCTACATAGATCCCAGCAAACAGGTGAGAACGCTTCCGTCTATTTTTGTTGTGTGGTTCTGAATCAGTCTAGAAAAACCAAAAGTGATTTATAATAAACACTTTGAGGTTTTCTTATCTCACCTGCATATTTAGCTGATTTCCTTGTAGATCTGTGCAGATAAAAAACTGACTAACATCAGAGCTGAAGAAGAAAATCTTTCTGCTATACAGTGCCTTGCAAAAGTATTGATACTCTTTAATCCTTTTCACATTTTATCACAGTACAACCACAAACTTTAGTGTATTTTATTGGAATTTTATGTGATAGACCTACATAATGAAATGGACAAATGGTTATCTATTTTTTTTTTTACAAACAAATTGCCCTTTTTGCAACAATTACACTTGTATTCAGCCCCTGTACTCACCTAGTAAGTAAACAGAGTCCATCTTTGAGTAATTTAATCTCAGCATAACGTTTTCTGGCCTCAGAGGTTTGTTAGAGAACAAACAGCATGATGAAGACCAAGCAGACAGGTCAGAGAGAAAGATGTGGAGAATTTTAGGTTTGAAAACATCCTAACTCAGGGAGCAATCCATGCTCTAAACATGGAGAGAATACGGCACGACTGTAAACCTACCAAGATATTACTGTCCATCTAAATGGACAGACTGGGCAAGCAGAGTATTAACTAGAGAAGCTGTAAAGATGCCCATGGGAACTGTGGAGGAGCTGCAGAGATCCACAGCTCAGGTGGGGTAATCTGTTAAAAGGACAACTATGATTTGTGCCCTCCGCAAATCTGGCTATTATAAAAGTTGGAAGAAGAAAGCCGTTGTTGAAAGGAATCCAAAAGAAATCCAGCTCCAAGATTGCCAGAAGCTATGTAGGAAACACAAGAAAGTGAAAAACAGAAGACCAAAGTTGAACATTTTGGACAACATGAGCTCTTTGAGCTTGAATCTGAACTTGAGGTGTTCTGCGAAGAAGAATAGCCAAAAACTCAAATAACCCGTTAAAAAAGGTGTAAAAAAACAGACTCTAGTCAGACTGACAGGACAGCCACCTTTTTTCAGAAGGATTGCTTTTTGACTTTCAATGTACTTCAATGTACATTCTAGGATCACATAAAATCCCAATAAAATGAAGTTTGTGCTTAAAATGTGACAAAACTAAGCAGTTCAAAGCGTATCAACATCTTTGTCAATGCACTGTGTATGCCTTTGTTAAGTTGAGACTGTTTTCTGGAAATATTAAACATGACTGAGGGTATTTCAGCTCAGCAATCACTTCTTTGCTCTCTGACATCCTCAGGTTGGCAGGTATAAACCTAAAAAGTCTGGAGCCCCCGCAGCAGGCCACGGTAAACCAGTGAGGAAAGCCAAAGATAAGCAAAGCGCCACACTGAAGGGCTCCAAGAAGACGACCTCGGAGAACCAGCCAGAGAACCGGCCGGCAGTTGGGCACAAGGAGAAAAGTAAAGAGATCAACAACAAACTGGCTGAGGCAAAAGAGTAAAAATCATTTAGCACTACTTCTCTTTTCTTTTTTTTGTGGGAAACAAACACAGGCTGCAAAATTGGTTCCAAGCTCTGGTCTTTGTTTTCATCTTTCTCTAGCTTCTCTACTTCTTTGCTTCATTCTTCTTCTCTGTCCTCTCACTACCTCCTAGCTACATTTATACTCGAGTAACATGTCAAGGTGTGAACATGACATGCCATTGCACTTCCTGTCTCACTCTGTACTAGATCACTATAGTAACAGGTGGACAGAAGCATCCTCTTTCCTGTCTCCCCCATTTGATGCTACCCACCTCCCCCACTCTGCTCGCCTCCATCTCCAGGTTGCCATGGCTACTTGGCTGCCTAGCCAACCAATGGATGACTCGTGTTGCATGGGCCCATTTACAAGCACGTCTGAAGGGTTGGCTTTGATCAGCTGAGCAGATTGCTTTGTAGAGTTTATCAAGGATTTGTCTTTTTTCCCTTCTTTTTATTATTTTTGAAAGAAAAGGTGACTCCTATTGGCTCTTTTGTATGAAATCTTTAAAGAAAAACAGCAAACTGGGAAATCTTTGATAAATGTCCTGCTTGGTTATTCATGATGTGTGCGTGATCCACAGCTTGTTCTGTACTTGCTCTGTTTGCTTTTCTATCAACTTAAAAGTCTGTCTTTGGCAGTATCACCATCAATCCTTTGGTAAATGTGATTTCTGTTCCAGTGTTTTATTGTGAACTCTGTTCAATGATAGTAAATGTCTTTAATTCTTCTAAAGATCATGTCCCCCATTCAGCATCTGCTCCTTTCATGTAAAGCTCATTCATACCATGGTATGTTGTAACAGCCAGTTTGTTTCCAAAGATACAGTTGGGTTACATCAAATGGATTATGCATTAAAGTCCAGTCCTTTAGAGAGCAGAGGAGGACTCCCTATGAGTTACATAATGCTGTGATGCAGACGTAACTGTTTTAAACCTCAGTACCAGCATTTCTCATAATGAGGGTAGGAAGGCGTTCCGAGGAGCTCAGAACTGTTCGTGTTAAGTGGTGTTTTCGTTTTCTGCCTGCCAAGCACACAACGCTCACAGCTGTCAGCCTGACTGGTCATAATTCCGTAAACACTGTCTTTACTAGCAAGACTGATCCGTGTGTGAAAACACACACCTCACCATGGCACACTGATCTGTGTTTGAATTCCTGAACAGTTCAGCGTATATCATAGATGGTTTATCTGTGTGCTAATGTTGTATTCATACACAAACCTAAAAGGGCACAGTGGTCAGTTTGACTTTGTTTCTTTTTCTCTGTCGCTGGATCAATGTTTAATTTGTTTTGCTCAGATATTAGGGACAGGAAGTTGTTGTTTAAAACCCTACATGTAAAGTTGTTTCCATTTTTACCACAGCATTCTTCTCAACCATGTTATTTACATTTAGTCTTTCAGCTATTTTAGAAACTATTTATTCTGGTGTGACTCATTTGAAGCTACTACTTTTACATCTTTAACATTAAAATGTAGTTTCTTAGAAAATATATTCAGTGGCCTTTAAACCATGTTACATTATGAGTTAGCATTAAAGATAACTTTAAAGATAGGAAACACTTTGTAGCCTGGCACTCAAATTAGTAAAATAATTGCTGTATTCTCACAAAGGTATCATTTCTGATTAAATCTGTTCTTATTAAATTCTTCTTTGTGGTACAATCAGAAATCATGTGCTCTTACAACAGCTTGTTACTAGGCAGAAGGCAAGACAAAATAAATATCATGCCCCTTTTCCAGTGACTCGTTTTAGGTAGCGCAGTCCGCTCCACTCAGTCTTGCTCTACTCGGTACGGTATAAGGTTGTGTTTCCACTGACCCACTGACGGCTGAAGCTATGGTGGCTGAAGCTCCACTTCCAGCCATCAGTGTGGAGCGCTGTGGCGCTAATAACATTACTGTGTTTGTATTATAAATGCAAGAATGTCTTATATATGTTTTTTCATGTATAAAATGATCTACTGGGATAATCATCTGGACCACAGTCCAGCCAGAACTTGTAAAATAAGGCTCAGGGGTTCTGATGTGAGGGGATGTGGCAGGAGAAACAGAGAGGAGAGACGGTACTGGACTGGTGAGGCTCCAAAGTTTGCCTGAATAAGTTTTTTTAGGTTTCATGGGGAAGTTTTTGTCCTAAAAAAAAAACTTTAAAGTGCAAAACTGCAGACTTTTGACCATGGTAAGGTTAGTTTTAGGTTGCATATTGGATATTCATGCTCCGCGGATTCACCAGGTTCTTCTTCCTGTTTGATTCGACACTAGCAGTCTGATTATGGGCAGCTGCTCTCTGCCTGCTCCCTCCTGCAGACGCTGATTCGCTTAAGGACCGTCGATACATTTCCGAACAAAACACACTGTTTATGGTGGTTTTGTTTTATGGGTTTTGGGTGAAATATTTGTGCGTCTAAACAGCTGATTTTATGTGTGATCAGCTGGTTAAGGATGTTATTAAATACAGCACTCCGCCGGCGTGTGATTCACAAAGCTGATGTGTCTTTTTTCTTTTCTTTCAGCCTTCAGGCATGGTTTATGATCTGTAAATGGTAAAATTATAAGTCTGTTTGACCCGATCCGGATAATGTGGTGCTTAATATTACTGTAGTTGCTTTTGAGTTTTATTCACTTCATAATGGATGGATGGATGGATGGATGGATGGATCCAGCAGTCCTGTAGCTCCAAACCTAGGGACAGTATTTGGGTTTTTAAGATGAAAGAAAGAAAATGTATTTTACTGTGTCCCTATTAACACTGGTGTCATCCTAATTTCCCTTTACTTCTGTTTGTCCATTTCTGGAAGCAGGACCACAGGTCCATCAGAGCTGTCAAGTTTCAGATTAGAAAAGTCTTTTCACTGTGTCACGCTGTCACTGTTTTGTCTGCAGCTCAACATCTCCTGCAATCAGAACGACTTAAAGTTCTGTGTCTTTGTTCTGTCTCTCAGCAACCATCACCACCATACATATCAAAGCTGAACATAAACCCCATCGGGGATGAGGGCCCCACTCATTAGCATTTTGCAGCCTTTGATTGGTGATGGTTTGGGGGTGGTGGGGGAACCTTGTCATGTAACACAAGGGAGGGGATCTTTAAATGTAAATTACTACACCACATACCTGGTGCTATCTATATGTATTTATTAGGCAAAATAAGGATAGAAAGTATGCTAAAGAAAGTTGTGTCTTGGAGAAAAAAAGCTGTGACGTTCTTGTGTTTTATCTGCTTGATCTTATTTAATGAAACATTATAAATAAATGCAAAACGCAGAAAAAGCAGTGTCTTCTTTGCTTCTTTTTGAGAGGAATGGTTAAAGGTTAGTGGGTTGCAGGTATCTGTCAAAGTTTTCCCTGTCCCAGTCTTTGTCTTCATGACAGACAACACTGTATCAGTCCTATCCACATGGAAGAGAACATAGCTCTCACAGACCCCCCACCCCACTTGCTATGCTAAGATGAGATTGCGCCGCCGCATTCTGGCATGGGCCGAGGTTTCTTGCCCAACACACACATGTTTCTCTCTCATGGGAACTGAAGAATATATTATTTTTACACCATGTCTCAATATATTCCAGGAACTCATCCAGTTTATAGAGAAATATGCGTGTGAAAGGAAGACGCTCATTCCAAAATAAGATGCCATGTGCTTCAAACAACAACCAGCAACACAGATGTGTGATGTTAGACTTACCTCTCTCTTCTATGTCAGTATTAATATTATTAGATGATGCTTTGTCAAGTCTGTTCTGTGCTAATGAGTGACATTCTGATTCATTTGAAGGGTTGTGCTAAAACAGTACCACTACATACAACTCTGCCAGCCAATCCGAGATATTGGCTGGGTGCAGACTCTAAAGCAACACCTGTGGGGCTGTGCACTACCCAATCCCAGGTAATCACAATCACAGGAGCAAAGAAAGCAAAACGCAGCCGGAAACGCCTCTCATTCTCATTCATACCTGCTCATGCAGTTGTGATTCGCTTTTGTTTTCTATTACACTGGCATAGTTTTCTGTTTTTGTTTTATTGAGACAAAACCACCACATCGTCTTTGCTCGACTCCCTTCCGTGTTTCTCTTCCATATGGAGACTAGAGTGGGAGGGGAGGGTGACATGGAGGTCGTCCACCTGCCTGCTCTCACATTCTACTCGTGCAAATCTTCATGGTGGCCTCCCTTAAGGTGGCTGAACCAGCTGCTGTACTGCACGCAGCCTTCATGGTTTCTGGAAATTGCATGACTGAATTGTTTCATTTAAAAAGTAACCCATTCATATAGTGCCTTGCAAAAGTAACTATATCCCTAGCATTTTTGGCAATTTGTCGAACACAAACTTCAGTTCATTTTATTAGGATTGTATGTGATAAATAAAACATTACTGTACAGTGGAAAATGCTGCGTGGTTTTCAACCCTTTTGACATAGAAATTTGAAAAGTGTGGCTTGCACATGTAGTCAGCCTCTTTTAATCTGATATCTCCTAAATTACATCCAGTGGTACTAAATGCGTTCGGAGATCACCAAATCAGTTAACATTGTCCACCTGTGTTATCAAATCTCTCAGTGCAGCTATTCTGTTACTGGCCTCAGAGGTTTGTTAGAGAACATCTTAGATAACGGCATCATGAAGACCAAGGAACATGGCAGACAGGTCAGGGAGAAAGTTTTGGAGACGTTTAAAGCAGGGTTAGGTTTCAAAAGATTCACTTAAACTTTGAACATCCCACAGAGCTCTGTTCAACCCATCATCTGAAGATAGAAAGGATGTGGCAAAACTACAAACAGAGACATGACCACCTAAGCTGAAACGCCAGACATGGAGAGCATGGTGCTCTGGTCATATGAAACAAAAACTGTACTTTTTGTCTAACATGCCAAATTCTGTGTGTGGCAGAAAACTAAGAATGCGGATAACCCTGAACATATGTGGTGGTGGCAGCATCATCCTGTGGGGATGCTTTTCTACTGCAAGGACAGGGAAACTGGTCAGAGCAGATGGAACGATGAATGGAGCTAATAATGTGGAAGATCCTGGAAAAACCTCGACCAAGCCTTGAGACGGCCGTGGATGCTCACCTTCCAGCAGCAACAGACCTACATTTTTTCATTTAGAATTTGCCTTGAAAATGTATCACAGTTGTTGTCCATCAAATCTGACTGAACATGTGCAAAGAAGAACTATAATTTATAATATTTGTCAAAAATCATGTAAACTATGTTTTAATTTCCTTCCATTTAACAATCATAGACAACTCGTCTAGCACATAAATTCCCCATAAAATACAATGAAGTTTGTGGTTTAATCATGACAGAATGTGAAACAGTTAATGGCATGTAATGCCTTTGCAAGGTAATGTATAAGATGGGCCTTTTATGTGCTCCGGTCACATGACCGTAGCCTATTATTTGGCAACTCAAATAAAAGTTTTATTTTCTTCTGCACTTTAACTTTTTTTGCATTCAAATGTGTTTCTAAAGCATGCCACCACTGTTTTCTGTTGGACCTGCAATCTGAGTTTCACTGCCATATAGTGGCCTAGGCTTTGCCCTCTATCTTGAACAAGTGCTGAGCATGGATATAAGATGGAGGGTATGTATGAATGGAATGAGGGAAGCAACGCCACCTTGGAAAGACACATGTCAGAGGAAATTGTAAGTGCATGCTAATGATTTAATTGTTCCTCCTGATTTATTTTAAGTGAGATTTTTTTTCCATTGTTGCTCTGCATTTTTAGCTGTGTTGTAAAAGAACACCTTGAGACCCTCATTCCACAAACGATAGTCTGCAGTTTCCTTGTTAACTCATTGGATCAAAGGGAAAATTGGAATCTGAATATTTGTCATTTTTTTAGGAAATAAATTTAGACTTTTTTTATTTAAACATTTGACTTTGCAAAGAAGCCGTTGTTAGTCTTCTTTGTCATTCTGAGGTACCCAGTAATGAGCGGTCTCAGGGTGCTTAGCTCAGCCCCAGAACTTGTGTTTTACCCAATATAAATCCCTTATCCTGTGTCTCTTTTTGTCTCTGTCTCTGGTATCTAAAAAATGTGCTGCCTCCTAGAGATTCTCAAGACGAGGTTCTCCGACCCAGTTATCATCATTCCCAGGGTGCTGCTGGAGGAGGATCACAGCCGCTGCTGGAAAGAAGCGAGCCTCGGAGGAGCAGCGCAGTCGTACGCTTTGCCATAGATGTGAACCAGACTGAGTAGTCCTGCTTATCTGGACGGAGGCAGATTGGTCTTTATGCAGAGACTGTGGTTCTGCTATGTATATATCTAGAGTTTAAGTTGGGTTAGAACAAGAGGTAAATCCAGCAAGTGTTAAAAAGAAAAGAAAAACTTTTAAGCCTCCAGGAGGAGAGCAACTCATTGGAAACGTTGACGCATGTTTGATGCAGCCTCTGGATCTAAGGTCCTTGCTGTATGACCTGTGGCATTACGACTAAAAGGTGCTACATCATTTTCTGGTTTCATCCATTCTGTTTTAGGAGGACATATCAGCATTATTAGTAGTCATATTACATCAAGAAGTGCTTAATGATTCCACGAAACTGTACCACACATTTATCACTTTTAGTCCAAATAAATAAGTATAACTGGCCTTACTGTAGTGGAACTGTTGTCATTTGTTAACTGCACATGGAGGAAAGACCTCAGGATGACCATCACTTGGAGCACATGGAGAACAGCTCACAACTAATGCAGGAATTTTAGTGACTTTTTCAGAATAGCATCTAACTTTTTAAATCAGCTATGGTTTTCCACTAACACTGTATAGTATACTCAATGTTTCACATCTAAGTTTATCTGTGTAAAACAAATAAAAATATAAGAGCTGCTGGTTTTTAAAGATGCACAGTAAGGGAAAAAGATGTGGTACATACAGTTTTAAAAAAAATTATTCACACCCAATTAAACTTTTTCACTCTTCCTCACGTTAAAACCACAAAATTTAAGGTATTTTGGTGAGATTTTACATTTATAGACCCACACAAAATATTGCATAATCGAAGTGGTAGGAAAGGTTTTCAAAATGTTTGACAAAACCACCTTTGGTATCTCTACCAGCTGAGCACATCTAGAGACTGAAATTGTTGCCCATTCATTTTTGTAAAATACTTTAAGCTCTGCCAGATTGGATGTAGAGCATCTGGGAACGGCAGTTTTGAAGTCTCACCACAGATTCTCCGTTGGATTTAGGTCTAGACTTTGACTGGACCACGTTTGTAAGCTTTGATCTCAACCGTTCCATTGTAGTTCTGGTCACTGTCCATCTGGCGAACTTTTGGAGGCTCCCAGGACTCCCATGTATCTACAAAAACATCCCCTACATCACTATGCTTCCAGTCTCATGTTTCACTCTAGGAATGTGTGTTCAGGATGATGTTCACAGTTAGCTTTCCCACACACATAGTGTTTTGCATGTAGGCTAAAATGTTCTACATATCTTGGCTGCTTCTTTGAATAATGCCCTCCTTGTCTTTCCTGTCCCATTAGGTGGGTGAACATGTCTTGATACGTTTACAGTTGTGCTATATTCTTTCATTTTTCAGATGATGGATTAAAAAGTGTCCTGTTCAGATTTTGGGATCTTGTTATAGAAGCTAACCCTGTTTTAACACTCTGCTGTGTTCTGCAGATTTCATTAAGCTGTTTCTTCACTAATGTTGTCTAATTCAATTCAATTCAATTCAGTTTATTTATATAGCGCCAATTCACAACACATGTCGTCTCAAGGCACTTCACAAAAGTCAGGTACATACATTACAATTAATCCTAACCATAGAACAGTGGAGTCAGATTCAGTTATTTATTCAAATTGGACAAAAAGTTTTTCTATCTAAGGAAACCCAGCAGATTGCATCCAGTCAGTGACTTGCAGCATTCACTCCTCCTGGATGACCATGTAGAGACAGTGGACAGTCACTGGCGTTGACTTTGCAGCAATCCCTCATACTGAGCATGCATGTAGCGACAGTGGAGAGGAAAAACTCCCTTTTAACAGGAAGAAACCTCCAGCAGAACCAGGCTCAGTGTGAGCGGCCATCTGCCACGACCGACTGGGGGTTCTAACACACCTCTGAGGACTACTAAGACCAACTGTGTTTTTATTGAGATCAAATTAATTGGTTTCACTGGACTAGGACTAGGACTACTTCTGCAACGCCCTGTAGGTTTTTTGGAGAAGAGTTATTATCTGTGTTTCTGTAAACTAACCAACAAGCCAAGTTAGTAAAGAAGCTAATCTGCTGACAACAAGCTCGGAAAATCTAACCCCTTCTCCTTTTTTAGCTTTCCATGTTATTGGGATAGATTTTTTTTTTTATTAACTTTATCTTTATCTCTATGTACACAAAGCAAAGCTGAGGTTCATCACAGCTTGCACTGATGGAAGAGATTGCTGCATCTGTGCTCTGTCTTTAATGAGCACTTGGGGACAGGGTGTAACTCCATCTGTCAGTCTTAATCAGCAAGTTAGTCATCTTTATGAGACTCTCACTTATAATGTATAATCCAAACGCTTTGAAAAGTGCATATTGTTAATAGTGCTATGACTCTACTGCACTTCTCAAATAAAAATGAATATCCTGACCAGCTGCTTGGTATTAAATGCCTATGCAATAGTGTCTGCAGTGTCTGCTGCTACCTTTTAAATGTCAGGCCACAGAAACATTAAATCTGTTGGTGTACTGATGTTTTCAAATAGAGATGTTAATTAATCGGTCAGAGATCCAACTGGTCAATTGATTGTTGCCCAGGAGGTCAAAAACTAAAGAAAACCAGAGTTTTACACTTTACATCCGAATGAGGTTGTTTCCATTATTTTCTGAGGTGTGTTACGTTATTGTTTGAGGCTAAATGTTGCATCGTTATGGTTTTAACCATAAAAGCTCAAACTCATGCAAAAACATCAAGTTTGATGCTCCATGCATTAAATAAAGCTGTATGGAGTCATATATCAGCGTATTTAGGAGAGTTTTGCTTAAAACTTTGCGCCACAAGGTTTTTGTGCGTAAGTACGCTCCGTACATAAGGCCCCTGATATTTTTGTGAATTGTTTGCTACGTCCTAAAACAAATTACGTAAAACCCCAAAACATCTTTCTTCCTAATAAAAAGAGTAAATAAAAGACCGTTCAGATTTTAACATGGATGCTGAACCTTTGGGTTGGAGTTGAGCTGCAAGGGATTTTCAAACTGATGTGTTTGAGTCAGAGTGTGACTTCAGCAAACCCCAAGCCATGATAGATGTTGCTGTGGATGATGAAGCTGAAGTAAAAAGTGATGATGAATCTGTTTATATTTTTGTTTAAAATCCCAAACCGTGTTCTGCTTTTATCACTTTTAATAGTTCAGGGTTTGTTTCTAGTTGCACTGCATGCAGTCAAGACCGATGCCTGTTTAGCTTACCTAAACACCTTTTCTCTCAATGACTGCCAAGCAATGGGATTTTTTCATTACTTCTTCCATAAGCCTTATGTGATGTCACCAGTTTCATGTACCCATGGGAGCTTGTATTTGATAGGGTAGATTTTATCTTGATAATAAATTCCAATAAAATAGAAAAAAATGACAATGGCATGCTGGTGTATAGGTGGCAAAATATATCTAAAGTGAGTTTGGTGGAATCTACAGAAAAAGTCTGGCTTTTTTCTGGCTCAAAACCTCAGACCTGCAGGGTCTGAAGTTCTGATCAGGTCCATAAAACACAATGGGGATATTTAAACAGTAATGCCATATATGAGAGACAGTCCTTTGAAATTCCCACACATGCGCATATACAAGGCACAGTTAATAAAAGCTTGATGAATGTGTCCCAGAGTCTCCTTTAACTGAATGTATAGAGGCAGACTGAAGGCAGAGAGGGAGGAAACCAGGAAGAATGGTGGATAAATGGGTCATGTTACATCTATTACAGAGCATGCTGCTCTGCTGCCTTTCACAATATAGATGTACAGCATTAGCCTTGTTCCTTCAGTATGCCCTCCTGTTCCCAAGGGCTGGATGCAAAACACAGCAAATACTCCCTGGACAGTTGTTTCCTGTCTTTCACAGATGGGATTCCTGCTTGTCCTTGTTTGTGTGCGAGGATTATAAATGATGAAACATTTGCTGTTTTTACAATCCCTGCTGTCTATCCAAGGAACCACCATCAAGACATAAAGAGAGAGGCAAGAGGAAAAGGAAGGAAGGACAGTTGCATCAACACACTGAACAATAAAGGCACATTTCAGCCAAATTCATTACTTTAAAAAGCACTAGTTTCCTGCTCTTCATCCTTCATCAACTGGTTAAGGCTGTCTCCCTATTTCCCTGCACTTGGTTGTTGCCATGGGGATGGGTTGCTAGGTTTTAGACAGTAAGGCTGAATGGGTTAATGAGAAGGGGGGGCATTTGCAGCCCTCCAGATGGTAGTAAGTCCTTCTCCAGGGAGCTCCCTCTCTTCACAGAGAGAGACTCTATTATTTAGTATTCACCCCCTCACCCGTCGATCCAGGAGCCGCATTTATGACCTGGCAATCAACAGTGAGGGATTATGGGAAGTGTGCCTGGAGAGATGCATGATCTTCCCCATCTCTGCTTGACATGGGGAGATTGTTTTTCTCAGCAATTGATCTGGTTAAAGGAGACGTAGGAACATCAAAATGCACCCATCACCAACTAATTAAATCTGTAAAATGATTTCATTTTATTGTAACACCTCTGGCAGCACAGATTATTATTAATATTTTGCAGGTTTCCTTTTAGATTAATAGTATAGTTGAATATAAATATGACAGTATATGCAAAGATCTGAAATATAATTTATTCAGAAGCTGGCTTATGTAATTATCAAGCATATAGCACTACATTTTCTATGCTGATAACTTTTTAATCTTCCTCATAAATTTTCATGTCTATGTTTTAAAACATGCTTATGGCAAATTATCTGTCAAAATTGGGTCAACTTTAACAAAGTCCTAGAATGCGTTTAAATATATTCAAATGTAGTCATTGTTTCTATTTCGGAATAAATAAAACACAGACATTTTTTTCTACCTTGAACATATTTAGTACAGTTGGGGTGAACAAAAACAGTTTCAGATATAATCCAACCCTGACCCCTAGTGGCGGTTTTCTGTAATAGCTAAGGGTATGTTTCTGCAGCACTCCCTAGGTGTTGAAAACAAGGTAGGTGAAGTTCTCCTGCTTGGGTTGGACGTTGAAATTGTAGTTTCCGATACGGTTTCTTTGGCAGTAGAACAGGCAGATAAATCCCACGATGAAGAAGAGAGACAGACCAACTCCAAGACAGGAGAGGCCAACTATGTGAAGAGTGTTAAATTTCTCCTCCAGGGACTCTGAAAGAATATTAACATCCACATGAAACAATAAAAAGGGAGCTGGCAATGAACATTTTTAAAAAAAGCTAGTCTGTTGTTTGAGAAAAGTGTATGTGAAATTTATTTAACTATGGTAAATATGTGTTGAAAGTTTCAAAATAAATTCCTCCTTTATTGCAGCAGCTTGATCTCCAACTAAACATTTGATACAAATCAAGCCTTTAGTGCAATTTAAATGTACTCAGCTTACAGCAATAAAAGATGCATATATTTTAAGCCTTTTTGCACATCCACATCAGGGGTAACAATAAATATGGTGGGTGATGTAAATACTAACAGAACATACGTTAGTCACATGTTTTATAAAAGAAACCAAGTATAGGTACTCACCTTCATTTAATCTAAGTATAGGCCCACATGATCCAAAACCTCTTCCAATCATGTTTCCAGTCCGAGCTGATTTTTGTAAACAGTGCTGCAAGAAAGCATGAGATTATTTTGTGCTCTCTGAGTATTCATAGTGTACTGTTTTACATGCTTCAGTCCAAGCCAGGGGTCACTACTTTTGCACTCATGGCCGTAAAACTGTATCTTATAAAAATAAATCAATAGGAAGCACTCACTGGAACACATGTATTAGATCCAATCTGGACACAGATCTGGACCTGGCAGTGCAGGTAGATTATGTTCAAGTTAACAAAGGAGAATATCTGTACAGACACACGGGAGGTGGTGAAGTTACCATTCATCAACACTTTAGTGTAAATGTTCAATGGACAGCTGTGGAGACACAGAGCAGGGAAAGACTAATTGACTTTGGCTTGATCTTATAAAATGCCTATTACTTAGATATACAGGGGTTGGACAATGAAACTGAAACACCTGGTTTTAGTACACAATAATTTATTAGTATGGTGTAGGGCCTCCTTATGCGGCCAATACAGCGTCAATTCATCTTGGGAATGACATATACAAGTCCTGCACAGTGGTCAGAGGGATTTTAAGTCATTCTTCTTGCAGGATAGTGGCCAGGTCACTACGTGATACTGGTGGAGGAAAACGTTTCCTGACTCGCTCCTCCAAAACACCCCAAAGTGGCTCAATAATATTTAGATCTGGTGACTGTGCAGGCCATGGGAGATGTTCATCTTCACTTTCATGTTCATCAAACCAATCTTTCACCAGTCTTGCTGTGTGTATTGGTGCATTGTCATCCTGATACTCGGCACCGCCTTCAGGATACAATGTTTGAACCATTGGATGCACATGGTCCTCAAGAATGGTTCGGTAGTCCTTGGCAGTAACGCGCCCATCTAGCACAAGCATTGGGCCAAGGGAATGCCATGATATGGCAGCCCAAACCATCACTGATCCACCCCCATGCTTCACTGTGGGCATGCAACAGTCTGGGTGGTACGCTTCTTTGGGGCTTCTCCACACCGTAACTCTCCCGGATGTGGGGAAAACAGTAAAGGTGGACTCATCAGAGAACAATACATGTTTCACATTGTCCACAGCCCAAGATTTGCGCTCCTTGCACCATTGAAACCGACGTTTGGCACTGGCATGAGTGACCAAAGGTTTGGCTATAGGACCCCGGCCGTGTATATTGACCCTGTGGAGCTCCCGACGGACAGTTCTGGTGGAAACAGGAGAGTTGAGGTGCACATTTAATTCTGCCGTGATTTGGGCAGCCGTGGTTTTATGTTTTTTGATACAATCCGGGTTAGACACCCGAACATCCCTTTCAGACAGCTTCCTCTTGCGTCCACAGTTAATCCTGTTGGATGAGGTTCGTCCTTCTTGGTGGTATGCTGACATTACCCTGGATACCGTGGCTCTTGATACATCACAAAGACTTGATGTCTTGGTCACAGATGCGCCAGCAAGACGTGCACCAACAATTTGTCCTCTTTTGAACTCTGGTATGTCACCCATAATGTTGTGTGCATTTCAATATTTTGAGCAAAACTGTGCTCTTACCCTGCTAATTGAACCTTCACACTCTGCTCTTACTGGTGCAATGTGCAATCAATGAAGACTGGCTACCAGGCTGGTCCAATTTAGCCATGAAACCTCCCACACTAAAATGACAGGGGTTTCAGTTTCATTGTCCAACCCCTGTATATTTGATATGGATTATGTGGCTTAGTTGCCCTGCAACATGAACACTCAACAAGAGGTTGTCAGCTGTAGCCCAGTTAAGTTTTCTATTGCTCATTTACAGGTATAGTCAATGGGTAAAGCATGTGGATGCTGAGTGAGTACTGTACAAAACTGTTGCCGGTGGCTAATGGCACTTTACTTTCAACTTTACATAGTGTCTCATGTGTAGACTACATTTAATCTTTAATCTGAACATCTAAAAATACAGATTGGTTAGATCAGACCATGATTATTATACACTGATGAGAGATTCATTAAAATTGTATTTAATTTTTTTATTTACTGTTCTTCGTGCGCTTGGTGGACCTGGAGAAGGCATTTGACCATGTCCCTCATGGTGCCCGGTGGGGTGTGCTCAGAGTACGGAGTCTGAGGCCCTTTATTAGGGGCCATCCAGGCTCTGTACAAGTGAAGCAGGAGTCGGTTCGCATTGCCGGTTTTAAGTAGGACCTGTTCATGGTGCATGCCCTTTGTTACTGGTCCTGTTCATCACTTTCATGGACAGGGTTTGTAGGCATAGCCAAGGGCGGAAGGGAGTCCGGTTAAGGGACCAGCAGATTTTGCCCCTGCTTTTTGCGGATAAGGCCAAAACCCTTACTGCTGGACCCCTCTAGCCAAGACCTACAGCATGCACTGGGGTGGGTCGCAGCTGAGTGCGAAGTGGCGGAGATGAGAATCGGCTCCTCCTAGTCTGAGGCCATGTTCTCAACTGGAAAAGGTGTCTTGCACTCTTCAGGTCGGAGGAGAATTCCTGCCTCAAGTGGAGGAGTTTAAGTATCTCATGATCTTGGATAATGGAGTGGGAGATCAACATATTGATCAGTGCAGCTGCCGCAGTAATACGGACACTGTGCCGGTATGTTGTGGTGAGGATAGAGCTGAGCCGAAAGGCAAAGTTCTCAATTTATCGGTCGGTCTACATTCCTGCCCTTACCTATGGTCATGGGCTTTTGGTCATGATGACCAAAAGAATGAGACCCCGGATACAAGCGGGAGAAATTAGCTTCCTACGCATGGTGGCCAGGCACTCCCTTAGAAACAGGGTGAGGAGCTTGACCATCCAGGAGGGGCTCGGAGTAGAGCTGCCGCTCCTCCACATCGAGAGGAGTCAGCTCAGGTGGCTTGGGCATCTGTTTGGATGCCCCTTGGACACCCCTCTCGCAAGGTGTCCCAGGCATGTCACACCGGGAGGAGGCCCAGGGGACGGCCCAGGACATGATGGAGGCACAACGTCTCCTGGCTGCCCTGGGAACACCTCGGGCTCCCCCTGGAGGAGCTGGAGGAGGTGTCTGGAGGTGTCTCCTCCATTGTTGTTTATTTTTACATTTAATACCAAATGGATTATTGGAATTAAGGGGTTGAGGCCATAACACCGAAGATGGATGAAGAATTATGACAATCTCACTTTTTTACGATGTTTTGGGGGTAAAATTGATAAAATGGAACAGTACCATACATCAAGCAATTTATAAACACAACCTTTTGGAAATACAAGAAGAATTTGGGCTGATGGATGCTTTTGGCAGTTTATTACTGCTATATTGTATCTTGCATTGCTAAAAACTTAAAAGAAAGCCGCTTCAGCTGCAGTATGTGGCTGCTAAGCTCTTTCAAAGCTCATCAGAAAGTGCAGGCAGAAACTTTTTATGTAAAGAGTACAATTATGTTTTTATAATGATGATAAATATAATAATAACCAAAAGCCTAACATGGATGTTAAAATATCATAAAATAAATTCTGTCTTACATTTTGTATGTATATTTTGGTATATTTTACTGTAAACAAAAGTTGCATTCGTACTTAAAGTGAGGGAAAGAGTAAATGTTCTCCGAATGTAGATGGAAACAGTGATTGTGAAGCAGCAGTAGCAGACCTGTTCTCCAGGAAGGCGTAGCTATAGGTGTCTTCAGGGTTTTGGGTGGGAGTGGCCCAGCATTTGTCTAAGACCACTTTCATTTGTTTTGAGGTGGTGTTCAGGCTGATCTCCACCACCACAGCCTGTTCAGGGGACAGGCTGTAGTTGTGAGGTAAAGGCTCGATACCATTCATCAGCTGCACCGTCACCTGGAATGATCCCAGACCTGTGATCACATCTTCGATCGTGTCATACCTGCAGATGGATGGGAATAAAATATATGCAGGATGTTACAACTGGAATGATGATGGGGATGGGTAGATAGTAGTTTCTGTTAGTGTGGTGACACTTTCTGTTTTTTGCAAGCAAAATAGTTGTTTGTAAAGAGTTTTACACTTTGAGAGATAGTGATGTTGGTGTTTGTCAAGAGATAAATAAAATAAATTTTCATATATTTAACTGAAGCCATGAGGTAGGAAGCAAAGCTGAACACAAAAACTGGAAACTGGAGGAACAATGTCCAAAATCCTCCCATCAGCACTTATAAAATGAGTGGTGAGAAATATATTTGTTGTTCAGCTAATCCATATCGTCAGCCTCAAAGCATAATTGACTGAGTCATTATGATTTAGGCAATAATGCTATGGGGCGAGATTAGATTAAATGCCTTTAGTTACTTTGAAGCAAATTTTCAACAAACCTCAAGAGGGCGTTGTTGACAACACTGTTGTTGGTTTTAACAACATAAACAGACCCAGACAGCTTAAACCTCAGCGTTAATGAATGCACAGTGTGCACCACCTTTCTTGGATAGAGACTACATATGTCAGGCAAGGATCCATTAAAACAGCAAAAATATTTAGATAACAAACATCTTTTTAAGTCTCCTAAGTGATTCTTCTGCAACAGTTTAGTATGTAAAATGAAATTATAGCTTCTGAAACAGTTCAAATAACATATTTTAAAGATGCAGCGAACACCTTTACATATACAGTCATATTCAAAAAATTTTAATATGTGTTCTGATGGAGCTCTTGAAAAGAATCTTTAAGCAGTTATTAAACATTATCTTACCTGTTTTTTATAGGTCTGATGTAATATTCTGTAGTGTTTTCATTAGCCGTGAGCAGCAAATCATCAAAATTTACAGAAATAAAAGCTTGAAAATATGCGTCTGTGTGTAATTAATCTATGTGTTTCACTCGGTGAATTGAGGTACTGAAACACACCAACGGTGTCAAGAGAGAACATCGACAACCCTACACAGTGTTCACTTATCGAGACAACAAAAAGACTTATGCCGGAATAACTGATTTTAGTTTGGAGTCTAGTACCATCATTCCCCTGTAGCTATAGATTTTCTCCTGCTTAACCTGAACACTGCCACTTGTCACTGGATCCTGAACTTCCTGACTGAGTGATTCCTGCCTGTCAGCATCTCCAACTCCATTTGGCTCCATTCGATGGGACCCCTCTAGGTTATGTACTCAGTCCCTTGCTTTTCACACTGTCAACCCTCAACTGTGAACACCTGATGGTATTATGAAGGTAGTGTAACTCATTAATGGAAACACCTACAGGACTAGTGCAGACACCCCAACCTGGTGGTCAGTTGTGTACAAAAAAAATTAGATGATCATCATCCTCCGGAGGTTGTGACCTAAGCATGCACCCTTCAACCTTAACAAACATGCATAAGCGAAAGTCTTTAGTATTAGATTTCTCTGGGTGCAGAGCTCATCACCTCAACACTGGGTTCATGTAATAGTTCCAGCAGAGATCGCAATTTCTAAGGAAACTGAAACAAACGTTTTTCCGCACCAATTTCTTCACAACTTACAGAGCTGTGGTGTTGGCAGTGTGTTGGCAAACTAGGTTAGCGTTGAGTTGAAGAAGGAAGAGGGCACCAAACATTATCAGTCATAGTACAACATGTGGTATTGTTATTTTCTATATTTTATCCGTGTTGTGTCTTTAAATAATTGTTTTTCCCCTAACAATGTTGTCTTGTTTTGCTGCATATCACTTGCTTCACAGTAAAATGACAAAAATTTTTAAGCTGTTTAATCAATGTTTTAGTTCTAAGTTTTTTATTAGGGGTGAAACTGCTTAGGCAACTTTAGGTCATTTCAGTAGAATGTTACATGAGCAACCATGACGTTATTAAAGTGCCGGTGACATCGAATTTTTAAGATAAATCCAATCACATTTATGGAAAAGTAACACTGATAAACTATTTTAAAAAGTAAATTCATACTGCTGAAATTAACAGCTGTTGAGATATATTGTCATAAAGTTCACTAAAAGGGCATTTCCAGACACAACATTTTGTTGCATTCTTTTACAACGTAAAAGGGGAACCGCAATGGCTGACAACACAGACATTAGCAGAAAATCTGATGCTTCTTTAGATATATTTCAGTCACTATCAGAGGGAGATGAAGCAGAGTCAGAAGAAGAAAGTCAGCTGTCATTAGACGGGCGAGCACGTTTTAGGCACTACTCCTTATATCTTGGAGCCACTTGCAGAGCCCACAGCACCACACATCAGTGAAACAACCAGAGGCAAAGCTGAGCAGCATAGAGGAGTAGCAGCAGACACAACTGACGATTCAAGATTTGAAGACACTACCTGGTGTGGTGTCCTCATTTGTTGAAACTTTATATCAGAATCCTTTGAGAAACATTTATTTAAATATATCATATGTGTGTGTAATTTATTATTATAATTTATTATTTTAATAATAATAATTTTTTCTGCTTTCAACATTTTCCTTCGTCTGTCAGATATCCTAACCTCTGACATAATTTCTCTGATGAATTCAGAGGTTTCTTGTTCAACGCAGTTTGCCGAAAAGTCCTCCAATCACACCTGGCTGTGCTTGGTGGCACCAGCCCATCTGTGCCTCATCAGTTTTCCAGCTCTGATCCAGGCATCTCTGATCCTCTTTGCTTCAGGAAAGTAGTGCAGACTAATGGCTGCTGTTGCAGTATTCCTGCCACCAGCAGCAATGCACCGTTTTAACATAATGCTGTTTTTAAGCAACTTGGCTTCTACCTGAACTGTTTATCACTGATGCTCACACAATGAATGACCGGAGATTTCCCCTTTCACGACATCTTGGCCAACTTTGGACTTGCAAAATTTAACAACGAAATATCCCTATTTTGTGTCACAATTGTGTTTCTTCGCGTCTTTGATTGTAATATAATGTAAATTACTGCCCAGTTTCTTCAATATTAAGATGTTTTCTTTCAATTTCTGCATTTGTTGGAAAATCGTTTCACAGGCACTTTAAACCTACCCCATGTAGCCAAGATCTGTAGAAATCAACATGCTTTTCATGTAGGTACACATGATAGGGACTTCAAGACGGATCCTTGGAACCTCTACTGTGCCACCTTCGGCTCTGTACGGATCCATGGTGTTGAACAAGGTCACAGACGCTGTGTAAGTGGTTTCATTCTGGAAATAAAACAAAAGACAATAGAAGGAATTCAGAGCATTCTTAGAGTTCATGCATTCTGGTTTCGAAAAATTATGAAAATGATGGTCATTAACCAAGCGTTCAGGTACTGAGACTTACATGCACAAGCCTACTAGCACACTCATTCCATGCCACAGTCAGTTCAACATGGGTCTCATTGCCTCCGTTGACTTCACACCAAGGCAAGCCCAGGTATAGAGTACTCTCATGGATTTTTGCATTCATCAGAAAAGCTTTAGCAAGAGTCACAGTAATGGCAGCTACTCTGCACTGGACTGAAAGGGCTCCTTCCAAAGAATAATTAGTGGCTGATCTGAGTGCAGAAGATGGGGTTGTTAGGGTTGTAGAAATGGTGCTTGGAGTTGTGATTCCGACTGCAGTGTCTAAAGTGGTTGTTGTTGGAGCAACAGAGGAGATTACTTGGGTAGAAGTGGTTGTTGTGTGTGTAGTATTGATTGCAGAGACAATAACCGTTGTTGTTACGGGAGCAGCAGTCGTTATTGGATTAGTAGTAAGGATTGCTGGGTTGAAAGTAGTTCCTGGGGTGTTGGTTCGAGCTTCCGAGTGGATTGCCGAAGCATTAATGACCAGTGTTGGGGCAATATTGCTTGTTTGGGTAGTAATTGTAGGGGCACTGTAGGCTGTTGTTGGAGCAGTGATAGTTGATGGGATATTATTAACTGTAGCTGAAGGGAGAGCAGTGCTAATGTGGGAAGCATTTGAACTAGTTACCAATACAGGATTGGAGGTGTTGGTAGCTTGAGCAAAAGTTGGGACAGTTGTAGTAGAGCTTATTGTAGAAACTCCTGGTGTTGATGTTGTATCCACTTCATTTGCTGCACAGAACGTAATGCACTCATAAAAAGACATTAAGATTTTCAAATATTGTCATTCAATAAAATGTGTGAATTTTCCCTCTAATGCTCTACCTTGACAGTTGCGTCCAGATCTTTCTGGATTGTTGTCAATAAATCCATCAAGGCAGATGCAAGTGTAGGAGGCCCATGTGTTTATGCACGTAGCCCGCTGAGAACAATCATTTTCCCCCAAGGTGCATTCATCAAAATCTGTTCAAAAAATGATAATTTTTGTCATGTTTTGTGCAGAAGCATACAAGTATAGTCTTTTCCACATCAATTAAATTATACAGAGTCAAAGAAATATCTTATTGTGGAACATAGAGGGATGCTGGTGCTAAGTGCAAATATATTTTACAAGGTTTATATGTACCAGAATAGCCTCTTCTTGTTCTTTTCGTTGCTCCCATAAAGGGTTGTCTCATCTCAGCTGTCTCTGTCTTACTCTAACAGTAACTAACTGTTAGTCCAACTAAATGATAGTTAGGTGTCCAGAGGTATCTCTATAATTCATTAGTAGTGTGTCTATAGGAGAAAATAAAATTTCAACACTAGCGATACCTTATTTATAACCATGTTTACTGGTTCATCAGCATTCAATAGAGAGAGTCTGTGAGAAAAATCTTAACCAAATTTTAAGTAAAGGTTTTTGTGCAAAGGTAAATGTGATAAATTAAAATATTTTATGATGATGAATTATTATTTGTCTTTATATATATTAAACTCATCCAGACAATCCTAGTTATATTGCTTTCTTTGCATCGATTTGACATTAAACTTTGTATAAACTTTAAGCCAAAATCTAAAATCTCTGTTGCAAAGGTTTTCAAAAGCTATATTGTTTAGCCAGAGGGAAAAAAATCCAACTAGTATTTTATTCAACTCAAACCAACTAAAGTTGTCTTTGAAATTTTTCTTGAAGTTTTATAAAACAAAAACAGACATACCGTTAATGCTTGTATTGTTTACATCCACAATGAATTTGGAGCTGTTCATCAGGGAATGCAACAGCGCTGAGGACAAGTTACCCATGGCCTGGCCTGGACTTTGGTTGAAGATGATGGAGAAGTTCACCACCACACTGCCCAGGGAAAAGCTTTGGATCTCGATTCTCACCTGACCTGACTCCACCATCGCTTTGAGCTCTGGAGCCAGAGACTGGTAGATCTGTTGGTGAGTTAGGAAAAGGCCAAATGTTTGCATAAAGAAGATGATGCTTCGGAGCGGCGTGTGGTGTAGAGGTACAGCGTGTGACCCTTAAACAGAGGCTATTTGTCCTTGATGCAGCTGTGCTGGGTTTGATTTCTGATCTTGGGAACCTTTGAAGGCCACAGAGGTTGGCATGAGAACATTAATGAACAACCAGAATCATGAAGACCAAGAAATACAGCAGACAGCTCAGGGAGAAAGCTGGCACTACTGCAAACCAGCCAAGACATGGACGTCCACCTAAACTGGCAGACCCAGCAAGTAGAGCAAAAGTAGTGAAATTGTAACTCTGGAGGAGCTGCAGAGATCCACAGTTCAGGTAACAAGACAGCAATTAGTCGTGCATTCCACAAATCTTCAGCAGGGATAGGGAAGGGGGTGATGGGCAGATGGATGGAGCTAAAAACACAACAATCCTGGAAGAAAACCTATTAGAAGCACCAAAAGACTTGAGACTGGGCAGAGCCTTTAATGTGTTAGATTGGTCTAGTCAAAGTCCAGACTTACAAGAAACTGAGAATCTGTAGCAATACAAGAATAGCTTTTTCCATACACACTCCATAAATTAAGTTTTGAAGTAATTAACCAGAACGATGAGACTGCTCCATGCTGAGTCTGCTCCATGCTTCGAACAACTTTTTGTTCGTATCTGGGAGTTTTTGGCCAATGGCCTGTAATGTTTGATCAGCTGATTACGAGCATGTTTAAGCTATTTTCAATAAATTACCTTCTCTATCTGTTTTCTTTGCTCCTGTGTCTTCTTTTTGCATTCTGAAACTTAGTTATGGTTATGACCCACTTGCACAAAATGCAAATATAACAAAAATCACATTTTCTAGTCTTAAGATTTTGATGCAATTCCAAATCTTGTTTTCAAAAATGGTAACCTAATACCCCCAAAGGACAGGGTAATAATAAGATGTCAATTCCTGACCAGAAAATGTATATTCAATGATATTTTGGCATGGCATACTTTCAATAACACACCTACCTCCTGTATAAACGTCTTGGTGAGATTTTTGAAGGCCAGGCTGCTGCTGTTTCTCAGGTCTTCATTGAACTCGATGTTGGTAAGCCGTGTTGTGGCGTCGAGACTCTGAGCATCTGCAAAGAAAAACCTTGTTTGGCGCAGTAACCCATTTTTTCAATCTAATCCAAGGCCTTGCGGTTACAACGCATCTAAACCTTGTCTCATATAAAACACTAAAGGCAACTAGTGATCGTTTATTACTTTTCAAAAATCTAGGTTAGACAAACCTCCCTGTTGTGTAACAGAACTACCAGAAAATTTTGATTACTCATGCGTTTCCCCAAAGGCATTGTGACAGGTTGTAAAAGTTTTATGCTGCTACTTATATTCATGTAATAATAAAAATTTAACAGCTGAGCCTACAATGACTACTAATTATTTTGAATGAAAAGACTGAAATTTCCAATAGGTTTCAGTAAACAATAATGATTCTTTTTATGAAAGCACTGCGATATTCTATTCTTACCAGTTTTGAACATCATGTGAACAGCAGACCCTTGCCTTCCACAAGCACAAGGTGTCACAGTAACATTGTAGAGCACGCCAGGCTGTAGTCCTCTCAGCTCTATCATTGTCATATTGGTTTCCCAGAGCTCACTGGCCTCTGATGTTTTGCTCAGAGTGACCTGGAAAGTCTGTACGCTTTGAACCTGGGTTGACCAGTGGACAGACATGGATGTTCCAGTGACATTAGCAGACCATAGGCCACTGATGCTGGGAGGAACTGGTAGGGTGTTCATGAAAAAAGAGGAAATTTGTCAGTATACACGGTTAAAATGAAGGCCTGTATTTATTTTTGGTTTGCATAGCATCATGTTTGCACATTTTTTTTATACTTTAAGGCAACCAGTTGAGCATTTCATGCTATGTACAAGATAATAAATCCACCACTATCTGGGTTGATTTTACTTCCAGATATGTAGTAATCAGCTAGATAGTTCCTAGATAATGTAACAGTATAAAAAAAAAACAATATCCTTTTCACTGTCGCTGCCAGTATCCAGATGTACTAGCTAAACCAGCTTGCATCCTTGAGGTCTCTTGTCCTCCCCTCTTCAGATTAACCACAAAGCTTTGCTCTGTTGTTTTTATTAGCGAAAAGTCTCACTGAATATCTCAACAAACATGTCACCTTTCTCCAGCTATAGGCTGCATTAAGGATCCATGTACATATTCTAACTCATTGGTAAGCCATTGGAAGCCATTTTAAAATAGTAAAGCAACTTGGTCTGGATTCCTTCAGTTTACTCACTTTTCAGACACTTTGAGAAAAGTGTTTCTTTTTGCCAATGTTAAATGAGGTGAGAAGTTGAAAAGAGTCAAAAACTGAGGCATGGAGCAAGCCAGTCTAAGCAACTCAACTTACCATTAGGCAAGTACGAATATAACCTATTTCTGTTTATACTCCACTGTGGAACAAGTTTACATGAGATCTGCCATTTCCAAGATGTCCAACCATGATTAACGTGCGGTAACTCTCTAAAGTCTTCACACCCTTAATAAAATGCCAGGTTTTTGTGTCATAATAAAATGTGACATTTATAATTAGCAAATCAGTTAAACAGAAATCTCTCTTCATCTACCTTCATCTTCAGCTCTCTATCACACACCTGATGATTTTGGTCAAAAACTGACTAATACTTTAACCTGGTCATCATTTTGTCTAATTCAGCAAAAACCCCAATTCCATAAATGAAAAGTAACCACCGATCATGATCCTACCACTACTATGTTTCACTGTAAGCATGGTGTCCTTTTGGCAATTTTTATTTATGTATAAGAAAAAAAACTTTATTTGTCCCCGAGGGGTAATTTAAAGGCACAAAAGTATGGCGTTTCTTAATAGAGGTATTTGGATAGCCACTGTGTAAAGTTATTACATAGATTTCCCTGAAGCTGCTGCAGGTAGCTATATAAAGATAAGGTCTTGGCAAACCCATTGCTAGCTTCCCAACCTCAGAAATGTAACAAGAGGGTTTAAAATAAAGCAGTTAGGGTTTAAATAAGGAGCACTTCAGCAACTGCCTGGATTATTTGCCATGGTTAATTTCTGAGGAACCCTATGCATGAAAGCCTTCTGCAGGGGTAATAACTTGAAATGAGGATCTTTTAAATATTACTTTGTAGATATGTTGATCATACTCTAGATACCAGCCTTAACAAGACCTTTGTAAAAAAAAAAAAAAAAAACAAGATAAACTTGCTGAAATTGTTATTTTCTTGTCTTAACTGCATTATTTTGCTATTTTGACCAACAGATACGATCTGCCTATGATTTCTGATGCAGCCTGGGATGAATGTCCAGTATTTCTTACGACATTGGTTGGTGGTTGCTGGCAGAGGTGAGGCTGCAGCTGAGCTCATGCTGGTAACCGGTGCTGAGCGTGTCCCCAGTGAAGCATGTGGTGAATTATAAGTGACAGAATTTGTGTTAGTCAGATCTGCAGTCACATCGGTCTCAAACGAAATGAAGCTACCCATGGTGCCATGGCCTGAAGGGTCCTGTGTGCTGTTAAAAGTCCAGGAAAAGGTTGTGTTCACTAGTGGGGGCTTGGTGGTGGTCCGGAACCCGGTGTCACCTGGGAGCAAAAATAACAAGAGCATGCTGAATATCTGCATTAATGCAGCGACATGCATTTTTTGTTTGTTTAAAAGCAGACTCACGACAGATATACAGAAAATGTCATGGCAGATGAAAGTAAGAGATTTGGCCATTTTTCAGCAGAGGATCCTAATATGTTTACTTCAATATGTTTACTACATGCTGTGATGCACATTCTTGTTGTGTTTTGGTCCCAGACAGCACCTTTATGTGACCTTATTTGTTTTCCATTGAGATTATTTTCCTTTGTCTTTGTTACTGTTTTACTTTCTGTAGGTCATCATCTTTTCCCTCTTCATTCCCTAATCTTTTAGCTGTCACGAGTCTTTTCTTATTTACAGTGCCTTTAAAAGGATCTACACCCCTTCACGCCCAGACGTCCCTCTCCCCAGACACCTCCTCCAGCTCCTCCGGGGAGAGCCCAAGGCGTTCCCAGGCCAGCCGAGAGACATAGTCCCTCCAGCGTATCCTGGGCCGTCCCCTGGGCCTCCTCCCGGTGGGACGTGCCTGGAACACCTCCCGAGGAAGGCGTCCAGGAGGCATCCGGTATAGATGCCCGAGCCACCTCAACTGGCTCCTCTCGATGTGGAGGAGGAGCGGCTCTACTCCGAGCCCCTCCCGAATGGCCGAGCTCCTCACCCTATCTCTAAGGGAGTGCCCGGCCACCCTACGGAGGAAGCTCATTTCAACCGCTTGTATCCGGGATCTCGTTCTTTCGGTCATGACCCAAAGTTCATGGCCATGGGTGAGGGTAGGAACGTAGACCGACCAGTAAATTGAGAGCTTCGCTTTTTGGCTCAGCTCTCTCTTCACCACAACGGACCGGCAAAGCGCCCCCATTACTGCGGCAGCCACACCGATCCGTCTGTCGATCTCCCGCTCCATTCTTCCCTCACTCGTGAACAAGACCCCGAGATACTTGAACTCCTCCACTTGAGGCAGGAACTCCTCTCCAACCTGAAGAGGACAAGCCACCCTTTTCCGGTTGAGTACCATGGCCTCTGACTTGGAGGAGCTGATCTTCATCCCATCCGCTTCACACTCGGCTGCGAACCGCCCCAGCGCATGCTGTAGGTCTTGGCTAAAGGGGGCCAGCAGGACCACGTCATCTGCAAAAAGAAGAGACGAAATCCACTGGTCCCCAAACCAGACCCCCTCCAACCCTTGGCTGCGTCTAGAAATCCTGTCCATAAAAGTTATGAACTGGACCGGTGACGAAGGGAAGCCCTGCCGGAGTCCAACAATGCACCGGGAACAGGTCCGACTTAGTGCCGGCAATGCGGACCAAACTCCTGCTCCGCTCGTACAGGGACCAAATGGCCCCTAATAAAGGGCCCCCGGAGCTTGTGCGGGAGATCGAGAGATATCGACTAGCAATAGTCGGGCTCGCCTCCACGCACAGCGTGGGCTCTGGAACCCATCTCCTTGAGAGGGGCTGGAGTCTCTTCTACTCTGGAGTGGCCCACGGGGAGAGGCGGTGGGCTGGGGTGGGTTTGCTTGTTGCCCCCAAGCTCAGCCGTCTTGTGTTGGGGTTTACCCCGGTGGATGAGAGGGTCGCATCCCTGCGCCTTCGGGTCGGGGATAGGTCTCTGACTGTCGTTTCGGCCTACGGGCCGAGCGGTAGTGCGGAGTACCCGGCCTTCTTGGTGTCCCTGTCGGGGGTGCTGGATAGTGCCCCTCCCGGGGACTCCATTATTCTGCTGGGGGACTTCAACGCCCACGTGGGAAACGACAGTGACACCTGGAGAGGCGTGATCGGGAGGAATGGCCTCCCCGATCTGAATCCGAGTGGTGTTTTGTTATTGGACCTCTGTGCTAGTTACGGATTGTCCATAATGAACACCATGTTCAAGCATAAGGGTGTCCATCAGTGCACTTGGCAACAGGACACCCTAGGCAGGAGGTCAATGATCGACTTTGTTGTCGTATCATCAGACCTTCGGCCGCATGTTTTGGACACTCGGGTGAAGAGAGGGGCTGAGCTGTCCACTGATCACCACCTGGTGGTGAGTTGGATCTGCTGGAGGAGGAGAAAGCCGGACAGACTTGGCAGGCCCAAGCGCATAGTGAGGGTCTGCTGGGAACGCCCTGCGGAGCCCTCGGCCAGGGATGTATTCAACTCCCACCTCCGGACATAGAGTCCGAGTGGACCATGTTCTCCGCATCTATTGTCGATGCTGCTGCCCGTAGCTGCGGCCGTAAGGTCTGCGGTGCTTGTCGCGGCGGCAATCCCAGAACCCGGTGGTGGACACCGGCAGTAAGAGATGCTGTCAAGCTGAAGAAGGAGTCCTATCGGCTGTGGTTGGCTTGTGGGACTCCTGAGGCGGCTGACGGGTACCGTGAGGCCAAGCGTGCTGTGGCCCGAGCTGTGGGAGAGGCAAAAACTCGGGCCTGGGAGGAGTTCGGTGAGGCCATGGAGAAGGACTACCGGTCGGCCTCGAAGCGATTCTGGCAAACCGTCCGGCGCCTCAGGAGGGGGAAGCAGTGCTTTGCCAACACTGTTTATAGTGGGTGTGGGAGGCTGCTGACCTCGACTGGGGACATTATCGGGCGGTGGAAGGAGTACTTCGAGGATCTCCTCAATCCTGACATCACGCATTCCCTGGTGGAAACAGAGGCCGGGGACTCGGGGTTGGACTCTTTCATCACCCAGGCTGAAGTCACCGAGGTGGTTAAAAAGCTTCGCGGTGGCAAGGCTTCGGGGGTGGATGAGATCCGCCCTGAGTACCACAAATCTCTGGATGTTGTGGGGCTGTCATGGTTGACACGCCTCTTCAACATTGCATGGCGGTCGGGGACAGTGCCTCTGGACTGGCAGACCGGGGTGGTGGTCCCCCTTCATAAGAAGGGTGACCGGAGGGTGTGTTCCAACTACAGGGGGATCACACTCCTCAGCCTCCCTGGTAAGGCATACGCCAGGGTATTGGAGAGGAGAGTCCGGCCGATAGTCGAACCTCGGCTTCAGGAGGAGCAGTGTGGTTTTCGTCCCGGCCGTGGAACACTGGACCAGCTCTATATCCTCTACAGGGTACTCGAGGGCTCATGGGAGTTTGCCCAACCGGTTTACATGTGTTTTGTGGACCTGGAGAAGGCATTCGACTGTGTCCCTCGTGATGCCTTGTGGGGAGTGCTCCAGGAGTATGGAATCGGGGGTGTTACATAACCTTTCATTTTAACAACACTCAATAAGTATTTGGGAACTGAGGACAATGTTGAAGCTTTGTAGGTGAAAAAAAGTCCCATTCTTGCCTGATGTGCTATTTTTGTTGCTCCACGGTCTGGGGTCTCCGTTGTCGTATTTTGCTCTTCATAATGAGCCACACATTTTCAGAGGGAGACAGGTCTGGACTGCAGGCAGGCCATTCTAGTACCCACACTCTTTTACTACGAAGCCACGCTGTTGTAACACGTGCAGAATGTGGCTTGGAATTGTCTTGCTGAAATAAGCAGGGATGTCCCTGAAAAAGACGTTGCTTGGATGGCAGCTGATGTTGTTCTAAAACCTGTATGTACCTTTCAGCACTAATGGTTCCTTCAGAGATGTGCCAGTTACCAATGCCATGGGCACTAACATAACACACCTCCATACTATAACAGATGTTGGTTTTGAACTTTGCGCTGATAACAGTCTGGATAGTCCTTTTCCTCTTTGGCCCGGAAGAGACAACGTCCATGATTTCCGAAAACAATTAGAAATGTGGACATGTCAGACCACAGCACACTGTTCCACCCTGCATTGGCCCATCTCAGATGTAGATGTAGCGACGAACTGTGTTAACGGACAAAGGTTTTCTGAAGTGTTCCTGAGCCCATGTGGTAATATCCGGTACAGAATGATGTACGTTTTTAATGCAGTGCTTCCTGAGGGATCAAAGGTCACGAGAATTCAATGTTGTTTTTTGGCCTTGCTGCTTAGGTGCAGAGATTTCTATAGATTCTCTGAATCTTTTGATGCTATTATGGACTGTAGATGATGAAATACCTAAATTCCTTGCAACTGTACATCGAGAGACGTTGTTCTTAAACATTTGGACTATTAAGTGAACCTTCCCCCATCCTTGCTTGTGAATGACTAAACCTTTAGGGATGATCATCTTACACCCAATCATGACACTCACCTGTTTACTAATAACCTGTTCACCTGTGGAATGTTTAAAAAAGGTGAATAACGTTTATCAGTTTGAACATTAAATATCTTGTCTTTGTAGTATATTTAGTTGCATATAGGTTGAACAGGATTTTCAGATCATTGTATTCTTTTTTTATTTACGTTTTACACCACATCCCAACTTCATTGGATCTGGGGTTGTATGTTTAGGGTGGTTAACCTGGTGGAAGGTGAAACTCTGCTCCAGTCCTTGTTTTTGTTTAGCAGATTTCCTTCCAGGATTGCTCTGCATTTCATTTCTATCCCTCAAATCCAACCATTTTTCCTGTCCTTGCTGAAAAAGAAGCATTTGCACATGATAGTGTGGTGGCACATGTGATAGTGTGTCAGATATGTAGTTTAGTTTTCTGACTTTCATTAAAAGTTAGATTTGTGTAGTACATGTGAAATCTTTCACAACCATGTATCATTATCCTTCCCCTTTACATTTATGCACTGATTTCAGTTGGTCTATTGCACAAAATCCCAAACATTATACTGAGGGTTGAGGTTGCAACAGGACAAAATGAGAAAAAGGTTAAGAATGCTTTAGATTTGACTGCATGGGACATTTTAATGAGTGAGTTTTCTGCTACATTTAACGTTTTGCATGTCAACAAAAAAAGCTCCATTTTGGTCTGACCAGTACACCTTTTTTTGACATATGTTGTTTATTTTTTTACTTGCCACTCTTCTAAAAATTCCAGATTTGTGGAGTGCATAAACTCTCCTGGCAATAGATTTGCCCACCTGATTTGTGGATCTCTGCAGCTCCTCCACAGTTACCATGGTCCTTTTAGCAGATTAACACTCTCCTTGTTTGGCCTGTCAGTTTACACCTATGTCTTTTTAGTTTTTTAATTGTGCCATACTCTTGCCATTTTTCCATCAAATCCGTATGATTTGATTGAATTGACTTTGTAAAGTGCCTTGAGACGACATGTGCTGTGAATTGGTGTTACTGTATATAAATAAAACTGAATTGAATCTTCAGATAACAAATTAAACAGAGCTCTCTGAGATGTTCAAAACTTGGGACATTGTTTTAGAACCCAACCCTGCTTTAAGCTTCTCCCCAGCTTTCTCCCTGACCTGTCTGTTGTGTTCCTTTGTCTTCATGATGCTATTTGTTCACCAATGTTCTCTAACAAACCTCTGAAACTAATGTGACAGAATACAAATGCATGCAACTTTTGCATTTTAAAATAACAATTTTCCTTCCACATCATGATTATGCACTATATTGTGTTGGTATATCACATAAAATCCCATTAAAATACATTAAATTAGTGTTACAAAATGTAACACAATTGCAACGGGTTGTGAATTAATTTGCAAGGCACTGTGTGTGAGACAGATATGAAAGAGACAGTCAATAAGTGGTTCTTGGAGTAGAATCCAGACAGGCAGGCAGAAGCAGCTCGGTGAGTAGAAAAGGTTTAATAATAAAAAAAGGCGAAAAGCTTATAGCTTGGCATAAGGCAAAAAGCAGGCATGGACATGGATAGGCTTGGCATGAAGAAACAGTATGTGTCTCTGAGGAGTAAACAGAACAGCAGAGTATATAGAGTGGACAGCCCAGGTGAAAACAGGGAGGCTGGTTGGCATGAAGCAGGTCAAGAGAATGAAGTTGATTACAATGGCAGAGAGAGAGAGCGAAAGTAAAAACATAACTGGAACTAAACAAAGATACAATGAATAATCTAATGAAGAATATTAACAGAAATAACTCCAAAATAAAAAGAACACAATAATAAATTAAAAAGCTAAATACAAAGAAAAGCATGAAAAACAGGTAACAAATGTGAGAACAGAAAAGTGAACTGATATGGCAAGACCTGACAGAACAAAACAACATATTGCACATCCTAGAATGTAGTTTTACATAGAAATACCAAGCCCTTGCTATGGTGGTCTTTGTTTCTTAAGATTTTCTGTTTGTTTATTGTCTAGGTGCAGAGTATGTTTTGGGACTTTGGAAAACTTACTTTGAAATTGCTTTCCCCTTTGCTCCTTAGCCAACTTCCTATTTATAGAACAGTATTTCCCAGAGTTGGTTCTGCTGAAATGCTGACCGTTTCAGATGTTTCCTGTTTCAACATGTTTAATTCAAAGGAATCAATTACCTCCACTGCATGTCATCAGGTTCTGCCCAAAGCTGCAGACAGTTTTTTTCTTACACATATGTGTATATCCTTTCAGGTCCTCCTGTGTTTTCCATCTTTTGTCTTCTAGTTCCCCAGTCTGGATTTCTGTTGGACCCATCATTCAGACTGTGATTTAGACTACAATAATTTTATTTTTATTTCATTCTTCACCTTTCTGCCCGCCGCCCGTGAGTCCACACTTGGAGCCTATCCCCACGCTGGGCTCTGACAGATTTATCTCCATCAGTAATTATCAAAAACCAGGAGAAAAAAAAACCTTTCGTGTAATAACTATGGGTGTAAAAGAGAAACTTTGGCTGGAGCTCGCTCTGGTTACTGATGTAATATTTTCTAGTACTGTTTGGGACTTTCCTGTGTATGATGCTGGAAAGCCCCCTTTTACATTTATACACTAAGGCCAAGTCAAAACAGAAGTCAACTTAAGGCCATTTACAGAGAAAGAACAAGTTCAGGTAAAAAACAAGCAATTTAAACCTGTCCAATCTAATTTGAATGTAGTTTGATTCATCACAGTAAAATAGAGCACATACTTGCTTTTAAGAAGACTTGGTGTCTTTTAACAGGATACATCCAAGTCATTGTTAAAGGTGTAATTATTGCTCCAGTCTACAAAAGAACACATTTAACAGTTTGTCTGCGACGCACAGTACCCTGCAAAAGTATTCATACCAAGAAATCTGTGCATTTATTGGGGTATGTGATAAACCACCTGATTTGAAGAGTTTTGAAATGGAAGAAATATGATACATAACTTTCTTCTTTTTGTACAAATAAAAATCTACAAAGTCTGGAATACATTTGTATTCAGCCTCCCTGAGGAAATAGTTTGCAGAACCAGCAGTTGCCACAATTACAACTGAAAGTCTTCTGTGGTATGACTCTACCAGCTTGCACATCTAGACATTGACCTTTTTGTCCATTCATCTTTACAAAATGGATCAAGCTCAGCCAGATTGGATGGATAGCGTCTGTGAACATAGATTTTTAAATCTTCAGCAAATTCTCAGTTGAATTTAGATCTGAACTTTGACTGGGCCATTCAAACATAACATTATGCTTTGATTTAAACCATTCCATTGTAGCCTTCACTGTCTTTAGTTTCATTGTCTTGCTGGAAGGTGAATCTCCACCCCAGTCTGGGCTCTTTTGCGGTCTCTAATAGGTTTTCTTCCAGGACTGGCCTGTAGTTAGCTTCATCTAGCTTTCCATTTACTCGTACGTGAAGAAAGGCATCCCCACAGCATTACGCTGCCACCACTATATTTTGCTGTTAGGATGTTGTGTTCAGTGATGTGCAGTGTTAACTTAATGTTTGCATGTAGGCCTAAACACGAACGTTTGGTCTAATCTGACCAGAGCACCTTCTTCCACATGTTCATTGCATCCCCTACATGGCTTGTGGCAAGCTGCAAAAGGGATTTCAGTTGGTTTTTTCTTGCCACTCTTCCATAAAGGCCAGATTTTGGAGTGCACAACCACGCTCTTACCTGATATCTGCAGCTCCTCCTGAGTTACCAGAGGCCTTTTGGCAGCTTCTCTAAATAATGCTCTCCTTGCCCAGGCTTTCAAATTAGATGAATGGCTAAATCTTGTACCCTTTTCCTTCCACCTCACAATTATGTTCTACTTTGTGTTGGTCTATCACATAAAATCCTAATAAATACATGTAGAATTGTAGTTTGGTGGGACAAAATGTGAAAAAGTTCAAGATGTATACACAATAGCATAACTTCAGCATAAAAAGAGAAGTCCTGATTTGCCAAGATACATTTCCCTAAAATATGTTGCAGTAATCTTGTAATTCCAATCTTAACAGTCCTACCTGTACAGTTCACACCGGGGTTGTTAGGGTTACCATCCAAGTATTCTTGCTGGCAGACACACTGGTAAGAGCCCAATGTGTTGTTACAGTCTGCCTGAAGAGAGCACTGATGAAGAGCAGGGTGCACACACTCATCCACATCTGCAGACCGGGAGACATGTTAGAAGGTTATTTGAAAATGTAACGTTAAAAGGGACGTGACAAATCAAAGAATGCAGTAATAAGAATTAATCACAATGTTCGACTTAGACTGACATCATATGCCATCCTGGTATCTTTAATTCAAAGCCTAAGTCATGTTGATGCATCTAAAAATAAGACCATTGTTGCACTCAGCTCCAGTGTTGATTTAAAATGAGCAGTGCAGAAAAGAAAAGTCATTATTTCTAACAGAATCTTTTTCAAACCAGCCTTAAAGTGCATGCATGATGGTGACCCCTTTGATGTCCTTTGCAAAAATGTAACAAATATGATTTATGATTAATACCAGAGCGCGTTTGTGTGCCTGTGTGTGCGTGGGCGTGTGTGTTTGTGCACGCAATCGCTCTGGTGTTATTTTCCGCTATTGCAGGAAACATCCCACAGAAGACTGTCACTCAAACAGAAGTGGTGGGAGAAGGAAACCGTGGTGCGGCTGAGTCATTTTTTCCTGAACACCGTGTTCTCTGCTTCATGAATCATTCTCAAAACTCTGCAAGAATGTCATATCTCTGTAAAAAAAAAAAACTCAAGTAGCTTCACAGAGAGATCAGTGCGGCTGTACAGAGAAGCCATGTCACCTCACCTTGCACTGTTACAGATGACACTTCAGGTATTTGTTTAAGAAGAAGGTGCAGCTTTGATGCAACATTGTACAGTGAAAGAGAAAAGTTGCTCAGGATAAGCAGATTTGTGGAAATTCTGTAGGGATGGACAGGCCATGAGTTAAGATAAAAGATGGAAACTTCACACTCCAGAGCTCCAGTTATCTTTCAAGAGAAATAAAAACACATATTTTTATTATTTCACTTATATCAGTATTTAAAGATTATCCAGGTATTTAAACAGATATAAAGATTGGCTGATGTTCTTAACATCATAGCCCTACAATGCCTTGCAAAGTACCCATGCCCCTTAAACATTTTCCCATTTTCTTATGTTACAACTAACTTTACTGTATTGTATTGTATTTTTATTTTATGTAACCCCCCCAAAACATACCATTCCCACTGTCAAGCATGATGGTGGCAGCATCATGTGCAATACTGGAACAACCTGTAAATATTCCTTTTTGATAACTTTTTAAATGTTTTAATATTTATTTTCTTTAATTTGCACTACTTGCCTCCACTGTTTTGTTCTTTTTTTGGAAATTTCGTTGCACCCATGTGGAGCAATGACAAATAAAGAATTCTGATTCTGATTCCGATCATCCTGTGTGGAAGCTTTCATTTAGCAGGTACAGGGAAGCTGGTGAGAGATGATGGGAAGCTAAATATAGGCAAGTGATGAAAAAAAATCTGTTGGAGGATTAAAAGACTTCAGAATGGAGCAGAGCTTTACCTTCCAGCAGGACAACAACCCCGAAAATACAACCAGAGCTACAATGGAATGGTTTCGGTCAAAGCATATTCATGTGTTAGAATGGGCAATAGTTATGTCCTACTTTTTGTTGGTCATATAATATCCCAACAAAATTCATTGAAGCCTGAGGTTGTAACATCACAAAAAGTAGAAAGTTTCACTGGGTATGCAGACTTTTGCAAGACACTGTATATATTATATATGTCTTATATGGCAGGAATGGTTTAATAAAATTAGGATCTGGGTTACCATTGCTTGTAATAATCTTGTGAGATTCAGAAGCCCATTTTCCTTTGACAACAGTTGCTGGTAATCCATCTTCACTGTCACTGTTGCATTCCAGAGGTTTCCTTGAAACCTCAGATCCTGTTTTGGTCCTAAAAAATCAAATTCAAAAGATCAGTTCAGCCAAATAAAAAAATAATGACGCCTTCTTTTATTTCAGGGTTATATGTATGTGGGGAAAATGCTACCACTGTTTTGATCCAAAGTGAATCTTAAAATGTGAAAATACAAATACAAATAACCAAAATATGGCCTACAAGATAGCATAATAGTATGTGTAACAGAATTTAACACAAAATGCTCATGGCTGTCTGCTACTCTGGAGTATTCAAGGATGCATTAAGAAAAAGTCTGAAACTCGTCAGCAACGATCCTGCAGAAGCATTTGTTCACATTCGTAATCTGCAAAGTTTATAAGGTCAAACTGAATACCCACAAACCTTCATAAACTGGTGGCACACTGAAGAGAGAGTGGGCTCAATTTCCACCAGGATGATTTAAGAGCTCGAGTCATATAGAGAGTGTTTACTTAAGGTTATGCTACTTGTGGTGGTATTCCCATTACCCTTAATGAGGATCTGATTTGTACCAAGTGAATTCAGATAAATAAAAATGTCATGGAGGATGTCATGTTTACAGTTACCATGATTAGGGTCTAGAAAAGTAAGTACAGAATTTCATTGTTGTTTTTTCCAGGTCTGGATAAGTATAGAAAAAGAACATATGCAAAATTATTTGTAATTCCAGGTTTTATTGCCTATAAAGCAGTCTACATGTTGTGTCCTTCGTTCTCTCTTGCCTTTATTATGTCCTTCCTCCCTTCCTTCTTTGTGTTCTTCCCTCTTTCTTTCACTGGGACCTTCCCTTTTTTATTTCTCACTTCTTCCTTCCTTTGTTTTTGGTGTCATTTTTTCTTTCTCTCCTTCTGCCCTTACTTTCTTCCTTTCTTGTGTCCTTCCTTACTTCTGTCTTAGTCCATCCTATCCTTCTTTGGGTCCTTTCTTTCTTTTTGTCTTCCGTCCTGTCTGCCCCTGATTTGCAGCTGACCTATTTAACGCCTGCTCAGTGTTGACATACATATCCGCCATTAATGTATAATGAACTTCTAAGCTTTATATTTCAAAATGATCATACAGGTCTGAGGGGAACCCTGCATGACTGTAGATGAAAAAACTGCATAGCTGCATTTGAATTTTGGCAAAGTTTTGCTAAGATTATTGTTACTGACAGTATCCTTAGATTTACAGCTAACACTGGCTTATTTAAGAGATCCAGTAATATCACAACACTGAATTGATTCAGTTTAGACTTATCCCTGCCACTTGTTGCTTCACTTGCACCCAAAAACTTTACAAAACGTAATTAACTTTGATGTTAAAACCTTTAACACACAGGGCACTCCTGTTCTACAGTTTAATAATAGTACAAACAGCAGGTAACTTATAACTCACTAACTTGTAGGATCAGTGCAGAGAAATTGTCCCCATCTCTGGCAGCATTTCTGCCAGCCTGGACAATCTAAATCCAACTCACAGTCCACAGAACTGGAAGACAATCCATCTGCAGTTGGACAGGATCCTGGCTTGGCGGTAAACTCGTCACTCCTGTTTACAGCTTCATTCAAAGGAAATAACATGTTACAGGCCACATATTAGAAGAGAGTTATTTGTAGCACTGCAGTTTCTGCTCGCCCATCTGGTGTCTTGCAAACAGCACCACACACTGAAAGGGCAGCCTGATTGCAGAACTGGCTACGGAGCAGGATACTACATCATTACATTCATCAAATAGAGAGATGGAGTTACCGTTTAAAAGCAGACAAACCTATTGACACTTACACAGGGAACAGTAACGACCAACTTGCTCATAGCCATCACAGCACCTTGTCACATGTTCCTTTACTGTCTTGTACTCAATCTGATGCATCATCTTGTAAAGGGTGACGGTACATGTCGTCCAGAGGAGCCAGCCACCGCAAGTCTTTGTCACTGTATAAGGGACCGAATGAACCACCAAGAAACTCACAATCCTGGATTCATTCCGGAGACATAGATGGTAGCCAGAGGAGGATAAACTATTTCCTGGAATACAATATAAACCGTCAATAAAACATTGTTTTATTTATTGCATCTGTTCATATTTTGAGTTAATGACTAATGAATAAATAAGTACTGAGCTGTGAAGCCCTGTCAGTTTTTTGGGCCTACCTTCATCCAGCCCCGAACAGAGACCCAGCAGGGCCTTGGACGCCCAGATTAAGAGGATCCACCTCATCTTCCACAGTTTAGAAAACCTCAAGCGCACATTCAGCTATCACATAGTGAATGCTTGTTTGACTTTAAGATGATGCTAGCTCACTGCTCAGGGTGACTCCTCTGTGGCCCTGTTTTTCTCCACCCCTCGTTACAGCATCAGGTCCCCAATGGACTGCAAAATAATGACAGCAAGGGGTAAATATGAGAAGATAGTTAACATTTTGGAAAACCATTCATGGATGACATTACAATAATATTAGTGCTTCCTAGAAAACAGTAATGTCATGCACTCTGATGAATGTCTGCACAAAGAAAAGAAAATAATCAGTTTCACAAGCAAGACTGGGTTGGGCTATTTTTTACTCTTCTATAAGTGAAACAAGTTGTCAGTTTACATTTTGTTGGACAGTGCCAGTAAACATGTTTATGGTACCAGACAGGGAGAAAGAGATGCTTAATAGGAGGAGCCAATGTCCCTAATGAGTCAGTTTCCACACAGGTAACCATGGAAGTGCTTGCTATGCTGCTGGCATTAACAGCCAACTGTGTCAACCACTAATGTCATGTACGGAGGAGTGAGAACTTCCCTGCCTTTTTAAGTCTTATTCAGACCTGTGTGGCTGCATGTGTGACAAAAATAGAAGCTAGACTTGGTCTTTACTGTATTCACAATTTGAATCGAGCAACCTTTCAGGTATAATGTCAGAAATTGCTACTGGCTCTCTTCACGTGAAGGGTTCCTTATTTAATGGTTGTAATCATTTTAGTGTAATGAGGTGTTAAAACAGCCCTGATTGAAACTTAGGTTACTTCAGTAATTAAGCAACAATTACTGAGCACATGCTGACTTGCTGGTGCACCATGATGCAAGGAGGCTTTCATGCCGAGTCAACAAAATTCACCATGCATTCATATCACAAAGTAAGAAGCATCAGAGCAGTATATTGATTATGTGATTTTGCTGAAAACAAACATTAGTAATAATGATACAGTCTTCATCATCAGTGCTGCACCTGATCTTAGCATGCTTGTAATGTACTGTAGCATAATCAGCTTTCCAGGAAGAGGCCTGCAAGACTGGCAACAAGTCCCCACTGGATATAAGTACTCACATAACCTTAGTGCTGTACTATAATAACCTGGTTGCTTTTTATTTACAGACCTAATTAGTTTCTTTGGGGTTAGCAGACATGTCATTGCATGAACATTATACAGTGACTCCCAAAAGTTTCCACACCCCTGTTGTAATGCTAGTGGTGTAAATAATTAGGCCATGATAAATCCTTTCGCAACTTTTGTTCACATATATGGTATATATAAAATGTCTTATATACATGTACAGCTAAAAAAATCTGAATATTGTGAAAAAGTAAAAACAAAAATGTGTCTCTCATTTCAGAAAGTGATACTCATATATTAGATTCATTACACGTAAGGTTTTGATTATTTGATTTTATGGTTATGGCTTTCAGAGAATAAAAACCCATAAATAAGTGTCTCGGAAAATTAAAATATTACATAATCTCAATACAAAATAATAGTTTTAGGGGAAATGTTTCTTTCCACTCAATGCTTGGTTGGGCTCCTTTAGCATGAATAACTGCATCAATGCAGAGTAGCATGGAGGAGATTAGCCTGTGGTTCTGCTGAGATGTAATGGAAGCCCAGGTTGCTTTGATAGCAGCCTTGTGGTCATCTTCATTGTTGGGTCCGGTGTCTCTCATCTTCATCTTGACAATACTCCATAGATTCTCTTTGGGGTTCAGGTCCGGCCAGTTTGCTGGCCAATCAAACCCAGTAACACCATGGTCATTAAACCAGCTTTTGGTACCTTTGGCAGTGTGGGCCAGTACAAAGTCCTATTGGAAAATGAAATCAGCATCTCCAAAAAGCTTCTTAGCAGAAGGAAGCATGAAGCACTGTCCTGGTAGATGGCTGTACTGACTGTGGACTTCAGAAAACTCAGTGGATCGACACCAGAAGATGACATGGCACTGCAAAACATCACTGATTTTGGAAACTACACACTGGACTTCAAGCAATGTGGATTCTGTCTAGACTCTGTGACATTGGTTTCTAAATTAAATGCAAACTTTACTTTCATGAGAAAAGCGGACTTTGGACCATTGAGCAAAAGTCCAGTTCTTTTTCTCCTTAGCCCAGGTAAGACGCTTGTATCCCATGTGTAGGATTCATCTGTGTGTAGTGGATCTTGATTTGCTGACTGCAGCCTCAGTCCATTCTTGATCGGATTGAAGTGACGTTTTTGTAAAGTGCCTTGCATTTGTTGTGAATACAAAAATAAACTCAAATGAACTGAATGGACTGCGATGGACTGGCGACCTGTCCAGGGTGTACCCTGCCTCTCGCCCATAGACTGCTGGAGATAGGCACCAGCTCCCCCGCGACCCACTATGGAATAAGCGGTAGAAAATGACTGACTGACTGACTGAACTGAATGGATTTTGCTTGATAATCCTCTCAAGACTGTGGTTACTCCTGTGGATGGTGCCATATTTTTTTCATTTCACAACCAGCTTCTTTAGCAATGACCTTTTGTGGCTTATCCTCCTTGTGGAGGGTTTCAATGATCGTCTTCCCCATGACTGTGTAGCCTACTGACCCAGACTGAGACCATTCAGAGGATCAGAAAACCTCTCCAGGTGTTTTGAGTTAATTAGCTGATTAGGGTGTGACCTCATGAGCTTAACAATATTTCCTTTTTTCACAATATTCTAACACATATTTGTTGGTTTTCATCATCTGTATGCCTTAATCACCAAAATTAAAAGAATGTATGTGTAATGAATCTATATAAGGTTCAAATTCTGACAAGAATGACAAAAATAAGTAACTTTTCACGAAATTCTAATAGATGTACCCCTGTATAGAGTGCTGATTTTGTGCTGGGCTTTGATAAAAGCCCAGTTGCTTCTGAAGATAAGCAAACAGCAAGAAAATTGCACAGCATTTTGAACTTTGTTTCAGGTTTATCAGATTCAGTAGAACTGATGGCAGGTGTGAACTCAAGACGGCTGGTGGCTAAAATGAATGCAAAATTCCCACAAACAAATTAGTAGTTTAAGGGTTTGCACACTTATGAAACTATTATATATATTATAATATATTATATATATATATTATGTTTTTTATTTCTTACATTTCTGCCTCTGACAGATACGATAATGGATTAAAACTAAATTATCTTCTGAGAAGTCACATTACTTTTGTGAAAGGATCTTTTCAGGCGAAAATTTGCCCAAATTTGCTAGGTTTTATGAAAACATTATAAACCCCTTAAAACTAGCAAAGTATGTCAACAGAGATGATGCAATACATTTCAGCAATATGCAAGTTAGGTCACCAGTCAGTTAGGTTTAACGTATATCAGCCTCCAGGTTGACATCAAATAAAGGTTTAAAAACAATCAATAACTTGAATGTCAGAACAAAAACCATGAAATATCTCTTTAAATTCGCCCCACTGCGAGGTCCCCCGTACAACCCGCCTCCTGTACAATAATCACCTATCAGCGCGCAGCGCACGTGACGAGCGGTCTTTGCGATGACCTCATCCTTGGTGTGGGATGACGTCAAATTCAAGATGGATGGAATCACGACCAGCAGGCTGAAAGCTACACAACAGTGAATAAAGTCCAGGCTGTGTGGAGGTGAGACCGTTTTCACGACGGGATGGGTAAGTGGGGACAGACTCGAATATTTCTCGCTGGGCAGAATGAGCGGGGAGCCTCAGACAGACTTGGCAGAGTGCTGTTGAGGAGCAGCTTTTTCCTTTTCCGCGCTGACGTAACTCTAAAAGGGGGGATTGAGCTGCTGTAAAACCCGAGCAGCTACAGCCTGTGTGGCAGACTGCGCTGTGTCAGGACGGGCAGGTGTGTGTTTTCCCTCCTTTTGAGTGGCTAAAGGAGAAAAACGGTACTTCTATTGAACATATCGGTTCTAATTGACTCCAGCAAGCCGTTTTCTGGGATTAACAGCGGCGTCCAGACAAACGCGCTCAACTTTTCCGCTCTCCCCGGTGTGACGGAGCTGCTGGGGGCCGAGCCGTGGGAGCTCCGCTGTTGTGTCACACCGTGTCCCCGGTCACACAGCGAGCGAGCGAGTGCTAAACTGAAGCAGACAGTCCTGTCGAAGAAGTTCTCACAACAGAAACTAAACCATGTCTTCTGAGCGCTCTGATACCGACAGGCTTACTTAGCTTCCCCTTTAAAAAACAGCCACGGCAGCATTTAGTGTTTCCCTCCGAACATTTCCTGCAAGTTTAGAGACAGAATCAACCAAAAGTGTTGTCTGGTTTTTACGGTTGAATGAATGGAGCTTTTCCCCGTTAACAAATATAGAAAGTGTCAATGTGCGAAACAGAAGGAAAATTGCTTTCCGTTTGAAACTTTCAAAATAAACGACAGTCGGAGCGCTACTAAAAAATAATAAGGATGAAGCTGGTGTAGCTTCTATACATTGGGCCATGGCTGGAAGACTTAAGCAAGACCCAGAGGTTGACCAGAAAAAGCAGGCGAATGCCAGATATAAGTATGCTGTTCGTTTTAGATCTAAAAATGAGCAAGTTAGCAGGGCAGATATGGCCAGGGAAATGCTGTGTAATAATGTCACCGATTTTTGGAAAGAGGAGAGACCTCTTTAAACCATCTCTAGCATGTACTGTTCAATGTGTTTCTGGGGCAGAAAACATTGCAGTATTATGGAGACAGCATTACAGTACATCGCCCAACTGGAAGTGAACCATATGTGAATGATTCTGACATGGGCAGTAAACATGCAAGTATAATATACAAAGTATACGAAGCCATTCATAAATGTTCTGATAATAAAGCCAGTGGTTTGCATCACATTACTGGAGATCATTTAGAAAAGGCTAGTTTAAGGCTTCTAGTGCTCCTTTTCACTGGTTTTATGGATCCAATGCATACTACCAGACTCAACATTGCGTATTTTGCTCATCCTAGTTATCGATCAAGTAAGCGCGTATATGTCTTCCCTGGATGATTAGTTTGGCTTCAAACCAAAGTGTGGTACTGACGAGTATAAATGCTCTTAAGGAAGCAGTGAAATTGAATATGGCCAAATATTCATCTGTGCTCATGTGTTTTATTGATGCTTTAAAGCTTTTGATCGAGTGAACCTCAGAAAACATTTTGGCGAATTTAAGCAACAGGGAGTTCCTGGGTATATTGTGAGGATTCTCTCTCACTGGTACGCTCAGTGGGAGATGCAGGTAAATGGGGAACAGCATTTCTCTCCCATTTAGCCAGGGTGGAATTTTGTCTCCAGTTTTATTTAATGTATACGTAGATTATTTGTCCATGCAGTTATGAGCCTGCAACACTGGATGGATGCTAGGTAAGACACTGATACACCATCTTGTGTATGCAGATGACCTGGTGGTCTTCAGCCCAAGTAGAGCTGGTTTACAGCAGCTCCTTAATATACAGTATGTTCTGAACATGGTGTGCAATATGATATAAAGTACAATGTTGTTCAAAGTACTATTTTGGTATGTAGAACCAAGCAGGGTAGAAGGCTAAATGTTCTAGGGTTTAAACTGTCTAATAATGTTCTTGAGGTTATTAAAGGTGAAATACTTTGGTGATTTTATTACTGATCAAATTAATGATGATGATAATATATCCAGGAAATGCTGCAAACTCTATGATTAGGCAAAAGTCACTGCATGTAAGTTTGCTCTATACTGCCCAACCGTGGTCATATTACAAACAATGTAGCATGCAGAAGTTGCATGATGTGACGTGATGCAGCGAGGATCCTTCTTAATATGCCCGGGGGGGTGTAGGTTAGATTAGATTGCAGACAGATCCTCAATAAATCATTTTATTCCAATAACATTTAACTATAAGATTGCAGAGTATAGAGCATAATGTACGCAGATTAAAACACCATGTATTTTAAAAATATACAAAATTTAAATACTGATTTGGAAGAACAAACCGTAGTAAAGAGAGCGAATAGCAGTCCAAATGATGTAGTTTACAGGTTGTTGTCTCTGTTCTTCTACAAATGATTTTGGTTTATTTATGAAGAACTCCTAAATTGATCTGCTGGCTTCTTAGATTCTGCTCAGACGTTATTTAGATGTTGACCAGCTTTTGTTTACTTCTAAGGAGAAAGAAACACGCAGTGCTTCGATTATGTTCAGGTCTGGATGCATGGCAGCTGGATTCATAACGTAATGATGTTGTTTTGGGTTTGTAAGCATGTGTTAAATCCAGGTTTGCTTTTACTGTGTTGACAGTGTGTTTGTTTTCACACGTTCATTTTGTTTGTTGTTTTTGACAAGACCTCCCACAACCCTGACTCAGTTGCACGACTAAACCCATGCAGAACCTCTCCTGACTTGCTATGAGATTCTCACAGTATGATAACTTTCCATGTTTTTCACGACTGGACAATTGTGGCTCCGTTCTGAGGGGAATGAGTTCCAGCCTTCTTGAAGCCTGCTGACTTGGCAGCGTGCAGCTACAAGTATGGGAGGAGCAGCGCTTTTTTACCCTTTAATCATAAATTGTAGGAATGATACAATTGATATTTTTGGGATTTTGAAGCTGTAACCTTTTAAAATCTTATTAAACCTTGATACCAGTTACCGGGCATGGCGTTTTATATGCCACACCTCAGCCTCTCAAGCCTTCGCTTTTCCTTAGATAGATTCATTTAAAATAAAAATGTTTGGTCTACACTGTTTTTAGACTGACAACGTGGTATTAGGCGTGTCATGTCATGTGCTGTGCTGATTAGTATTATTATTATCTTTTTTTTTTTTAAGGACTTTCAGATTTGGTTCTATATGTGATGGGGTTTTACACCGTCAAGCCAATAAAAACCTGTCAGGGCTTTACCAGGCAATAAAATTAGGTTATAACAACATTAAATGAACCCTCGAATATGAAACATTATATTTAACTATTAATTCTTTACCTCATTCATTTAAAAAAGTTATGCAGAACCACTGCATAACCTCTGAAATCCTCTCATGTATGTGATGGAACTTCAGTCTGCTTTTTGCAGGGTTGCCTCAGAGCTCCAAACGTTGGTCTGGTATAAATGTTTGTTATTATTATATGATTGGAGATGATTGTCTGCACATATTGGTGTCGTAGAAAACCTTTAATTTAAGGGATTTTCTTTACTTCCTGCATTGGCTGGTGTCTGACAGTAACTTGACAAAGCAGCTTTCCCTACACAGGCTGCTAAAATGATGTAATGCTTCATAATTACAAGTGCTTGTACCTGGCTATGACTTGTTTCACCATGTTATTAAAATATAAAGGTTCAGCTCTCTGCAGATCAGCCAAAAGCCAGTAAAATGTCTCCAGATTATACTGCAGGCACATTAATATATATTTTTATAAACGGCTATTTTTGTTTAAATCAGTGTGAGTCTTAGCTGTGGACAAGCCAACATGTCCTAGCTTCCTGTGAAACGTGTCAGAAATAAAAAATAAATTCATATTTTCAATATTAAAATAGCTGCAAATTTCCATGTCAGTCAACTGTCCCCAGAGCTGGTTTTGGAAAGAATACAGCAGATTACCATTAAGCCCCTGACCTCATCTAACTAACATCATATTGAACTGAAGAGACAGAAATGAGAAATGAAGTTTTTTCTGTTTTTCTAGTTTTCTCTTCCAGTCAGTCATAATCTTTTATTTAGTTTGTTTTTTGGCTGCAAGTTCTGCTTTTTGCAGATCTTTATTGAAAGCCCAATGATGAAGCATATTAATGTCTATACTTCTGTATTTGTGTTCCTGCGATAAGACATTGACTCTCTGTCTTTTCTCTTTCAGCCATGGAGAGCCTTGTGCATTACAGTAACCCCTCCCATGCCCTGTCAGTGTTAGGGGTTCTCAACGAGCAGCGGCTGCGGGGCCAGATGTGTGATGTGGTTCTGGTTGTGGCAGACCAGAGGTACCGGGCCCATAAGAGCGTTCTTGCTGCCAGTAGCGAGTATTTCCAGTCTCTTTTCACACGGACGGATGGAGACTCACTGAGAGTTGTGAACCTGGACTTCTGTGAACCCGACGCCTTCGAGATAGTTTTGAATTACATTTACTCCTCCTCGCTCTTTGTAGACAAAGGCAGCTTGGCAGCCATTCAAGAGCTCGGCTACAGCCTTGGAATCCCATTTCTTACAAACATTGTGTCAACGAGGCCACACGCATCCTACTGCGTATCTAGAAAACGCCTGTCGTACTCAGAGGGGGATGAGAATGATGTCCAGACAAGGAGTGTTATTGTGTGTCGGGTCCAGAACAACACAGCCCACCCCTCTCACTCAAATTATCAGGGAAAATCATCAGAGAGATCTCCATCTCAATATTCTCCTCGAATGGTGGCTCAGGTTTCATCCGAACACGACTCACATGAGTCAGTCAGAAACTCTGAGTCCAGTAGGAAAACCTCAGAGCAGAACCAACCCCCTGAGAGGAAGTCCAGCTATCCATATTCCCCCATACTGAAAGGAAACTCATCACACATCACCTCAGTCAGGCCTCAGCTGACGTCATCAGTGTCTTTCAGTGACGTTGACGTGCAGCACATCAGGGTGCAGTCTGGTTCTGACCAGGACACCAAAGAGGAGAACGAAGAGGTTGACCACCGCTATCATAATAATGTTCCCTTCCAGGGTCAGGCCAGGAAGCTGAGCCAGGCTACTGACCGGAGCGGCCCACTCATAAAAAGCCTGCTCCGGAGATCACTGTCCATGGACAGCCCTGTTCCAGTTTTCTCCCCAACGCTGGAACTCAAAGATCTCCAAAGCCGAGAACAATCAGTTGTCAAAATGGCCTTAAAGGCATCAGGAGCTGAAGCATTCGCCCACAACGGCAACTCCACTAAAGCGTCCCCTTTGGTATTAAGGTCCAAGCATCTCAACAGGTATGATAAAGAAACTCAGGTAGAAGGCGATGTCAGTGTGAAAGCTGAGCCTAGCAGTCCCCTCGCTGATCCCATGGACATTGTTCGGATCACGGTTGGAGATGCTCTGCCAGTTAATCTCAAAGATTTACAAACAAATTACAACCAGGGCACCAGAAGAGATTATAGTCTTCCAGGGAAGAGGAAGGACCGGCCTGACAACAGAAGGTACCCATTTAAAAAAAGCAAATTATTCAAAGAACATGTTGCTTCACAAGAGACAGACATGTCACAGATTGAGCCTCAGCATGCAAACAACGACCCCGGTGAGAACAACGGGGAACCATCTCAGAATAAGATTTTTAAATGCTGGAACTGCCTAAAGGTTTTCCGCTCCAGTGCTGGACTGCACCGTCACGTCAATATGTATCACAACCCGGAGAAGCCGTACGCTTGTGACATCTGCCACAAGCGCTTTCACACTAACTTCAAAGTGTGGACTCACTGCCAAACCCAGCATGGGGTTGTTCAAAACCCAGCTTCATCCTCTAGCTCCTCTGTGCTGGATGAGAAGTTCCAGAAGAAGCTCATAGATATTGTGAGAGAGAGAGAAATAAAGAAAGCTTTGCTCTGGAAGCTGAAGAGAAATAAACAAGGTTTGCAGTCTCCTTCTCTTGCAAAAAAGAGATCAAGGTCCAGCTTTGTGTGTCCCTACTGTGGCAAAGTGTTTTTGTTCCAGTCCCAGTACAGGCAGCATTTAAGGACACATCCTGCTGAGAAGGCCGACCAGGACGCAGGGAGTGAGAGCGTCCTCTATCCGGAACAGGATGAGATCCTTCAACAGAACAGCACCAACGCTGGTGTTTACTCCTGCAGGCTTTGTAATGTTAAGCTGTCGTCGCTTGTAGAACAGGGCGACCACGAGAGAGGCTGTCGACACGCTACTGTGTGCCCTTACTGCGGCCTCCGCTTCTCAAGCCCGGTTGTTAAAAAGGACCACGAGGCCCACTGTAGGTACAAGAAACTGACATGCCTAGAGTGCATGCGTACCTTCAAATCTTCCTTCAGCATATGGCGCCACCAGGTGGAAGTCCACAACCAGAACATGATGACTGGTAAAAACCAGATTCACCTGAAGCAACCAGTGGACAATAAAGAGGCGCCGGACGTACTCCGAGAGGAGCCTTACAGCGATGAGCCTTCAGCCCCCGGGAACTTTCCAGAGAACGTCAGTTACAGTGACTCATCAGGTCCACCCATGTACGACTCGGAGGACTCCTCGTCCTATGTGCCTGAGGACCTGAGTATGGGCCACCATGGCAAACTGGTGGTGAAGGAAGAGCCGTTAGAGGAGGCGGTGAGTGAGAGGGACAGCTCAGACGCTGGCAAAGCTGGGCCTGAGGAACCTGGGGTGTGGCCGTGCGAGAAATGTGGCAATCTGTTTAGCTCTCGCAAAGACCTGGAGCGACATCAGGAGCTGCTTTGCCACATCAAACCGTTCATCTGCCATATCTGCAACAAAGCTTTCAGGACCAACTTCCGCCTTTGGAGCCACTTCCAGTCCCACATGTCGACTGCCAGCGAAGCCGGAGCCAAAGAAATGAACATGCATGCTCCTCCCCTGTCTCCTTCCCCGCCCCTGACTCCCCAGGACTCCGAGCGCCGCTCCCCACAAGCCTCTGTGCTCAGATCTCCTCAGGCACCAGCAGCAGCAACAATCCCTGAGGAGTCGAGCAGCCCAGAACCTTGTAGCTCATCGATGAACAGGACAAACAGGCCCGGAGTGGAACCCAGCGGCCACGGGTCTCTGTTCAGATCGAACAGCATGGAGAATCCAGGCGGCCCCCACGACCCGGACACGCTCTTCTACCACGCGCCATCTCTGTCAGCGCTGATGTTTAAGAGGCAGTACATGTGTAAGCTCTGCCACAGAACCTTCAAGACAGCGTTCAGTCTGTGGAGCCACGAGCAGAGCCACAGCCACATGTAGTCCTGACAGAGCTGCCTTTTTCTGAACACTTCATATTAAAATGAGCACATCTCAGCATACAAAACCAGACTCTGAATGTAAAGCTTATTAGCTTGCCTCCAGTTGTATATTTCAAAGTGGCCATGTGTGTTAGAGGTGTAAACATGAATGTGCAATCAAGTGCTAGATTCCTCTATGAGATGATTATAAAAAGCAGTTACTTCTTTGAAAATGGTGTATAAGAATATATCTTTTCAACATCTTTAGTTGTTTGTATTTACTTAAGTATGTGTTTGATGAAAAACAAGGTACAGAGTTGCTGCCCATTTTACTTCAGCTTGTATCACTTTAGTTGTAAACGTGCAGCTGAAGAAGAAACGGCTGGGTACCTTGTTCTTTCAGGATGAGGAGGAAAGTGCTTTAAGGTTTTCAGCCTGCTCTTTAAGTAAAAAATAAGGCTTTTTCATTTATGTTGGCTCTTTCTTGGTGTGAGTGGCGTCCCTTAAGATACTATTGGTGGCCTCAACGATATAATCAATATGCACTTTGTTTAAAAGCTTAACTCTGTTACAGGATGAAGTGGACACCTCTGCTTCAGATCATTTAGTTTGGTGGAGTAAAACGAGAAGTTCAAACTCCTGGTCTCTTACTGCCTTCTCACCATTTAATTGATTCACTGGATTAGACCTGTATTATAACACATGACCCAGCACATGCTTTGACAATGAGCCCACTAGATTTTGTTCCTTTTTCTACATATAAATTAGATAGTTCTGTGCAAATATTAACCATATGGTTGAAGAAAGTAAAAATAAAAAAAAGTCTCCAAACCTTGCCTAGATAATAATTACAAAACAACTCCAACCAGTTTGCTGCTTTGAGCACCATTCAAGTGTTTGGCTCCTAGTTTTCTTGTTTACATAAATCTGAAATGCTATGCTAGTCACTTTTATTAGCATCACAGCTAAAGATGTAGAAAACCTTAAAATAGCCTCACATTTTATTGCAGAGACACACTGAGAAACATAGAAAGATCCCGCCTTTTAATCTTAGTATATTTATTCAGTGGAAAGGTTTCCAATGTTAAGGAATCGTTTTCACCAAGATCACAGGCAGTGCAGTTGTTGGTAACCCCGTTGACTATACTAGGACAGTAGTTAGTCTTCTGTAACATTTTTTCAAGGTTGGAGCATACCGAGAGAGGGCTCTCGGACTGTCCTGGGTTATCTCCTAAGCTGACTTCTCTGTGACCTACCTCAAGTGTTCTTCTGAAAAAGTCAGTCATAGTCCCCAGCAAGCCTGGTGGCTAAAAGACAGGGTCCTTAATTAAGACCCCGGGAAACAGAAAGTTAAGGATTGCTAATTAGATGTTCTAAGAAAATCTGACCAGTATGATGTTTACATTTAAAAACGCTTCAGTACATTTATTTTACATGTATTATAAAAGGATTGTTAGGGGTACCATTAAAACTTCTTTTAAATGTGCTCACCTAAAAAAATGTTTTTTTCTACTTTTCCCAGTGTGACTTTATGTTGCTTCTGTAAGACTTGTAAGACTTTTTCCACATATTTACTAGGGCTGCCAATCTGTATATACAGGCACCCAATTACAACTACAAGTTCATGTTGTGCTCAATACAGTTCATGGTTTTATTTCACTGAGAAATATTATAGAAATATTATTTGTTCTATTTCTCAGCTCCCTTCAGTTTCTGGTCCATTGGGGCCTGCAGAACCCCTGTCATATAGACAACCATAAGCTGAGGGGTTTCCTCTTGTTTTACAGGGCTTTGATGGCCTTGTGCATTTTTTTTCAGTTTCAGTTTCTTTTTCTTATCTTAGTTCACATAAAAGCACAAATAACTTTTGCAGGACTTGTTACTCAGGCATTTTAAGGCGGTAATGTATAAAGGGGGTAACCCACAAAAAGTAAATCCGATTTATTAAGAATGATGATTATGATTGTATTCCAGTGGTTTTGCAGTTGTATTCTTGTACAAGTATATATTCCTGCTTTTGGCTTGGTGGATTATATCTTTGTCATAATTTATTCTGACTGCTGCCATTTAGGGAAGGTCTAAATGGACTTTAAGGATTAATAACATTCTGCAGAACGTCTGTATTGCTAATAGTGCTCTTAATATCTTGTGAGAAAAAGTTTTACAGAAATGATTAGACTCGTGTAAATGGAAGTGTTTGTATTCTAAATTTTGTACCATTTTTTTTTTTAGCAAACAGAGGTTTGATCTTTTTACTTTTCCTGTGCTCTCACGGCAATAATGGATATTTGTATCAGCATTGGTTGCATAATTGTTGCTTTTGGAGACTTTTTTGTTTAGTTTTCTACGTTTATTTTGTGCCACACTTCTGTAATAAAGAGTAAAAGTGGAGTATACATGCGATCAGCGGTGGGATTCTAAGTGATTTAATATACCGTGTCAGATTTTACCATCCTGGTAACTCACTTAATAGAAAGTTTCAATCATGTAAAGTAGTAAGTCTTTTGGAAACATCAGGCATATTAGTGATATCTTATGTTTCATCTGAACAATAAGGCTGTGATTTATTTATGATGTCTAAGTTAAAGCATTCAGTTTTGTCAGTAATGGTATAAAATCAGAAAAATAGAAAGTTTATGAAAGAAAACTACTGTTGAAGTATTTTATTATTTTCCATTAACAAATTTGTCACCTTCTTCAGTTCTAGATCTAATGTAGAGTCTCTGCCTTGTGACAGCTTTGTAGCTTCAGTTTTATGGTCACAATTCACATTTTTTTACTGATTAGATGCACATTAGTTTATAGTAAAGAGCTGTGTTAGCTTTACAGCAAAACCTCGTTTTTTACTTTTTTTTCCTTCGGTATAAAATGATCAGCTGACCTTATTTCATTATGGTCACATGATCAGCAGAGATGAAGCTGTGAAAGAGGCCTCCCATGTTTGAGGAAAGCTTCCGCTAAGAATACTGGCCCAGAAAGAGTAGATTTCTGGATCATGAGAAACCTTAAGGTGAGAGGCTCAGCTGGCTTCAGAAGATCCAAGAGTATCCAGCAAACTGCAGGATATTGTGCTAAAGATCTGTGTTGCCACCAGTGCAGAGCTTGCTCCATGTTGGCATAAGATGGGCCTTGGAAGACAACCTTGAGAAGAGAAGGGCAGGAAGGATGACCCTTCTGTCCAGGACCAACATCAAGAACAGACTGAATTTGTGCTGGAAGTGAAAGAATGGACAGCAGAAGACCTGTGGTCAGTTAGCGATTCTCCCTCTGATTGTCTGGGACATCATAAAAAGCATTTGTCCAGAGAAGAAAACCTGAGAGCTTCTGTGAGTCCTGTATCAGCCTAACAGTGAAGCATTCTGTTACAATCCAAGTGTAGAGTTGCTTCTCTTCCAATAAATGAGGTTGCTCACAACTGTGCTCAGGAACGCCCCCCTGACTAAAGGAAATGAAAACAGCCTCAGAAAGCAACTTCCAACAATCCACAAACAATCTGATGATGATCTGTGGATTTCCAGCATGTTGGCGCACAGTGTCACAAAGCAAATGTGACAATAGGATGGAATGAAAAATCAGAGCATTGAGATTTTGGAACCTAACCCCACAGACTACATGTAGAAACATCTCAGCAAGCACTAAGAAAAACAAGAATAAAGCAGGATCAGTTTGGATTTGCTCTGGAAGTAAAGATCCAACATGTTAGAGAAAAGCGACAGTTCAACAACACAACACCTGATGTGTGTAAATTTGATGTGTAAATCACTTTTTAATATACCTGGGAAATATAAATGAAAATCTAAAAAAAGTGTGTCCATAACTGTAAATTCAGTGCTTTAAAATCAATCTCTGATTCTGTTCTTCATACTTGCATATTTTTAACCATTTTCCATGGCTGCTGCCTCTTCCATTGAAAAAAAACAACTTCTTTAAAGCTGATATGAAAACCAGTTTGCATATTTTATCTGAGAAACATTTTTAGGCATCTGTTTAATATGCGTGTGTGAAAGCAGAGTAATTCCATGTGTTGTTTTCCTGTTGGCTGACAGGTTAACCCTGCAGAGCCAGCAGAGGATGTGTCTCAGGTTGTGGGCCACCGTGACACATTCTGACTGGAAACCAGGAGGTGAACTTAGGATGTGTTAGCTTTAATTTGGAAAAAAAAAAGCACAAACTGGAAATCCTGTTCTAGCACACATGTAAGGTCACACTCACCATGAAAATCCACGCAGAGGAAGGTTTTTTTTAAAAAAATTTTTTAAATCGATGAGGACATCTGTTTCCCAAAGTCAGCTTTTTTCATTTGCAATAGAATCTGGCTTTCTCCGTTTATCGGTTTCAGTCTACAGACAAGGTATGATGAGAAAGACAATGAGGATCATTTATTTTGAAATGACACTATTTACAGATATTACCCAATGTATGGTCTTTTGTGGTATACCTATTCTAGCGCAAACAATCTTGAAAATAAAGAATACATAATTGAAAAATGAACAGTCATAACTGACATTGACACCAGTGATAACAGGCGCTGGTTCAAACCTGCAGCAGACGAACTGAGATGTCTCTAGACCACAAAACATTATCAAACATCACTAGATGGTGATCTACTGAGAGGATCCTCACAGGGCCAAGGTGTCTTTTATCAGCCTCCTCATGGTGGTGCTCACAGAGGTGCCCAGTGAGTCAGTGATCTGATAAGTGATTTTGTACAGGTATGGCTGGACATCTTTAAAGCTGGTGTCAAAAACATTGTCTACTTCAGACTGGGTGGGCATTTTTGGCAGGTATTCGTGGCGGTTTATGACCTCCACCACGTTGATCACCTTCTCCCCCAGCTTTTCGCCCACTTTCTCCCTGCAGATCTGTCTCTCCTGCTCATTAGCCAGGTTGACCACGTTGACTTTGATGCTCCACACCTCCCAGGGAATACACTCATCAGAGAAGGGCCAGCGAGATTTCTTCTTCTGGTAGAACTCTAGGGAGATCTGCCCCATGCCATCGCTGCTCAAAGCATCCTGTGGGCAAAACACAAACAGCTTGGTCATAACTAGCATTTACAGGCCTCCTCACAATGACAGCCGATAATCACACCCGGAGGCCACATTTTACCTTGAATTCAGACACCGCTTTCCTGATCACCCTGTCCAGCTCCTCTGAGGACACCCTAACAAAGGTGAAGTCAATGAAATCGCAGTCGATGTCCTGTGTGCCCACGGTGCCGATGGAGTAGGTGCCCTCCTTCTTGTAGTGAAACTTGCCTGTGCTTCGGTGCAGTAAAATGGTGTGTAATAATGCTAGGATAGCCTCCTCCACCTGCCGAGCCTCCACCGTTACCTCCAGAACCTCCGAACGACAATTCATTATGAGATGTTGCGTATTTCCATCTACAGAGTACTAATACAGTCAGTTAGGGCAGCTCCAGCACTTGGATGACGACGATATATTTTGTTTACCTCTGAAAATGGGCGGAGACTTCCTTACTGTTTTACACTGTTCAATAAAACACTTAAAATATGTTCTATTCAAAAAACTCTATCTTTACTTGATATTTGGAAGTAGTGATGGCAGATAAATACAAGCAAAATACAGCAAGTTGGATGTTTGTTACCACACCGGTGTGGATGGAATAATTACGCTGAAGTTGGCGTCGGATTCGTAGCTTCCGCCGCGACTCTTCGGTAAAGGGCCATTCCACTGTTTTTAAAGACCTGGATATGTATGGACCCTATATAAATGTATATATGTTTAAGGTCAGGTCACGTGGCAAACTGAGTGATTGCCTTAAGAGGAGAGGCTGGTCGTTTTAAAAGCCTGATCTGAAGTTACGAGTAGGATACTAGCTTCAGCTTCTTTGATGATGTTAAGATTAGCTACGGAAAGTCGAGTAGCTCAAAACACATTTTTTGGAAAGTTAAAATTGAATTTTGCCTGCGTTTATGTTTGTAGTTGTAGTAATACAATCCAATACTAGTAAAAGCATTTACTTTAGAGATTACGCTAACAGTACCGGCAAGTTTCGCTTTGCTTCGAGCAGCGACCAAAACAATCTAATTCGCGTTGCATTGTGGGAGTTACAGTTTGTGCCACATAGCGGTCTCCATAACTTTGTACAGTCAGATCAGAGAGAGGCGCAGCCGGAGTCCAGCGGGACGGGCTGAACTCCTCCAGTTCAGCATGTTTTACTGGGACTCTTACTCCATATCAGACTGTCGGCAAGTGGAGTACAGGCGAAAACTTTGGAAATAACACGCTTTGGGAAAACTTTTGGCGGCTCTTCTAGCTAATTTGGGAATTGCTAGTTGAGCAAACGGTTGCGGAGATTAGCCAACGAAGCTAACGGGACTTTAAGTAAGAGAATAAGTGCCATTCAGCTGGGCTGTTTTTAACCTAGGGCTACATTCAGCTCTCTGCCAATGCTGTGAGACTCTACGGGCAGGCTGCATGGACCGGGACCTTCGTAGTACAGCATGAATAACAATTAGAAAACCAGAATTTGCATATAATTGTCGTTATCCGATAAGGGCTATTGTCTGTCGTACTATGAGGATGTCAGGAAATCTCCCAAAGCAGGTGTAAACTGGAAATCTAATTTTGCAGAGAATGTCCCACTTGGAAAGTTCCAGTTCATATTGTGGTTTGGAGGACCCGCAGTGGCTATGCATGGTCACCCTGTTCATCGCATCCCTGGTTACTCTGGCTCTGTACTTCGTACAGTATTTCCATCCTGGGCTCATAGGAAGCAGGCAGAGAGCAGCAGCAGCTGAGGACAATGCGGCGGAGGAGGAAGCAGCGGCTCTGCTGGGATGGGCGCTGTCACTGAAGAGCTGGAAAAGTCAATGGAGGGGAGCTTGGTGCAGGGCTCTGAATGAAGAGGCAACCAAGCGTGGGGTAAGTCTCATGACAGCTGACCTGCCAGCTGTGAGGCAGGTGACTTCAATAAAGAACGTGAAAGGTACCTTTTATGGCTGGATTGCAAAATCCCAAACATGTTCTCATAAGGATGCACCAGGGAGCTGAAATCACGTCCCACAGTTTTGGAAAAGGATTTTTTCATTGAAGCCATGAGGCCTCTTATGCCAACTTTGAACCGTGTCATTTATTTTCTGGCTCTGGGAATTGTCAAGTCACAACACATGCTGATACCGCCAGAAACTTGTTGATCATTGCTCATACATAACCAAGATCTGCAAGATGTGCAAGGGACACGCTGGTTTTAACAGTTCTGCCTTCTTTCTCATCAGTATGCCCTTCTTTTGGCGTTTGAAGATGATGGCCTTGAGGCGTCAGAACTCACTGTCGGCAAGGTGTCCGGTTTTCAGAAGTCAGCCACAAACAAGGTAACTGTTCAGTCTGGCCTTTCTTCATTCATTGGAAAGGTAGCCTCTGCAACCAATGAATGTATTCATTAACCTGCCTGCTTTACTGCAGGCATTTTCCTGTTATTCTACATTTTACAAATTATTTACCTCTGCATCATTTTATGCACTACAAATTTTCATTGAAGGAGTTCATACAATGCCTTGCAAATGTAATGATACTCCTTGAACCCTTTTGCACGGTATCATGTTTCAACCATAGGCTTTAAATGTGTTTTAATGGAATTTGTATGATAGACTAACATAGAGTAGTGCATAAATGGAAATAAAAACAAAGAATTTTCAAAATATTTTGCATAGAAAAACCTGAAAAAAACCTGGCAGTTTTAGATTTTAGGGTCTTTTAGGGAATGTCTCTATTTACATATTAAATGTCTGCCCATTCATCTTAAAATTAAATCAGATACAGGTGGATTCTATTTAAGTAGGTGACTTCTGAAGTCAGGTGTTTGCACTGGATTTTATTTAAAGGTTTCAGTGTATAGGCAGATATATGAATATAAACACATAGCACAGTTTAAAGATTTGAATTTGTAAAACAAAATAACCATGTATCATTTTCCCTCTACCTTACACTTATGCACTACTTTGTGTTCATCTGTCGCATAACAATAAAACCAATAAAATAAATACGTTGATGGTTATGGTTGTGACAAGGTGAAGCGGTTCAAAGGGTATTAATGCTGCTGTAAAACACTGTATGTACTATGAATGAATGAAGAGCAAAAAAAGCACAAATGTGAAACTACTTCTCTTATCAGTTGTGCCGATTTGGTGCCAGCCTTCTCCACAACGCTTGGAAACGAAACCAGGGAGCTTTTATTTTTCCGAGGGGTCAGATAGGGATGGGCCGCTCGTTGTGTTCCTGGCACCATCTGCTTTGCAGTGTTTCCCTGTGCAAACTCAGCCCTTTCTTTGTGATCGACATGATGTTTAGCAGCTGCTCTGTTGTTGAATGCACAGAGTTTAATGAACACGTACTGCTCACAGCATGTGAGCAGTATGTGTGTGTTTAAGAAGCTTATATAGCAGTGAAGCTCTGCATTGAGACAGGAAAGTACATGCACCATACCTTGACATGCAAATGTCCCAGACATAGGATTTGATAGCATCGGCTGGAAGGAAGCCCTACCCATTGAGTCCCATCCACACAATTTACAATCACCACTAGATCGGCTGGTGTGTCCTACTAGACATTTCGGGACAAAGGCGACTGTTTCTTAATGTTATTTCTCAACATGGAATTATTTTCCTTACTGAATAAATGTTCTCAGATTAAAAGGTATACATTTTTCGGTGTGAGATTATGCTGCTGCGATTAAAAAAGAATTTATTTAAAGGATTTGTACACATCTTTACCAGGGGTGCCAACAAATTTGGGCAGCACTGTATTTATTAGCAGCATGAGAAAGAAATAATGTTATAATGTTACGACTCACCGGTGATTGAAACCCAGAGCAGGTAGAATATGTTCCACATTTCAACAATGCTAATTTTGTGCTTCTCACATTTGGTGGTGTGTTCTGAAGAGGTCTGTAATGATTTCAGTATTAGGGTCTGGGAATATGAGCAAAAGATTACATCTCAGTATTTTCAGCCAGATTGACAGTCCACAATATGTGTTCTGGTATTTTAATGCACATTTACTAATATTACAGTACTTTTTCAGATACTCCAATGGCTTTGTCAGGAAACCTGTAAAAAGAACAATAGAGGCGCTGCGCTGGTGGTGTAGGGGTTAAGCGTGCGAACCCGTGCAGAGGCTATAGTCCTCAATGCGGCTGTCCCGGGTTCGAGTCCTGGACTGAGTCCTGGACTTTGTCGAATGTCTCCCCCTCTCTTTGCCCTCTTTCCTGTCTACCTACTGTTGAAACATGAAAAATAAAGGCCTCTAGTGCTGCAAAAAATATATATATTAAAAAAAAGAACAATAGAGAGAAAACCTGTTTGAAAAACAGCCCGAGGTTGTTAAAGTATAGATTTCTACAACAGACATGCACACCACGTTTGAGAAAATGTCCTTTTTTAATTTACTGTGTAAGAGAAATATGCTGACAGGAGTTGCAAAGTTACCAACTATGAGAAGAAGCTGAGAGTTTGCATCTCATCATGCTGGGCTCAAACCAGGGGTGATAACAAAGGCGTGGCTGCGCTGCAAGAGAGTAGAATTACACAGAGGGACACAGCTTTGCTGCTGCTGCAACAGGCTGTTTAACCCAGGGCCAGATTATGTTCATATAAAGGGTATTTTCTGACTTTATACCTCCATTTAAAATATCTTATTGTAGTTACAATGCTGCACAGCACCTGCTCCATAGCTTTATACTGTTCCTCCTGAGCTGGACAAAGGTAGGACATCTGATTTAAACAGCTTCAACCAAATGAAGTGCAGTTTTGCCCTCTGTGGTGCAGACAAATGTTGCATTATAAATCACTAGTTCTATTCAGAAGTTTACATACTCGGCATGGCCATGAATGTCACATTGATTTTTGTCTTCAGTGATTCATCGGAACTGTTCTGCTTTCAGAGTGGATTGATTATGCAGCATACAACACCAGGGATGTTGGAAAACAGTAGTTAGGTGCACAAATTTGAATTTATTGTGGCTTTTTTCCAATCCCCATTAAGTGAGAATCTTACATACAGGCCCAAATATATAGATCAGACACAGGTTTTATTAAGGCTGAGGTCAGAGCTTTGGGAACACTATACAGGAAGATTCATGTAAGACCTCCATAATAGGTTTTGATGAGTTTGGGATCATTGTCCTGTTGGAATACCCAGCTGTGCCCAGTTATTAACCATCTGATCCAAACTGTGACCTCAGATTAAAGGAATTAGATATAATGATGAACAGCAACTGCCATGTGAATTAGATAAAATGAAATCAGAATTGTGCATCTAACTCTTGTTTTATTATCAGTCCACCTTGTAAAAAAAACATTCAAATTATTCATTAAAATCCACAAATTAACTTGACATTAATGCAAACGATAAGTAAATGGAAACTGACTGGAAATGTATTTTTTAAAGGCTCCCAACACATCATTTGTAGGAGTGATCCAGGGTTTGGTGAACAAGTTGAAGGCAAAATCAAGATTCCTTTTTGTTTTTAGTTTTCTCTTATTTCTAAATGGTGTGCCTGTAGTTCCCCTCCTGAGTTAAACTGCTTTCACTTTTTCTTCCCAATAACAGGCCGCCGTCTGCAGTGTGGTTGGAGAGAGGCTTCAGTTCTCTGTCAGCGCAGAGTCCACAGCCGGAGCAGATCCTTGTAAATACACGGCATGCATAGCTCCAGTAGAGCTGCAGGTAAATACTCTACATTCAGCAAGCTGCACATTCAGTGAAATTAGCACACATAATAATGTTTTTTTTTGTTTTGTTTTTGCCTTAACATCAAGGCCAGTTAAAAGCAGATTTACCTCCTTGTCACTGTGGTTTATTTTAATGAGGGAGTTTACTAAATGTGATGAGCTACACAGCATTGAATCACTGCTGACAGCAGCATTAGATGAAATGGTTTGAGGTTCTTTCTGTTCTTGGCTGATATCCCACAGACCTCATTAAACATCCATGTCAGGCCCACGTCCAGGAAGGAAAGCCCACTCCGTTTGCCTTACATTATAAGATCGATGAAACTGTAGTTACGACCCTAATAACCATTGAAACCTTGCCTTTTAGCTGATTGTGGTAAACAATATTTCCAGTAGATAATTGTCAAAGGTTTCCGGTTCAGACTCTGGATACAACAGGGCTTGAAAGGTGCTTGGATTCATATTGGTAGTACTGCACAATAATCCCTGTTAATCTAACACCAGGTAACCTAGTTGTATTAAAGCTATTTTTAGAGTCATAAGGTGCTTGTCACCATCTAAAGCTCATTGTGCTTTTAATAGAGCGGGGGTGAAAGACTGGCAGCCTGAAGCCAGGAAACATGTGGGCTTGTTTTTGTTTTGATCATGGAGCCACTGTTGTTCCAGGGCAACAAAGGAAACCTCTTGTCTCTTTTTTACTCTCACTGCTTTGGGTTAGCCTGAAAAAGTCAAAGGCCTGTTAAATTTTTTCAGACCGGCACTTCTGTTTGACAGCGATCGGGGCTAGAATACTCTCAGCTTATCGTGTAATGAGGGTCAGGAGATGTGGAACAGAGGGCCTGTGCAGTGTATGGACAAAATGATCAAGCCAGTGCTCTATTGTGTGCTGTGGAGTGTTGTGTCTACTTTGTCTTTTAACATTGTACAGCTGCATCACATGGCCTGCAGCATGTGATGAGGAAGAGCCCTGCCACATGCATCCTCCTAGTTTAAGATTCATCTTCGAAACGTAAATACAGTTTATATAACTGTGGTGTGATTTCACAGCAGACACTTTTTAACCATTCAATAATCATAAAGTGCATGAACACACAGACAGTATTGTCTCTGTAGTGACGGTTTAACAAAGATTAAACCAACATGGGTCATTTATTGGGTCCTACTAACTAGCAACCACAAAACGAATGCAGGCTTGTCTGACAGGCTTTTGTGTGTGCATTTTGTGTTACACCTGACTGTAAAAAAGGTCCCCATAAATAATCTTTGGTTGATTTACTCAGACAACCTTAGATCTCACTCATATTAAAATGAGTTCCATCACATTAATATATAAACAAAAATGTTGAGACGCCCATCCAAATGATTGAGTTTGGGTGTTAATTCCATGACCACACTTAGAAAATGCTGTGCCTTCTGTGCTCAGAACAACATGACATAAAGACACGGAGGTGTGAGTTTGGTGTGGATAAACTTGCCTGACTTATACTGAGCCTTGGCCTCATATCTGTAGAGTACCATGGGGATGAATTAGAACAGACACTGTTAGCCAGGACTTCTTGATGTCTCAAATGTTCTCCTGGAAAAAAAAAGATCCAATATTCCCAAAAACACAACCCGTAACATTTTGGACAACATTCCCAGAAGAGGCAAAGCTGTTCTAGCTGCGAAGGATGAGCCAATTCTTTATTACTGTGTGTAATCAAGTATCTCAACACTTTTTATTGTAGTTCATGTGTTTTTGTAGAATCAAATATCTTTCAGCCTGATTATGATTGATTGATGTTCATAGAGGTAGCTAAGGTGTGTTCATTTTAGCATTTTGAACCTTCGATGAATGGTTCATCATCCAGTTTTCCTAGAAGACTTGCTACGTGGTTAGTGGCTGATGCAGTGATGTTTTTTACTATCTGAGCCATTCTGCTCTGGTTCCCTCCAGGGTACGGAGCTACTGGGTTCACACTAATAATTGTTTGGCTGGTATGGCTCGTTATTCTGCCTTTCTTAAACCCTTCTTACACACAGTTTCTGAGAAAGGCGTTTTCTCAGGAAGAATCCTCATCATAATGATGTCACAGTGTATCACTTCATCCCTGATTGCTTTCGGTTTTCTCTTGGAAATATCTCAGCCCTTTGACTGAAAGGGTTACAGCGCCTGGATTCATTCAACAATGCAGGAGTTGTAATTAAAGATGTTATTGTTGCTTATCTATATACAGCGATCTGGCCATTTCCATCATAGCTGTGATGTTTCTTCTTGATCCATTAGAGAAGTCCTGTTAGTGTCTGATAGGGCCTGTTCGGTATCACTCTGATCAGTGCTAAACTGGAATCCAGGCCTGTTCAGGCAGGATTACCCAGTGTTCCTTTTTTATGATTCATTTTTTCCCCTTTCTTTCTACCGCTTTCTTTTTCTACTAGATGAATATACACAGTGGGTGTTAAGATCCTCGCTGATCTGGAGGAAACAAATCGCCTGTGTGTCACTTAAGAGAAAGTACACATGTTGAAGAATTTATGGTTGTTTTCAATAGAGCTAAAATAATCGATATTCATAAATCAAAATAAATATCTTAATGAAAGCTGCACGTTTAGCCATCATCTCCAAAAATAGTTTCTCGTGAACTGTCCGATTCGGGTCTAGAAAACATAGGTTTGTTTATCTAACAGTAGATGTTGCTGCTTGGATAAGTCTAGTAATATTTTGCATCCTTGAACAAAGTAGCTTAATATTTACGTTCAGGCGAGGAACCGAATGTTCCACATAAAACGTTCTCACATTTCCACTCCAGACTAAACTCGATCAAACTGAGACTGACACAGCTTTACAGCTACAATGTTGTTAGATCCTCTTGCTGCATGTTTCTATGGTTTTACTGGAGTTTGGTTTCTAAATTTCAAAGCTTTCCAGGGATTTTCTGAGAAATAGACAATGTTCCACTAAAGTTCATTGTCTGTGTACAAAATAGTCTTTAGGTTCTTTTGTTATTAGACACGCATTTTCTCGGACATACCTGACATGTTTCAACGGAAAATGTCCGTCAATTTCAGAGGTGTCGCTAGATGCTACGTGACGTGTCGGGGAACAACTGATTTTGACTCGCCCTCCTCTTCTCTTCTATCCACTCTGCCCCCTGTCACTGCTGCTATACTACATTCTTGTTTGAGCTTGTTAAACATCATAAGCTAGGCTATTTGCTTAACCAGTGAGCTGATTTTAAAAAGCAGGCTGATTTTGGACAAAATGTCACCTTTCACGTTACAGCTCAATGAACCAGTGGTGTGATAACTGACTTACTGGCTTGTACACTTTGGTGAGTTTCCTCATCAGGTGAGCCTGTCGCTCACTGAAACACGGAGCTGGCGAGAGGAGCACCCGGTAGCCTCACCCGTTGGAAACGACTTGCGGACCAAGCCATTTTGGAATGGGGGGGGCCTCCTCCTGGTGATTTCCGCCTATGACCCAACCCTCACTGTAACCCTAGGGTCTCAGGATGCTTTACCATCAGCATAACACCAGACTCATGGTAGTATTCACCTTTTCTTCTCCTAGCAGTCTTTTTCCCAAACAGGGGACTTTATCAGAGAGAATACCTTTATCCCAGTCCTCTGCTGTACACTCCTGCTCCTTCCTGCATTAAGTCAGTTTGCCCTTTATGTTTTTTTTGGAGAGAAGTGGCTTCTTTGTTTCTCCTCTTGACACCAGGCCAGCATCCAACACCCTTCACCTCACTGTGGTGCAGAAAGACTCACACCTTCCTGCTGCCATTCCTGAGCAAGCTCTGCATTATTGGCAACCCAATCCCTTAAGCCATGTTCACACTGTGCAGTTATTAAACATAAAAATCATTGATCATGAAAGAAAATCTCTGGTGATGAGCTGGAATGAGGCCAAAGATGAGCTATGAAAAATGCCAAGCAGAGTCAGAAATTATCTGGGAAAATGGTCCAGAGTGATTCCTGCAGCATACGCCTGATTTTGTCCTTCCATGCCCAGCCATGAGCAGTTGTACCTCTGCCTCCTCCTCACACTGTTTTCACAGTTCGGCTCAAATAATAAGAACATTAACAGTTCTACAGCAGCAGGAGATTTTGCTTTCTGTCATGTTTTCCAGGGTACAGTGTTAGAGGAGCTTCTATCAAGGTTTTAAATTATCCACCTAGCACAGTGTGACAAGGGTAACTATGCATCAGTTGAATTATCTTCAGGAGGCAGTCCTGGGCCGTACTGCAGTTTCCTGGACCCCAAAGCTTTCTTCAACTAACTGCACCTCTGCTCTTGAAGTTCTTGATGATTCCATGAATGTTTTCTTTGGGTGTGGCTTTCCTTGCTGCAGTATCCTTGTCTGTGAAGCCCTTTTAATTCATGAAAGCACGACCATTAGTAACCATTAGTTGACTAAAGAAGAGCACGACTCCCTTTAGAAGCAACCATTCTGCCCGTAATTATGTTTTTGTGATTAAGTTAATTTAATTGAACTTGGCATTATGGAACTTCTATCTGCTCACTCTTTATAGTAACTTTGAATCGGTGCACATCACAATAAAAGCTGAAGCCATAAAATTAGTTAAAAAACATTTCTGCTAGTCTCAAATGTTTGCTCCCGCAGAAGAAGTTAAGAGACTTGTGTTACCTGTGGTGTAAGTCTGTTATAAACCATGGTTACTGTCTACTCCGCAGCTTCAACTACGCATGCAGGAGGTCCAGGATGAGATCAAAGTGAGCTGGGAAGTGTCTTGTCTGGACAGTGAGGGGCTGCACGTGACCCCTATCCCCACACAGGTAAATCAGAAGGTGAGGACCTCTTCACACGGGATGAAATGGGTTCTTGTATCAAAAAAAAAGATCATTTTATCTGTGTTGGAATGGTTTTAGTCCGTGACTGACCTCCACTCAGATTAACGCTATTGTTTGCCCTATTGGGCATTTTATGCCGGTTCACCATATTTGCAGTATATATATAAGTGGACACTGATCAAGAAATCAGTAAAGACTGGGGACTGAAAGGGAGCTGGTTGACTGACAGTTTGACATCTACTGAGTAATTTGAATGTTTGCTTCCTGTATGCTTGTTTTAAGACAGAGCAAGTTTCTTCCCCCAGACTGTCTCTCTGATGAACACTTAACAGCCAAAGTGCTCAGATCAGTACCATGCAGACATGCACTAATTCAACCTTGTCTTCCTCTTTGGTAAAAACACCATATAGTCAAACGTTTTGGCACAACTTTGTCAGTCAAGGGCTTTTCCTTATTTTTATAACTTTCTACATTGTATAGAATCCTGAGCGATCTTCCTTATTTTACCTCTGTCTTCTTCTCCCCTTGTTGGATGGAGTAAGGGGGAGTCAGCTTTAGCCTAAACCGGCTCAGTTATGGTTGAGGTGCAAACACACCCTCCATTTCTGCTATCTGTATGACCCCCTCTCTTTTCCAATAGTTATGGTCAATCTGACAGAGAGAGGTATCCCAATCGTTGTGGTTTTTAGTATAACAATGGCCATCAGTGGGCTCTAGATGGACAAACTGTCTACTTTTAAGGCTAGGCTTAAAACTTTCCTTTTTGATAAAGCTTATAGTTAGAGTGGCTTAGGTTATCCTAAACTATCTCTGTAGTTATGCTGCTATAGGCTTAGGCTGCTGGAGGACATAATGACCACTTTCACCCTCTTCGCTACATTCTCATACTACTCTACAATTGTGCATTATTTGCTGTTATTTCAGCTTTTAACTTTGTTCTCTCTCTTTTCTCTTCCTAGAAGCTACACCTGGCCTGACTCTGTGTCTACCTGTGACACCTTTCTGGAGAGGGGAATCCTCCAAGCTTCTGCTGGCAACAACTTAATGCTCACCCTCTACCGATGATCCACATGGCCCTGTCTTTCAGTGTTTAACCCTTTCTCTCTCCTAGACATAGCTACTGACTGAGCTTTTACTGTAACTAACTCTCTGTGCTCTCTTTCAGACTCTAACCTTGAAAACTGGCTCAGAGTTTATCTGTTCCTTCTTTCTAGGTGAAACGACTAAAGGAGCTACATCCATTAACATTTACTTTTCCTTCCCATAGAAAGTACTCATGGATCAGTGCTTCTTTGTTCTCTTTGTGTCTCTGCTCTGTTCTCTCTAACCCCCAGTCGGTCGTGGCAGATGGCCGCTCACACTGAGCCTGGTTCTGCTGGAGGTTTCTTCCTGTTTAAAGGGGAGTTTTTCCTCTCCACTGTCGCTACATGCATGCTCAGTATGAGGGATTGCTGCAAAGTCAACGCCAGTGACTGTCCACTGTCTCTACATGCTCATCCAGGAGGAGTGACTGCTGCAAGTCACTGACTGGATGCAATCTGCTGGGTTTCCTTAGATAGACAAACTTTTTATCCAATTTGAATAAATAGCCGAATCTGACTGCACTGTTCAATGATTCGGATTAATTGTAATGTATGTAGCTGGCTTTTGTTAAGTGCCTTGAGACAACATGTGTTGTGAATTGGCGCTATATAAATAAACTAAACTGAATTGAATGTAGCAAACTAAAAGTTGTAAAATAACTCAAAACATCTTTTACATTGTAGCTTCTTCAACATACCCCCCACCCCAACCCCTTTGCTCTGATTACTGCTTTTCACACTCTTGGCATCATCTCTCTGAGCTTCATGAGGCCGTCATCTGAAATGGTTCTCCAACAGTTCCCATTAGCAGGCATAGAATTTACAAAAAACCATTGAATAAGAAGGTGTGTCCAAACATTTGACTGGTAGTGTATATAAGGAAGAAAATACTTTTAGTTTTCATTTTCCCTTTTTTATATATTCATAATAAAAATGTCTTCATTGAGAGCGAGTGGAACCAAGCTCAAATTTCTTGTTTATGTGCAGAACCTTGATTCTGATTCTAATAGGCATTATCAAAAACAATATGTTTATTAATAAAATCTAAGCTCAAGACTTCTTGAGTTGTATTTAGGGTATACAGACCATAAACTACAATTTTCCAAACTTATTGGACAATTTTATTGTCTAAAAACACATCAGATCTATTAATTTATTTTATTAAACAGGAATCTGTCTAACCCCCAATGTGGAGTCATAGATATTTACGTATAGCTGTCAAGTTCTGAAAAATCTTGTTCCACAATGAAATGTCAGCTGGATTTATTGTGTTGTATTAAAGCTTTAAAAGAGGATAGTATGTTTCCAAAGACAGAAGCCTTTGATACACTATGAACGTTGCTGATGTGACCCTGTCATCCGTCTGGCAGGACGTGGCCAACTCTTGCAGCCCAGCAGCCATAAAGGAGCGGCTGAGGCAGCTGTTGTGTGCGACTCATCCCTCTGTGCTGCTGAGCTGCAGGCCTGCTCAGGCCTCCGAGCGCAAGGTGAGACACAGGCTGATCTCTCATTCATGATGTTCTTTACTGCTCGTCGTTTGGTGTTGCGCTGTGGTGTAACTAAACTGGCTTTCGTCTAAATGTTTTATTTAAACATATGTAGATGGGAATTAATAGGTAGTTTATTTATCAGACTCATGATGCATCACAAATTAAAGTCAATTATTAGTTGAATTGTTGGTATAAAAGCACAAAATGACTCGGAACCAGTTTAATTAAACATGATCATAGTTTATTCTTTAATCAGTTTGTAGACTTACTGAATAGAGTACCTCGCAAAAGTATTTCTACCTCTTGATGTGTTTCTCCCAACAACCAGAACTCTTAATGTTGTTTGTTGTGTGCTTGACCAACACAGCGTCGGGCATAACTATGAAGGGGAAGGAAAAGGATGCATGATTTCCAAAGTTTTTTACACACAAAACCCTGAAAAGTTTGACAATCAGCCCTGCTTCACTCTGGAAGGGAGGGGATGTCTCTTCCAATGTTGCCCCTCTAAACTGACAGAGACTGAAGTTTCTGCCCACTCCTCTTTGCAAAATCGCTCAGCTGGAAGGTGAATGTCCACCCCAGTCTGTTTTAAAGCCTCGACATTTTTCTTCCAGGGTTGCCGTGTATTTGAATCCATTTAGATCATTTTTCCATCCACCAACCAGGATCCCACAGCATGATGTGGGAATCTGGTTCCAACATCTGGTCACCAACATGTTTCACAGTGGGGATGGTGTGTTCAGGTTAAAGTGCAGTGGTAGTTTTCTGTCACACATAAAGTTTTTGCTTGGAGATCTGACCAGAGATCCTTCATCCACATGTCAGAGGTGTCCCCTGAAGGACTTGTGGTAAACTGTAAACAGGACATTTAACAGCTTTCTTTCAGCATCGTTTTTCTACTTGCCACTCTTCCATAAAGGCCAGATTTACGGTCAACTGCACAACTAACAGGTGTCCTGTTAACAGATTCTCCAACCTGAGCTGGGGATCTATACAGCTCCTCAAAAGACAAGCGGGCTGCTCCTCTGGTTAATGCTCTTCTTGGCCAACCTGTCAGTTTAGTTTGATAATCATGTCTTGATAGGTTTGCAGGTGTTCCATTTTCTTTCAGTTTTCAGATAAAAACCGTGCTTCGCCATGCTTTCAACTTTGCTTCTGTTTACTAGTTAGGTGACTTCTGAGGGCAACTCTTTGCACTACATTTCATTTAGAGGTATCAGAATAAAGCGGGGTGCATACAAATGCACGCCATACAGCAGCAAAAGAAACCCACCGTGATCATCATCACTTATCATGCGAGAGCATTAGTTAAACACACAACTGTTCTGACAAACACTGAAACTATTAGCATTCCTGGTTAAAATCTGACTTATCTCTACTAAAATTTGATACTTTTAAACCTGTTGTATTTTAAATTTCTTAGAAATCTTGCAGTTCAATGTTCTGTCTGGCATTGTGATGAAATTGGTTCTGCAGTTTTAAGGCAAAGGATCCAGCAGTTCCACGGAAAATCATTGAGTTAAGAGTATAAATGCAAATCATATTCACCAGGACCTTTGCTGACCTCTGAATGCAGTTGTTAAAACTCTGCATGCTGTTGAAATAAGCCGAGTTGCATGGATCACTATTGGTTGTAAATAGTTTTTCTATTATTTGCTTTGTCCAACAGGAAGCTCATAACAAAGTAATGTCACCTCCAAAGCCCCCCCGTGCCCACGACTGGAAGCTGCTTGTGAAAAACACCCAGGTCAAACTCAGTCAGGAGGCAGATGCTGCAGGTAAGCAGCAAGTCTACAAAACTCTATAGTTCAGCACTATAAAAGCCTGTTCCACACAGCCGGGCTTTCTTTAAGTCACTGGATCCTCCAGAGACTCAGAGAAATGGATTCACAGACAGAAACAGCAGGCTGCATTCATGGGGAGGATATCGGTGTGGGGAGTAAGACAATGATCTGATGCAGTTAGAACAAAAGGAGGAATAATGCGGAAAACCGTTACTTGAGTAGATAAGTTACATAGTTGGGAAGAAAATTATTACTACCGCTCTGTGAAATTCATAGTCTGAAACCTATAAATGCTGTTAAATAGAGCAAAGAAATTTCAACACCACTATTCAAACACTGAATTTTTACTTTTGATGTTTACACAAAAAACAAAATTATTGCACAAAAAACACAACAATCAGTGTCTTAATGATTGGTCCCTCTGGTGCTAACAGTCCATGCTAGTGATTAAGACCCTGCTATCATTTGTTGTAAGCCTCTGACTAGTCCCCTGAGGAACCCCAGCCCAGCTCTCCTTAATGTACAGGTTCTCATGGGATTCAGTTCAGAGCTCCTTGCAGACCAGTCAGTGGACTTCTTCAGGTAGTTCTCTATCAGGAGCAACATATTCTTTGGGTCGATGTCTTGTTGGAGGATAAAGCAGCGACCCAGGCCCGGTTCTACTGCTTCCTCCTTTAGGTTTTCTTTCACAATTTTCATAGAAGTTTTCTTCATGATTCCTTCCACCTTAATGAGAGTCCCAGTTTCAGTCGCATTAAAGCATCCCCACAGAATAATACTGCTGCCTCTGTGTTTTACTGTGGAGACAGTAAAACACACTTCTTTCTTCAAACCAAAGCAATGACTATATGGTCAAAGAGTTCTAGCTTCGTCTCATTTGACCATGATTCCAGTTTGCAGAACCTTTCTACAGGTTGTTCTTTGCATAGAGTTGAGTTTTTTTATTGGTCTGCAACCTCACAGTCAGGTCCTGTGCAGAGCCTCAGTGATCGTCTTCTTGGGAAGTCATTTATTAGAGTCTTTTTCTGGGTTCACTGTCAGGCTTGTGTGGCTCTCCAAATTTCTTGATGATACTTCTTACACCAGTTCTTGACACTTGGAAACACTGTGGTGACTTTGTATACTTCTCTTGCTTCATAGGTGTCAGCAAGTCTTATTTTCAAGTCTAAACTTGTGTCTTTTGTTTTTTCCTTTTTCAAGTGGCAGTTCATATTGTCAATGAAGTTTTATATTTTATGTAAACTGGAAGATAACACTGAATTTAACATGATTTTACAAGCTTTAATCATCACAAATCTAAAGCACATCAACAGTGGGTTGTGCGGTAGCTCAGTAAAAGGACCAGTTCTTGGTCCTGGTGATTTTTGACAATTAGTTCTGTTTATTCTGTGCCAAAAAAAATAATTTATGCTTCTAAAGTAAACTAGCTTGCATACAAAAACCATGTCAAAAATCTTTTTCTCTGCCAAAAGAGGCAAGAAAGAATTCATAGAATAATAATTTTATTCAGGACTGCTGTTCTGATTGTGTCTCAGCCACATCAGTTCACTTCCTGTCCGTTGCTCTGGAGGACATGCAGAACAGAGCAATAACCAGACCCCGCTACTGAACAGATGCCACAGAGTAGGTTTTAAAAGCAAATCAGGCTTCTGAGCTGCTGTAAACTGTGGCAGAGACACACAGATAAGATGAAACATATGATCATTTGGAATATGGTGTGGCTGTCATAAAATAGCATGACTTCCAGGATTTCCATGATTCAGAACAACACCATGTCCACCATGTTAGTAATGATGTCATGTTACCTTCCTTAAAGCAATGGTTGGTAAACCTCCTTATCTTCCTTTTAATAACTGTTTTTATTACTAGTTCACTCTCTGCCCTTTATGTTATTGAGCTTATGGCAGTTTATTCTATAAACTGCCTTTTTGAAATGATTTTATAAAAGGAAAGTGAACAAAAGCCATGGAAAAAACGATTAATAAATTATGAGTAAATAAAAGCAAAAAAAGTGACCTAACTTTAAACACTTAACACTTTTTAACATGAACATTATGATTAGAACAAGTAACTCATAACCTGTTCTGAAGCAGGTTTAGTTCAGCTCCTGTTACCATGGTGATTTGACAGCTCTGAAATACATCCACCTCTGTGATAACAAGAACTCATAGCCGTTTAGATGGGAATCTCACTTGGTTGTACAGCGCTCTGATCCATTCAGGAAGGAAATGTTACCTGAATCAAGTGGAAGGAGAGGAATTAAATCTTTTAATAGGTCCAGACAGATAGACGGACGTTTTGTGATTTACTTACTTCAGAAGCTCCACGTGCTCAACTGAAATGTAGTTTCCTTTGCTCATGTAGGAGTGCAGTGCAGGGAGTAGGCGTTTTTTCTACTCTGCTTGGTAACCTCAGCTAAACAATGTTTGCATTGTGTGATGGTAATTTAACACCCACATCAGCACCACCACGCCCAGTGTAGAAGGATAGAGCAGGATGTGAGAAACCCCTGTGATCAGGAGGGAGCAACACTCCCAGGTGGAAGGAGGTTGTGAGCTAATGAGAGGTTGTTAGAAATCTTGGAAATGATTCATATTGGAGACCTTGACATCACCCTCGCTGTGCCGTTACAGCAAAGAGTAGTTCTCTAGTGAGTTAGGTGATGTTGGGACTTCTCTGTAGCAGCATGACAGAACACATAACTCTGGAGTGGACGTTTATAATTTATTAAAAAAATGATTCATTATTTTCAGGTAATCTTTATTTCTATACATTCTGTAAAAGTTACTTACTGAAAGACCACACTCTGTAATCTAGTTCCTATGTTTATATGCTTACTTCGCTTTGCCTCAAGATTTCTAAACACGTTTCCTCCAAGGAGTCCTTCTCTTTTTCCCCATTTGTTTGTGAAAGTGACTGAGCTGTTTCCTTTTGTGTCTACAGGCAGCATGAATCCTCTGTGTGTTCTGCAGCTGGATGATCCTCCACAGAGGTTTAGCACCTCTGTTTCGAAGAACACGACCAATCCTACCTGGGACCAGCCATTTGTTTTGTAGGTTTGACTACACCTGCTCACCATCACTGCCTGTGCACAGATGACACATGTTTTTGTATAATGACACAAACTAAACTAATACTGTGTGGTTTGTTTTCATCAGTGAGTTGAATGGACGATCCAAAGAGCTTTCTGTTCAGTTGTTAAATGATGGCCAACCTCCAGAGAGTAAGGGAACTCTTTCTGCACATAGATATGTTGTGTAACTGTACTGCTACATGTATTGTTGTGGAGCAGGGACTATAATATGGTTTCTGTGCGTGTTTAGGTTCTTTACTAGGTCAGGTGTGTGTGCCTTTTGATCTTGTGAAGAAGCAGCCGAAAGGACAGCAAACATTTGCACTTAAGACCAAAGACACAGTGACTGGATCACTTACTTCTGAGGTAAGACCACCAGACCTGTTAACTCTGTGCCAGCATCAAAGCTGATGTATGTTTCATTTAACAAATGTCATAACCTGACTTTTATCTTGAAGTTTACCTATCTAGAGCCCAGTGAGGTGAGGTCCTGGCAACCTCCAACTCCAGCCAGTAAGAGGGTGGAGATGGACCGTACTGTCATGCCTTGTGGCACCGTGGTCACCACCATCACCGCTGTGAAGAGCAAACCAGGGCGACCTCTCCCTCTCAATAACACTGGTAAGATGCTGGAACTCAAACTGCAATTTATTTGTTGTGGTCCAAAAGGTCAAAGATGTTTGTTATTTAAAAAGAAGAATGTAGTAAACTTTGGTTAAAATACAACAAGATCACAATCCATCCATCGACTCTAAGAAACTCTTCAGTAACCAGGATTCTCAGCTAATAGAAATTAGAATGGTTTTAATCTCCAACATTTCCCTTTGTTGGAGTTTAACCATTAACAGTTTTTATTTTGTCTGGACTTTGTTTCTTCAGTTTAGTGTGCATTGAGACCGGGTTAAAAATCTACATCTTCATTAGTAGATCATTGCAATGTCAGTAGCCCATTACTGATCATTGTAGTTGGTGATATTATATCATTTTCAGTGGTACAACATGATATCTTCGGTCTCCTCAGAGCCTGCCCTGAAGATGGTTGACAACAAGGCCAAGCTAGCTGAGCGCAGGGTTTCAGAGCAGGTATCCTTACTGGGGGGCACGGTGAGGAAGGCCCTATCCTCCTCTGACACTGAGCTGCTCATGCTCAATGGAACAGACCCAGTGGCGGAAGCAGCAATCAGACAGCTCCACCAGTCGGCTAAGCAGAAGCTGAAATCGCCGGTGAAGAAGAGTACCATCATCATCTCAGGCATTGCCAAAGTAAGAATGAGCAATGAGAATCTAATTCACATTTTCACCCTTTTGGGACTGTATTTTCTCAAGTGAAGCTGTCACTTTTGATTTATGTATAGACCCTCTGGAAGTTGAACTGCAGCCAGTGTTTGGATTTTGCTTCTGGCTAAAGCCACATAGGACCGAGTGGTTTCTGACAAGAAATTCAGCTGGAAATGTTGCTTGGATACAGTTTTTGAACTGAAAATATCATCTTCCCTCAGACGCCCTTGTCTCAGGATGATGAACTTGCTCTGATGGCGGGATACGCGGCACAGATGGATGCCTCGATGTCAGAGAGTAGCTCCACTCAGGACGTGACCATGGCTATTGCATCAGGTACCAGCAGTCTTCCTGAGGGGTCTGAGCCCCAGGAAGGTCCCACTGGAGTCGGCCGGCCTCCAGAAGACTGGGAGAGTCAAACTGAAGAAGCGCTAGACAACACATCACTGTCCATGTGTGTATCTGAGGCAAGCTGTAAGAAAAGCAGAGGTGAGAAATCACGACCCTTCGGGTGGCTGTTGAAGTGTTTTTTTATATTGTTTAAAGAGAATTAACTGGGCATGCAGACCTCAACATTAACGCCTATTCAGCCACTTACTCCTCAGGCAAGTAATTGATGTTACTAACCCACAAAAATTACAAGCTGAAAAATCTTATTATGAAATCCTTCTTTTACAAGTCAGTTTTTACTTGAGAAGCACCAATCATAAATTTTGTGGCCAGTTTAGAAATATATATATGCGAATAACAAAATGCTTAATTTTTTTGTACTTTTTTAATAAATTTGAATATATCAATAATTTCCACAAAAACAGGACCAGGTTACAGAACAAGTTATAGGACTGAGGTATCTTAACAAATTAACCCCGACTAAAAAGACTTGCTGCATATCTCCTTTACTCCTTTTTAAGACGGATAAAAGCACACTAGCCTTCTTTCTTTTTCTTGTTCTTTTTTGCACACCATAAAATGCACCTTATCACAAAAAATGTTCTTTCTGCAAGATAATTTTAAATAAAGTAACAGTGGTGTCCGAGTTCATATTTAAGCATAAAAATCTACAATTTGCCGGGTTGTAAAATCATTTGGTAAAATGTTTCAACTGTAAAGGAGACTTAAGGAGTATTTGTCTTGTAAACAATTATTAATTATTTAGATTAGGACTAGAAGCAGCATCACACCATGTCTGTGAGAGAGAGCAGATGGTGTTACACGCCTCTGTAGTAAAACAGGTTTTCACTAATATTTTTTTAAAAAAAGCTGATTTCTCTGCATCTCATTTATTTTAGAAAAATTACTCAATACGAACATTTTCAGTTATAGCATCTCTTATGTGAGGCGTGCTGAGTTTCCTTGTAGAGAACATTTTAAACCCTAGAGCGGCCTGTTTTGTCTTATTCGTGGTGCTGTGTTTGAAAGGTGAATGTCATGGTGTGAAAACCGCAGACTGTTAATTGGTCGGCAGATGATGAAGCAAGTTCTGATGAAAAACTAGTGCATGATTTTTAATTATAGATTTTCACATACAGAGCAAATGAATAAAAAGATGACTTCATTTTTCACGTGCATGGTTAGATGTCTAAATGAGACTGTTCCCGTGTCTAAACAGCGTTTAGCTGCCCTGAGCAGATGGAGAACTGGTAATAGTATCTTTAAAGCCTTATGTGGTCAGGGTTAGCCTTGCTTGTTTTCATGGCTATCTGTTTCTACCCAGTGATGCAGTCTGTTTTCTTTGTTCTTTTCTCTCTTTTCTTCCAATTGTGTGAACCTTTTTGAACTTTCATCACTGCCATCTTAGAGGAGAGCAGTGCTAAGCAGAGTTTTTGCCCTGATGAGTAAGTTACTTCATGAGCTTGCCCTATCTTTGAGACTCTAGTGTGTGTAGTCCTGCTAGCATTACTAGAATTTAGAAATACGATGGAGCTGACTAGTATAGTTTTTCACCTAATCACACACAATAGAGCTGACAGATCTGACTGAAGCAGAAGTAAAAGCCATTGGTCCTCATTTATCAAATCTGCGCATGGCAAAATGAAGTCTGTGCTGTCATTTTCACTGCAGGTTGGGGGTGCATGTGTTTGGACATGAGATGCGCTTAAATCGAACGCCTGGTCTCAGATCAGTATCAGTGCAGCTGTGGTAATCGGTGTCTGTCTGAGTATTATTACTTCATAATACTGAAACATTATGCCTAGTAGGTTCCAGCTGGTAATTTTTGACTAATTGTTTTTCTATCTGAATTGATTTTAAAGATTTCAGAGACTAATTGCAGTAAAAATCCACAGCCTAAAAACATTTGCTATTGTAGTGACATTAATGGGAGACGTTTTCAGAAATCACTTAAATTCGTAGTCATGAAGAATTCAGGAAGAAACTCTTCAGACAGCTGTGGCTGAGGTCAGAACGTGTGTACCAAAAACAATGTTATTGTATTAATCCGGACTTTACGAGATTATTTGATTTCCACCGAAAATTAAATATTGCAAGATCATGACTAGCATGTTAGGAGATTTAAATGCCCAAACTGATTTCATGGAGAGATCAGTGGTCATTAAGTTTATTCAGTCCTTTCAAGCATTTCATTATAGGGTTATATTGAAATCTAAATAGCGTTTAGAGGAGGGAAAGCAGGTGCTCCCCTCGCTGGGGTTTCTGGACGGCAGGACGTTTCAGCAGAAGATCAGGGTAGCGTGGATTCATTCAACATGGAGACAGGAGTTTATCCACATTTAATATGTAATCGTTGGCAAGTCCATGATAAAATGGCAAAATAACAGACAATATGCGTCAGGAACTATGGCTCATAATGTGCATATGTCAGTAATCTTCTGTGATGCTGTTTTTTTATGTCGTCTTTCATTTGTGCATGACACTAATTCTGTGGGGGAGGTAACTATGAATAAACAGGGCGATGGTTTGTACATGAAGATTGTTTCCAGCATCAGATTTATTGACACCCTACTGTTCGCGGCGCTGGGATTGGCCAGCATACATGCAGTTTCATAAATCACATGTAGAACTTATCCTTTGGTCCTTTCTGCGCCAGAATCCAAGCCAGTGTTTGGTAATGAGGCTCATTGGCTTCAAAGTATAATGTTATTATTTATAGGTTTAGTTTCAAATGTTACATTGGCCAACTTATCCACATGTAGTGTTTATCCAGGTTACTTGTAGGCAGAAATGAAGGAAACATGCTTGTAGACTTGTCAGATCAGTGAGTGCTGTTTGATAGTACAGTTTGTTTGTGTTAGCTGGTGATTATATAACCACTTTAAATTAGTGATCTAGAATCATTCTCTCCAAATCACCCATTGTAGATTTCATTGAAACTCCCAACTAAGACATATCCTGTACCACTTGAAGTTCCTGTTTTGTTTCTTTGTCTTGCTCTTTCAGCTTCTCTAAGAATCACTAGACATGCCAGAATTAGTTTTTAATCATTTTAATCTGATTCTTTCCTGAGACCATGCTAAGTTGCTTCCTCTTCCCCTTGTTGCTGCAGGAAGCTTCCTTCAGAAGAGCGCCAAGCTTTTCTTCCGCCGTCGCCACCAGCGCAAAGAGCCGGGGATGAGCCAGTCGCACAATGACCTGGTTTACCTTGAGTCTCCGGCTGCAGTGGAGCGGGCCAGCAGGACCGCCACGCTTAGCCGCATGCTCATCCGCAAGAGTAAGAGTAATAAAAATAAGAGCAAAGCTAATGGCTCTACTCCTTCGGGGGATCCACATGTGTGACCCCCCCTCCCCCACACCGTCACTGCTGTTCAACCTCAGCCTCTTCACAGCTAACGTCATCACCTCCACATTATAGATGCACTGGCAAACATTAAGGCTAACCTGCTTCCCCTAATGCCTTGTCTGCAGACTGGAGCCCCTGCACTGTGACCAGGAAGGCTGAGAAGCCTTCTCTTCTTGCTATGTTCAACATGAGAACTTCCTGTAAAAAGCTGACTTTTTTTCAAACTGCACGTGTGTTTACATGTGAACAACATTGTACTGTTTTGGGTTGATGGCTTATAGGCTGACATTATTTAGCATGTTTCCTTTAATTGATTTTATGCCACAGTCGGGAATCTTAAGTGCTTTTATGGCCCTGTTGCGGACGGACGGGACTGATGGGGGCCGTCTTTCTTTACCTCACCGACACTGAGGGCGATCAGAAAACTCTCCCTGCTGTGAACTGTATGTTTCCTTCGCTGGACCAGCAGGACCAAAGATGAAGAGCAGGGTGCTGTTTGTATGATTTGCACAAGTCGAGTAGCTTCTATTCATTGTGCGATGACAGGAGCCACTACTGTGATAGAGCCTCTTCTGTACTGCTTCCTGTTTAAAATATTTCACAAAGGGAGATCGTCATCATCTGACTACTACTTTAACACTAATACTACAGGATGATTGGCTGAAAATCATTACATCTGTTCCAAATACTTGATTAATTGTTTAGTATACATTTGCAGTGTATGCAGAAGCTCCTCAGACCCCTTTTAACTTATTTTGCCTTGACTTAAATAGAAATCTGTTTCAGCTAACCTAATGGTGGTGATGATGATGATGATAAATCTTGTCTAGCATGAGTAAAACATTAATTTCCAACCTAAAAATGTTTCACAAGTGAGACCTGAATACACTGAAAGCATTGCATAAAGGCTGTAAAACTGTTTTCCTATGAAAATGAGTTGCTTCAGATGAGTTATTGGTTGTAAAGAGGTCATACTACTATGTACCGCTAGCTTTTACAACAGTTTGCCTCTCTACCAAGAAGAAGCAGCATGCTTTGAGGTCTCTGTAATAATTTATGTTTAGTCTTCCTAAAAGATTCCTCGTGTGCACTACTGCTGTCAGCAGGGATGTTATTCTGTATAAGGGGAAGTGAATAAACCTTAATCCAAGGATTGTTATATTACACACACCTGCCAAACCTTCCCAAGTAATGAACCTTGTTCTTTATTAACTTCAGTTCTCCATCCACCCTGAATGAAATGAACTCTGCTTTATAGTTTATAACTTTGTTGGTTTCAAAATATCTTGTTTTTGAACAAAAGAAAGTATGCACACTTTTTGGGAGCAAACCAAACAGACTTTCTGCTTTGTTTAAATCCAGCTAATGATTGTATTTTTCTTTTGTGAGCAGCTTGTTTATGTGCATCCTTTTAACTACTGTTTATCAATGATGTCTTCTGCGCAGAGAACAGATGCAGTCCAGTGACAGAGCTAACAGATCGCCTTATAGATTCTCTTAAAATGATATCCCCAACTTCCTCATCAGTCAGGACTCAAGGACTGTAGTGTGTTGTTTGGCGTGCCCTGAGAGACAACCACAAGATCTCCTGCACAAGATCACCATTAGCTGCGTCTGTAATCCGGAAGCCTATGCACATATCTATTTCCTGTGTGTTTACATGTTTGGACATCTAAAAACTTTTATGACAACACAATCATCTGCAGAGGTTGTGGTCTTCCCTGCATCTTGGTACATATATACGGCAGCATTATAAGGCATCTATCATCGCTGTTGTGTTTGTTTAAAAAGCAATCCTGACTCAGGACCTGAAAGAGGCCCAGAGAAACGGCTTCAAAATCAGAAAAATGGACTGCCAAATCTCAAATCTCCAGCTCTACAACCCTTACCTGTTGCAGCCTTCAAGAACCTTACTGTTGTTTGTTCACTAAGCATTACGGCTATATGTGTTTATCATAATGCTTTTTTTAATGGTGTCTGCTCTGTGCACATAAACCGGCTGACTGATGTGCTGCTGCAGAATGCCAGCCATTTCCCTGCAGGGATTGTAACTAAAATCCAACTGAGTTATTTAATTTTCAGCAATAAACACTGAGTGACTACATGAGACTGTGCTGACATTGATTGGATGATGTATTTTGTGCCTTAATGTGCTGTTTTAAACAGATTTTAATATGCAAATAGTTACAGAGGAACCAGCAGCTAAAGGTTAAACTTACTTCAGCTTTTCTGTCCAGCTCTGGGTTGGTTTCGCTGATTATTTCTCAAACAATGCATACAGTGTCTTGCAAAAGTATTCATACACCTTAGACTTTTTACATGTTGAAATGACAAACTTCTATATGTTTTATTGGGATTTTATGTGATACACCAGTATAGTAAAGAAATGCGTAATTGTGAAATGGAAGGAAAATGTGTTTTTAAGTATGTATTTAATGGTGTATGAGTTTGTATTCAGCTCAATACTGACAGGGTCAGTGCTTAGTTAAACCACCAATTACAACTGCAAGTCTTTTGGTATATCTCTACCAGCTTTTCACAGCTAGCAGCTCGATTTTCTCTTTTTTCACAATTTTTTGCTGAATACCTTCAGATTGTATAGAAAGTGTATTTGAAAAGCAATTTTTAAAAAAAAAAGTTTCCACATTCTTAATTTGATCTAGGTCTAGACTTTGACCAGGACATGCTAACACTTGAATATGCTTTGGTCTAAACTATTGCATTGTAGCTCCAGCTGTATGGTTTGGGTAGTTGTCTGGCTAGAAGGTAAATCTTCACCCTGATCTCAGTTCTTTAAAAGCCTCTAACACGTTTTCTTCTGAATTTAGCTTCATCCATCTCCAACCAGCTTTCCTGCATCTGCTGAAGAAACGCCTCCATACAGCATGATGCTGCCACCATCAGGTTTTCTAGTGGAGATGGTGTTGTCAGGGTGTTTCCTCCACATATATTGATTTGCATATAGGCCAAAAAATTAGATTTTGGTGTCATCACACCAGAGCACCTACTTCCACATGTTTTCTGTGTCCCTAATATTTGGGAATTGTTATGGCTTTCTTTCAACAATGGCTTTCTTCTTGCTACTCTACCATAAAGGTCAGATCTGTGGAGGGTACAACCAATAGTTTTCCTGTTTACAGATTCTACCTGGATTTTTGCGGCTCCTCCAGATTTACCATGAGGCTCTTAGCTACTTCTCTGATTAACAGTGTCCTTGTCTGGAGTGTCAGTGTAGGCAGACAGCCATGTCCTGGTAGACTCCCAGTTGTGTCATACTCTCCATTTTCAGATGATGGAATAAACAGCTTTCGATGTTGTTTTGTAACCTAAACCTGCTTTAAAATTCTCCGCAACTTTCTTCCTGACCTGTCTGCTGTGTTCCTTGGTCTTCATGATGCTGCTTGATCACTAATGTTCCCTAATAAACCTGTTTAGGCTTTCACATTTCAAATTAAACACATGTGAGCCTTATTTATTTCTTACAAGACCTATGAAGAGATTTAGTTGCTGTTACTTTTTGATAGTAAAGTAAGCTGAATGCAATTTCACACCACAAATTTCCATTTTTTTTCCTTTCACTTCACAATTATGATTGTTTTGGGCTACAACAGAAAATCCAAATAAAATATATTGAAGTTTCTGGTTCTAATGTGACAAAATGGTGAAACGTTTAAGCTCTATGAATACCTCTGCAAGGCACTGTTTATAAGCTTCCAAATAACATAACATAGATACATTTGTAGGGAAACGACCATTCATGAATGTTCGAATAAAATTATGTAAAAATAAATAATAAAACTACAATGTTTTCAAACAGTAATATTAAAGTAATAAACTGACTGCATACAGAAGCGTAACATAATTTGTGGTAGCTAAGGTCTTTTCTTCGAAGTATAATTTCTTTAGTTGGTTTGATAGATAACTCTCCTGAGCCTACAGCTCCCAAAATGCAATGGGCGCGGCTCGCTTCCGGTCCTGCGCCGTTTCTGGAGCGGATTGGAACCCGGAGTCAGGACTCGATAAATGAAGGCTGTTTTGCAGAAAAGGTAACGTGTTTCCTCACTAATTTCCTCTGGTTTCCCGCAAAATGGCGACGCAGTCTGTTAGTGGAGATGCAGCCTGTTTTTCCGGGTCGCTCAGAGCTTCTCTGCGCCGCCTGCACTGCTCTCAGCCCGGCGCTGAAAAGCACCGACTCCGGTTTGTTGGTTTTCGTCTCCGATCCAGCCGCCATGCCGACTGTTCTTTGTTACATTGTAGAGAAGAGAAGCCGCTCAGATCGGAGTTAAAACCCGGCTAGAGTTTGGGAATCACTCAAATTCTGGATCCCAACTCTTATACGGATTCAATAAACGGAAAATGCAGGTTTGGAGTGATTCACAAACATCAAAATGCAGTTAGTGCTGTCAAACACGATATTTTCTATAAGGAGGGCTGGTGTGTTCAGGTACAGCTGAACTGTACAATCAAATGTTTATACAGGCTGGGGTGTTCAGTTCTTTACTAAGTTCTTTACAACATTTACTCTCCTACAAGTTGTTTTCTGTAAAAATACAATATGACCCGAAAGCTGTCATCTCCAAGTTATTACATGGTGAACATCTCCTCTCTGTGCAGGTTGGCATAATGGCTGAGCAGACCCCAGATGAGTTCATCTGTGAGTATGAATCCATCCCTCACTGTATCTAACTCTGACCGTGTGGGATCGGGCTGTGGTGACAGATGTGATCCCTTCCACAGGGTGCGAGGACTGTGGCCAGTACCATGACTCTGAGTGTCCTGAGCTGGGACCTCTGGTGACCGTTCAGGACTCCTTTGTCCTCAGCCGAGCTCGGTGAGTTGGCAGCTCAGAGCACCATCAAAGCAGGGTTGCCAATTGTCACCCGTTTGGAGTGAGCCTCAAGCTTTTCCCCAGTTTCTCACAAGCTCCCTCTGCACAGATTAATACTTTCTAAATAAGTTAAGTGCCTAAACTAGGCATTGGCTATTGTGAGACTTTTACCGTATAACTTTGAAAATACCATATCATCAGGGAATTAACACGGAAATGTATCATAACAATATACATATAATCTAATTGCTTGTATTTAAAGCAGAAAACAACAAATATCCCTGGTGTTGCTGAAATAACCTTATAATTATTAATTATGTTTTATTAGTTAATTTACTTCAAAACAAAAAAAAGTTTGCCCCCTTACAGATTTCTTGGTTTTTTTTTTTGTTGCATTTAAATGTTTCGGATCATCAAATTCTAATATCAAACAAAGTTACCCTGAGTAAATACATGATGTTGTTCCCAAATGATTTTATTTATCAAGGAAAACATCCATCCAAACCAACCTGGCCCTTGGTGAAGAAGTAATTACCCCCTAAACCTAAACATTTGTTTTGCCACCTATAGCAGCAACAACTGCCACCAAGTGTTTGGAAACACTGGCTATGGCTTGTGGATGAATATTGATCCTCTTTTCTTTGCAGAATAGCTTTAATTCAGCCACATTGGGGGGTTTTCAAACATGAGCAACCTGTTTGAGATCATTCTGCAGCATCTCACTCGGATTTAAGTGCAGAATTTGATTAGGCCTCTCCAAACCTTAACTTTGTTCTCTATAAACGTTGATGGACAGACCTTCTCTTCCACTTCTTTTTCTGAAATGCTGTATTAGTTTTACATCTGATGTAAAGGATGCACATCTTCCCAAAATTTCCACTCTTCATCCATCCATCCATCCATCCATCCATCCATCAATCCCCACTACCTATCTCCAGCGGTCACCGGGCGAGACGTGGAGTGCATCCTGGACAGACTGCCAGTCCATCATAGGGCGTCTTGTCGATCAGGAGAATATTTTTCCAAGTCTTTTCCCAAGTCAGATCATCAAGATGATGGCAGATTTGAGATCAGCCTTTGTGTAAGAAGTGTTTTTTGTCTTGGAACTCTCTCATGAATGCCTTTTTTTTTTTTTTTTTTTTTTTGCCCAGTCTCTTTCTGTTAATATCATGAACTGACCACACCTAAGGTAAGGGAGGCCTGCAGTGTTTCACATGTTTTCTGGGTTTCTTTGGGGCGTACTGGATAAGTTTTTGACATGATCCTGGAGTTATTTGCGTAGCTGAGCTGCTCCCGGAAGAATTCACTACTTTTCCATGTTTTCTTCTGTCGTGTGTTCTGAAATACCAAAGCCTTTGAAATGTTCTTGGTACTCTATCTGGAATAATAGATTCCAACTTTGTTTCTCACCAGAATAATTGAATCTCTTTACATTTGGCCATGATGTGTTGCTTTTTGAGCCTACTTCATGGTGTCAGACAGGTGCTATTTAAATGGTTTCTTGGTTCTATATGTCAGACAGAAATCAGACATGAATGTTTCTTGTGAAACTGAACCCAAGAAAAAATGGTTAATCACAGTTATTTCATTACTTAATCAGATTTTTCCCTTTAGCATGAATTTGTCATTTGAAAACAAACTGTATTTACTCAAGGTATCTTTATCTGATATTGCAAGGGATTAGTCTCTTAAACAAGAAAGGATTGACTACATAACTTGTTTCCATGGCAATGTATAATTGAGCAATACTAATCCAGGTATTGTTAGCATGTATCTCCTTGAACTTGGTTAAAATCTCCTTTTGTTTTTTTTACAAACAAACTCTTGTTTTCTGTCCTGCAGATCATCTCTCCCTACCAGCTTGGAGATCAGAGAGGTGGGTAACAGGGAGGACGGAGTGTTCGTTCTGCGTCGACTGGTCAAAAGGACCCGGTTTGGACCCTTTGAAGCTAAGAAAGTGCCCAGTCTGGAGAAAGAAGGAGCATTCCCTCTGAAGGTGCTGCCAGATGGACACTTATGACTTAAAACACACTGCGTACCCTGCTTTTTATTAAAAGGAGTGACAGCCCCTAATTTTGTCCTTGCATTTATACTCCGGCCTCTGTTCGGTAGATCTTTCAGAAGGATGGTGCTGTGGTGTGTTTCGACTGCAGCAGTGAGGATGACTGCAACTGGATGATGCTGGTGAGACCTGCCACCAATTACAAACACCAGAATCTGACAGCTTACCAGCAGGACGATGACGTCTACTTCAACACCTCTCAGGTACCTACATCCAGCCTGAACTTAAAGCTGTCACCCATTGGTGCAGCCGGCCATGCTGGCTATCAGAACACCATTGCACTCTTCCTACACGTGCTTCTGCTGTGTGTTTACTAGGACGTGCTCCCAGGAACAGAGCTGAGAGTTTGGTATGGTGCTTTCTATGCCAAGAAGATGGAGAAACACGTGCTGAAGCCCCCACTTCAACCACCACTGCCTCCACCAGGTACAGGTATCACAAACCTCAGTGCATCTTATGTAGATTTTATGTGACAGATTAAAACAAAGCAGCACATAATTCATGAAAAAGTGGAAGAAAGATCATACACGCCCATAGTTTGCAGAACCAGACCATGCTGCAGTTACAGCTGCTAGTATTTCAGAGTATGTCTCTAATTGCTTTACATTTATCTAGAGACTGTATTTTTTTCTTCTTCTTCTCAAAATAGACCAAGCCTATGCAGAATAGAAGGAGAACATCTATGAACAACAGTTGTTAAATCTTGCAACAGTTTCTCGATTGCATTCTCAAGTTCTCCAGAGTCCAGTTATTGACCTAATTATTTGCTTCAGGTGTGTTGAAGCAGGGACACATCTGACAGCTGTAGTACACCGGCCCGTAAAGGACTGGAGTTTGAGATATGTGGTCTAAACCCATGGTTCTCAAACTGTGGTACACGCTCCATCCATCCCATAACCTGCTCCTGCCAACTCGCCTGTCTCTGCATCCCCACAGCATGATTCTACCTCTACCATGGTTCAGTGGGTGGGAATGGTATTTTAAAAGTGAAGTGAGAGTAAAGGGGGCTGAAACAAATGCATTCCACACTTTTAAAAGTTTTGCTTGTAAAAAAAAAAAACATTCAGAAGATTTGTGTCCTTTTTATTCCCTTTCAGAACGATGAACTACTTTTTGCGGATCTGTCACTTAAAACCCTAATAAAATCTAGTGAAGTTCGTGGCTGTAATGTGACAAAATGGGGAAAAAGTGTTGAAGTCCATCAATAGTATTGCGTGGCTCTGTATGTCAGAGAGCTTACAGCACAGATTCTGAGGTGGGCTAGTATAGAAACAATATGTTTTCTTTTTGAACAGATGTTATATTGTCCTCTGCTAAAACAGAGATCTCAGACAAAAGTGGAGCCCACTTGCCTCCAAAGGCTGAAGACAGCAGTGCAGGTAAGATCGTTTAAACCATCAATCAACCCCATTTCGTTAAACCTATAGATGGCAGCTTTAAATTCCAGTCAGGTTTACTGCAGTTTTTCTTAGTTTTCAGCTCTCTTGCCTTAATATTTAGTCTCAAGTTTCCACGCTTTGATACATCCAGCTAATTGTGTTTTATCACAGGTCTAACCCTGGATCAAAGCATCGAGGTTTCCTCAGTGCCGTCCCAGGAGGAGAACCCGGTTGCCCCTGATGTAGAGGAAGGGAAGCCCCATACAGTCCAGCTTGGTCGTAAAAGAGGGCAGGGCCGCGGGAGGAGAGGCAGGGGACGCAGGCCAGGAGCGGCTGCTACCACAAGCAAAACCAAAAGTAAGAAAGGAAAGAGTCAGGTTTAATAAAGGTATAAACATTTCTCTTCTAAAGCAAGACACCTACAGGATTTGGTGTTGCTTTTTGGATCAATCTTAGATAAATTAGCAGATATTAGGAATCTGCATCCCTCTTAGATTTCTTTAAAAACTATACTTTTTTTCATGAGTTTTAAATACAGTAACTTGGATATCTTTTTAAGATTGTTTGTCAGGCTTATACACATCCACTAAAATGTGTTAATAGGCTAGTTTTCCCTGGATTTTATGAGGTGGACGCTAGGGATCACATTTATTATAAACCACACAAAATCTATGTTAAAATGCACAACAGCTGACAAATAGTGACTTTACTGTGAAAAAAGCCATGCCCAGGAGTGTGAGGCAAATAAACCAGGATGCATTAAAAATAAAGTACACCTTTGCTCTTGGTCCTTTTAGAGATGAAATGCTTTCTCTTTCTATGCCCTCCAAATGAGCCATAAGTGCTCAGTTTATTTGGAGTTGTAAAGTCATAAAGCTTATACATTTAACATCCAGAATAAAATGGAGCTCTTTGAGTCTTTTGCAGTTTCTCAGAGCATTACACAGTCTGACCTCTGGGTAAATGTTCTGCTTGGAGGTCTTCCACCTAAGATTATCTTTTACTGTAAGATGATCTTAAAGATGTGCTCTCTCCTACTGATAAGTTAAAACAGCACATTAATAGTCCAGCAGCACTGGGAGATATTGGTGATATTCTCTTGTATGATAACTCTCTTTATACTGATAACTGGTAGTTAAGCACTTTCTTATTTTCTTGATTTCAAGTTTAATTATTAGAGTCTCTGAGATAGAGAGGACTCAGTTTATCTACAGTTGAAGTTGAGTGTGAGGTAAACCTTTCTGAACCATATGCTGCATCATCTGTCAGCCGCTGCATATCTTCACATCAGTGCAGTATGTCCATCCAGTTAATGCCACAGGAGTGGAGAAATGCAGCGAGACAGCATTGATGACATTTTCAGCAGAATCTGACTTTTTTTATTCTCTTCTGTCATTTACAGATAAAATGGGCTTCTTTGTGGCTTATTGGGAAGAACAAAAGCAACACTGCTGGTTTAAATAGTTTATGATCTCACATCTAATTTTAGTGTTTCAGGGTAAAATGATGACATCTATGGTTTAAATACTTGTTAAATAAACCTGGAATTAAGTATTCAATGACTGGAAAATATAAAACAAAGCGTTTCATTTCAAGTGTCATTTATTTCAGTGAGTCATCTCTGTTGGCAACACTTTTGTTGTAAAAATGTGTTATAATTAGGGACCCCTTTATAGGCGATGTCCCATCCTTACAGAGCAGTGGGTTTGACCTGTGGTTTGGGTCATGCTGGGGATGCTGTTCTGCTCGGACCACCTAGTCCACAATTTCACCAGAGCCTTACAGCACGTCCTGTAGGCCGAGCCTATACATAAACGTGTTTCCGTGTCACTTGCTTATGCCATGTCCAATAATTAACCTATGACTGATGGGCCGAAAACCAGGCATCTACCATTAACTTGTCTGTGTGTGTGAGCAGATATGAAGCCCATGGTGGGAACCTTGGAGCCGGCGGCCTCAGAGGTAGCAGCAGCACCATCAGAGAGCAGCAGCCTGCTCAGTTCTTCTGACAGTGTGGCTGTCCAAAAGAGGCACAAAGCCAGAGAGCACAAGAGGGTTTACCGGTGCTCCCTCTGCAGTAAAGTCTTCCAGAACAGCAGCAACCTGAACAGACACATCCGATCTCACGGTAGGGGCCTAGCTTTGTCTTTTAGTACAGCATCGATCTTCGATCTTCTCAGTCTGACAAATCAAACCTGAGTTAATTGAGTGAGAGGATGTACACGTCTAACATCACAGAAATCTTTTTTGGCCCCTCTCAGGTGATAAGCTGTTTAAGTGTGATGAATGTGACAAGTTATTCAGCCGTAAGGAGAGTCTGAAGCAGCACATTTCCTACAAGCACAGCAAGAATGTGGTGAGTGACACTCAGAGCTGTTGCCTCAAGCCTTTTATTCTTTCTGCTGGTTGATGTCTTTGTGTTTGTCTCTGCCCCCAACAGCCTGACCAAGAGTACAAATATAAATGTAACACGTGTGAGAAATCTTTCCGTCTAGAAAATGCCTTAAAGTTCCACAACTGCCGCACAGGTGCAGTTTTTCTATCCTTTTTCTTTTAAGATGTTTGGAATTACATTCTTGTCACAGCTGAATCTTCATTTCGCTGTGTTTTTGTTCCATCTCCAGATGACAAGACGTTCCAGTGTGACATCTGCTCACGCTTCTTCTCCACCAACAGCAACCTCTCCAAGCATAAGAAGAAGCACGGCGAGAAGCTCTACTCCTGTGAGATCTGCAACAAAATGTTCTACCGCAAAGACGTGATGCAGGAGCACCACAGGAGGCACAGTGTGGGTGAGTCACTGCAGCTAGAGAGCAAGGAGCAATTAGGGTTGGATCGTTTCTTTACAACCTGCTCTGCTATATAGATGAGGGCTAGATGAGGGGCCATAAGCTTTTTGGATTTAGACATCTTTGGAAGAAGCAGTAGAAAATGACTGACTCAGGTGGCGGTTCAAGGAGGGGACGCTTTCCTCGGGAGGTGTTCCAGGCACGTCCCACCGGGAGCAGGCCCAGGGGACGGCCCAGGACACGCTGGAGGGACTATGTCTCTCGCCTGGCCTGGGAATGCCTTGGGCTTCCCCTGGAGGAGCTGGAGGAGGTGTCTGGGGAGAGAGACCTCTGGGTGTCTCTGCTGAGTCTGCTGCCCCCACGACCCGGTCCCGGATGAAGCAGAAGACGACGAGTACGAGCACCAACACAGAGTAGAACTTATTTGTTACTGGGGAGGAAAATCAACATTTTTTACAATTTAATATCTGTGCATTAGTATTCAGCCTTCTTCACTCTGATACACCTAAATAAAGCCCAGCGTAGTCTAATTTAATCTCTGATTAATCCAGCAGTTCTGTGAAGGTCTCAGAGGTTTGTTAGAGAACATTGGAGAACAAACTGAATCATGAAGACCGAGGAAGTAGAATGTTGTGGAGAGGTTTAAAGCAGGGTTATGTTATAAAACAGTATCCCAAGCTCTAAAGGTCTCACAGAGCGATACTCTTTCCATTAGCCTGAAAATGGCAAGAGCACAACTCCAAACCTACCAAGGCACTGACATCCACCTAAACTGACAGGCAAGGAGACCATTAATCAGAGAAGCAGTCAAGAGGCCCATGATAACTTTGGGGGAGCTGCAAAGATCCACAAAGTGGTGAAAAGAAAGCCATTATTGAAAGGAAGCCCTAAGAATCCCATTGCAGTTTACTACAAGCTACTGTCACACAGATAACGTGCAGAAAGATGCTCTGTTCAAATTAAACCTTTTCAGTCTACATGCAATATAGAAAACTAATACTGCACTTCATCCTTCACAAGTCAAATAACAGTTGAAACATGGTGGTGGCGGCATCAGGCTGTGGGGATGCTTTTCCTATGTAGAGACAGGTAAGCTGGTCAGAGCTGACGTGGAAATGAATGGATCTGAATATAGGGCAATTCTGGAAGAAAACCTGGTGAAGGCTGCAAATGGTTTTAGTTCATGGTGGAGGTTTGTTTTCCAACAGGACAATGAGCCTAAACACACAGCCAGAGCTACACTGGAATAGAGCAAAATATGTTGGGAATGGGCAAAAATGTCAGTCTCTAGAAGTGCAAAACTGATTGTTTCCCAGATAAACTCCCCATCGTCTCAAAATCCTTAGCTTTAACCTGTCATACTTGTAAACAGGACCAAAACAGCTGAAGAAAGAGGAGCTGGAGACTAATGGAGAAGAAGGGACCAAGTACCGGAAGGAGCCGTCTCCCTGTCCCATCTGCGGCAAGGTAAGTTTTTGTTTTATGGTGCTGCTGGCGATATGTCTAATACCTGGTTGGAGGTATTAGACATATTAGACATATTAGACATGGAGGTTATTTGTTACATGCACACTGCATGTCTGTGTGCACAGGTGTTCTCCTGCAGGAGTAACATGAACAAGCACCTGTTGACTCATGGTGATAAGAAGTACACCTGTGAGATCTGCGGACGGAAGTTCTTCCGTGTGGACGTCCTCCGGGACCACATCCATGTGCATTTCAAGGTGACACTAAAACCTTTTTAATGTGAACCTGGTCAGAAAGAAACTCTCACAAAATCTGCAGGTTGCAGCCCTTGATGTTGACAACAGTCCCATCCAAGAACATCTCAGGACCTCCAAAGACCATTTTTAGCTCTCTTCATGACTGTTTTTAAAATGGTCTGTTTTATTGATTTCTTTTTGGTTCCAGGACATTGCTTTAATGGATGAGCAGGAGAGAGAGGACTTCATCAAGAAGATCGGCATCTCACCCGATGACAGCGATGAAACAGATGATGAAGATGAAGATGATGATCCCGAGCGCCACAAATATAACTGCAAGAAATGTCAAGTAAGCGTCATTTTGACCAAAGGGGCAAATGATTAATAGTTCTATGAGGTACTGTTATTATTGTATGTGTTGCTCAGGGCCACAACACTAGCTTTCTATCAGCTTTAAGGCTTGTTGGTAGTCAAACTTCTAAAACAGACAGAGAAGATTGTTTAAAGGGATCAGTACATAACCTAACTCATCTGTCTTGCTATGCCTAGTTGTCATTTGCGAAGGGCAGAGAGTACCTGAAGCACATCATGGAGCAACACAAGGAGAAAGGCCACAGCTGTGGGATCTGTAACCGACATTTTGCACTGAAGGCCACGTACAACGCTCACCTGGTCATTCATAGAGAGGAGCTGCCTGACCCTGCAGTGCAGAAGTAAGACAGCAAAGAGCACTTCTACTGTTAAATGCTACTTAAATGTACATAAAGTCTAGTCGAAGTAGTCAGTGATGAGGTAAAGTACTGGCTCTCCAGGTACATCCATCCATGTGATATCTGCGGTCGAATCTTCAACAGCATCGGCAACCTGGAAAGACACAAGATCATCCACACTGGTGAGCAACGTCCTGAGAAGTCTGAGATCTTTGTGTTCTTGTGTTGTGCTAAATCTGAACACTTTGTTCAGTCGATCGCACACATACAGTTATGGATAGCCCTAGTGAATACACTGCTAATGTGTTTTTAATCCTCTACAATGCAGTAGTAATTGTTATTAACTAGTTTTTCTAATAACAGCCAGACTTGTCGGTAAAAAAAAAAATCTTGCTGATTAAACTGAAAGTTAAAAAAGCGTCCCACTTGGCTACAACGTTGGTTCCAGAGGGAATGCCATTTAAAGATTTCTGGGTAATTTCCCAGCTCCAGTTTTTGCCAAGCTTAAGCCTGCCGCTACCGTTTTCTTTCGAAGTATAAATTCCTAGCCTCGTTACCGTGAGCAGTCATTTATTATTTACACTAGAGACAACATCACACTGGATGAGTGAGAGTGTAATCACTGTAAAACAGGTTTTCTATTTTATAAACAAAAACAATATAATTTGGAGTTTTAAATGACCTTTGGCATCTCATATTAGCATATACAACCCCAATTCCAATGAAGTCGGGACGTGGTGTAAAACGTAAATAAAAACGGAATACAATGATTTCAGATCCTGTTTAACCTATATGTAAATGAATCCACTACAAAGACAAGATAGTTAATGTTCTGACTAATTAACTTTTTTTTTTTTGGCAAATATTCACTCAGTTTGAGTTTGATGCTTGCAACACATTCCAAAAAAGCTGGGACGGGGTCCAACAAAGACCAGGAAAGTTGTGAAATTCCTCAAAAAACGCCTGTTTGGAAGATTCCACAGGTTAATTGGATAAGATGAGTGTCATGATTAGGTATAACAGGAGTATGCCTGAAAGGTTCAGTCGTTCACAAGAAAGGATGGGGAGAGGTTCACCACTTTGTGAACAAGTGGGTGAGCAAATAGTCCAACGGTTTAAAAACAACGTTTCTCAATTTACAATTCAGGTATATCATCCTCTACAATCCATAATATCATCAAAAGATTCAGAGAATCCGGAGAAATCTCTACAACTGAGAAGCAAGGCTGAAAACCAACATTGAATGCCTGTGACTTTCCACCGGAGGCACCGCATTAAAAACTGACGTCATTCTGTATCGGATATTACCACATAGGCTTAGGAACACTTCAGAGACCAGTTAACACAGTTCGTCACTACATCTACAAGTGCAAGTTAAAACTCTACCAAACAAAAACAAAGCCATAGATTTTTTTCCTGCAGTTACAGATTCCCCACTAATTGTTTTTAGTTTTAGAAAGGAGCTCTCTGAAAGGACTCTGAGAATCTTTGTGAATATGAGCGCAGATTTTTAGCTGAGGCAGTTGGATCACAGTGTTTCTGTCTGAATGGTCCTGATCCTTAAGATGTTCTGATTGCTATTTAGACATTAAAAAAAAAACACCGGAACAACAAATTACCTTTTAATTTTCTGAATAAAAGCCATTAAGGTGTTAGTACCTTCTAGGAGGAATAAATAAATGTTCTGCTTCTGTTTTATTTGAATGTCACAAAATATCTTGTGTTTGCTCCCATGTAATGCTGCAGGGGTAAAGAGCCATGGCTGTGAGAAATGTGGCAAATCATTCGCTAGGAAGGACATGCTGAAGGAGCACCTCAGGGTTCACGACGACAACCGGGACTATCTGTGTGCAGAGTGTGGGAAAGGTTGGCTTCTTACTGCTGTATCACACTTTGCCTTTCTATTTTTTTTACTAACCAATTTAATGACTCATTAAACATTGAGAGGTTTGTGTTTAAGCGGTTATAATTATGTTGTTAATGTCTCCCTCCGCAGGTATGAAAACCAAACATGCTCTGAGGCACCACATGAAGCTTCACAAAGGCATCAAGGAGTACGAGTGTAAAGAATGCAACCGCAAGTTTGCCCAAAAAGTCAACATGCTGAAACACTACAAGAGACACACAGGTGGGTCTGGGTGTTTCAAGCTTTCATGACGATGAGCGCTGATGTTTATCTAGGGAAGAAACATGTGAGATCGGAACAGAACGTGAATCTGAATCCCTGTTTCCACCAGTGTTGGTTTATCTTCATACCACCTTGCTTGCAGGTATTAAGGACTTCATGTGTGAATTGTGTGGGAAGACGTTCAGTGAGAGGACAACACTGGAGACACACAAGCTCATCCACACAGGTAATCATCTCCTGAGACTCCGTCAGGCTGAAAGGACAAACTCTGTTTTTATTCTCAGTATTTAAAAGCCAAACATGGGTTTATTTCACAATTTGAGCCTCAAAACATGGAAAAGAAATCGTTTTTTTTTTTGTTAAAACATTAAATCAAAAAAGCAAATAATGATATCTATACAGCGACACAGAAAACATGACTGTGTATTATGTGAAGACTTGCTGCCTCTTTGCTTGTGTAACAATTTTACATGATATTTGCTATGATTGGTGTGCTAGTGATGGGCCAAATGCTGCTAAAAGGTGTTCTATCAAATTTAAGATCATGGGTGTACTTAATTTTTTTCATGGTAATATTGATATGCTTCCTGATGCTTCCAACAGTGTTTCCACTGATTGATTTGAATATCTGGATCTTGAAGGTTTCTAAATCAAAGTTCTCAACAGTGCTTCCACTTTTGCTGGGTTTCCAGAGGGTTACTGAACTGAAGCAAAATGAGTATCTGAGGCTGACTAACTCCTTATTAGTTCTAGTATTAGAGAGAAATCAGAGCTTTCTGACAGTATTCAAGTGGAGATGCTAATGTTTTTGAGTCAGCATGTTTGCTGGTTATTTAAATTACTGAAATCAAAGTATTGTCTTGAATCTCAAACTCTTATTGCTTTGTGGTAACTTAGGTGGAAATATTTATTTACATCATAATCCCCTTAAGGAAGACTATTCAAGTTCATTTGAATCAATTATACTGGAGATGCACTGCCCAGACATTTCTTGGTCGATACAGATTTCTGTTGTTCTTTGGGGCCTAACATGACGATTTAGGATTTTAACTCATAAAAGAGAAACCAATGTGCTGCAGGTTATTTGATAGAGGTAGCAGTTTTAATTCCAACAGAAAATGGAGGTGCAAAAACATTTTCATTGTTTGACTCGCCGTTCATCTATGAGAGCCAACCAGGGAAAAGTTAACAGGTTCTGATCTCTGCCTGATTGGTTGCGGCATCTTTAAAATCTACCATTAATTAATATAGTTCAGTGTTTTATAAAAACACTTGGTTCATTTTAGGGCATCTTGATATTGCCAGCATTTTACCAAGTGATCAGTACGGTGTCCTGGACTGACCATGTTTTCCTTGCTGCAGTGGGTAAGACATGGAAATGTGAACATTGCGATAGGAAGTACCTGACAGAGTATATGCTGCAGAAGCACATCCACCTGACCCATGAAAAGGTGGAAGCCCAGTCGTGTCATCTCTGTGGGACTAAGGTGTCGACCCGCGCTTCTATGAACCGTCATCTGCGTCGCAAACACCCTGAGGTAAGTCTGGACGGGCCTGCGGCAGATTCATATGGTACCGGTCAGATCTGACCTGTTATTCCACCTTACAACCAGACTCACTGAACTAAGCATTCCATTTTGTGCCTTCAGGTGGCGCCTGTGAGAATGGATGAGTTTGATGATCTTCAAGAAAATTCAGCTGTCAGTATTGTGCAGGTTTGCTTTCTTTTTAGCATTATGTGGAAATGTTGTATACATGCCTGGGAACACAAGAGTGACACTCTGGTTGGACAATTATTCTTACTAAAACTACTGAGATTTGATATACATCTATCACTAAACACCATTTAGATGGTTGAGTGACATTTAAGTTTGCAGAATAAACAATGACCCAGTCCTTTAGCATACTACCCTGAGCTATTGGGAATTATCTGCTCCTATAGCCCACCCTCTCCTTGGAGAAGGACAGCATGTCCCATGAGAAGCCCATCCGACCTTCTCGGCACCCCAAGAAGAAACAGAGAGTTACAGTGGAACCAGAGCTCTCCGAGTCTGATGACTACGCCGACTTCACTGAGCCGAGGCACTCAACCATGGCCGAATTTAACACCGTCATTGTTGGCGATGAAACGGAGACCAGCTCTGCTGTGCAGAGCATCCAGCAGGTATGTGTCAGGTTTTCTTGAGAGATCCTGCTTTAAGAGGTCATCATGTTTAAAGGGAGAGAGTGGACAATGGAAATGTCAGATTATAGATTTTCCTTAGGAGAAAATAGAAGCTTGGCGATGCAACATGGCCTGAATTAAAGAAACAACGCTTCTGACGCTCCCTACTGAAACACTGTAACTAGATGTTCAGAGGCAGCAGCTCACTGCACATTTCTGATATTTATTCACACGGGAAGGAAAACTGGAGAAATGTTATTCATTATGATCTTGTCCATAAATTATTGGTGAATTCCAGAATCTGATGTTTTACACTGGTGATAAAAGAAGAGCACAAACAGCTAAACAAATAATAAACACAGTTCGATGGGTCCTGCAGCTGAAAATATGTTTGATAATTTCTGAGATAATAGAATAAAAAAACTAAAAACATGACAATCCGACAGAATATGCTGGTAATAAGGTTTGAATGAATATATTTGTATGTAACAATTTCAGCACAGGTCAGACGTTTACATCCACACAGGCGCAGCGCTGGTGGCATGGGGGTTAAGCACCCGACCCGTGTATGGAGGCCTCAGTCCTCGACCCAGGCCCGTTGATGCTTTTTGCACTCCCTTATCCCACTCTTTCCACACCATATCTTGTCTGCTCACTGTCAAAAAATACTCTGGAAAAATAGTAAAGGCCACTAGAGCCAAAAAATAACTTTAAAAAAAGAAGTTTAAATCCACTCAGCTGCATGAATTCCATATTCATTTTAGACTTTAATCATACATTTTAACTGGTCTGATAATACCACATACAACTTCAATGTGCTTGACAGTTAGTAAAGGAGATTCAAAAGCCTCGCCTTGACTTCTTAAACCATACTTCTTGCTAACATGGCCAAATAGCTCCGTCTCTGTCATATCTGACCATAACCCTTTGCTCCAGAAGACATTTGGCTTGTTGAACTCACTTCAGTGAGTCAAGTGACACTGGTGTACCGGCATCTTCCACTTTATGGTCATCTTGAGCCTAGTTGGTTCTGGGATTGTTCCAGAACATCCAATCCAATTTTGTTTCATCTGTGACAGTTTGGATCAGATGGTTGAAGCGTGGACAGAACTGGGTTATCCGAGAGTAAAGGTGCTCCCTAACACATCAAAACTAATTTTGGATTGTACTCATCTCTGCAGTCGGCTGCTAGAGTTAATGGCTTTAGGTCATCTAATTTCAGGCTAGAGCGTGGTTGTAGGCAGGGGTGCCCTCTGTCCCCCCTTTTGTTTGCGATCAGCATTGAGCCATTGGCCCAACTCATTAGGGACAATGAGGGAATTAAAGGAATTTTGATTGGTACAGAGGAACATAAAATATCTCTTTATGCAGATGATGTTTTACTATATTTGTCTGATCCTACGTCATCAACACCACTTTGGAAGGAAATGATTTCTGTATACGGGTACTTTTCCAGCTATAAAACAAATGTTGAGAAGACAGAGGCAATGGATATCAATAGCAATATTCCACTGGGGGTAAAACAACAAAGCGGCTTTGGGTGGGCTAGAGAGGGCATCAGATACCTAGGTATCAATATTCCTCATTCAATAAATGATTTATTCCACACTAACTACAGTAAAACGCTGGCTATAATTAAGAAGGACGTAGCGCGGTGGTCAGCGCTGCCGCTGTCCCTCTCAGGTCGCATTGAAACTGTTCGTATGAACCTCTTACCTAGATTATTGTATTTGTTCCAGATGTTACCAGTTGGAATACCAAAATCCATGTTGATTGATTTGGATAAGATGATACCGAAGTTCATAAGGCAGAACAAGTGCCCTTGCATAAAATATAAAACACTGCAGAGAAGCAAGGCAGAAGGAGGTCTTAACTTTCCTGTTTTAAAATGCTATTTCTGGGCAGCACAGTTAAAGCCTATAATTTAATGGATCCAAGAGGATTCTCACAAGAGGTGGTTGAGCATTGAACAAGTGAAGTGTTCTGAACCGTTAAAGGTATTGCCATTTTTAGATATTCCAATAAAGGAACTGCCATTGTGGACTAGAGCTACACTTAGCATTTGGTACAAAGTAAGAGCTGCTTTTCAGTTGCCAAGAGGTTTATCAATATTAACAAGTATTGGACATATCAAATCCTTCACCCCTAATTTCTTGGACAAAAATTTTTCAAAATGGGCTGAACAGGGGCTCACGTTTCTACATCAGTTAATTGACAGGAATAACCTCATGTCATTCGAAGAATTACGTGAGCATTTTCATCTTCAAAAAAAATGATTTTTTCCGATATTTACAGTTGCGTTTTTTTTTGTCTACACTCCGGGACTGGGAAAGAGTCCTAAACCCCACGCCAATAGAGAACCTACTAATTCGATTCCAAAAAGGCGAAGGGGATAAGAAGCTGATAACAAAATTTATATAAAGGTGTTTCTGTCCATGAACCTTAGTAGACCCATTTGGACAAAACAAAGATGGGAGGCAGAGACGGCAAAAAGTATTTCTGATGAAATATGGGAAGGAGTCTGGACTGAGGCACATCGAGTTACAAGCTCAAATACGTGGTGGGAGTATAAATGGAAAATTATCAGCAGATATTCCTGGACCCCAGATGTAGTAGCTAAGATAGATCCTAAAGTTTGTGTTGGAGAAACTGTGGTTCAGCAATCCCCAGTCATACACACATGTTTTGGTCATGCCCCAAATTACAGAACTTTTGGGATGTGTACAAGGCTATAAACCAGATCTCTCAGGAGGTTATTCCACAGGATGTAACGGTCGCATTACTCGGTATTACTCCAGTTGGGTTACAAGGACTCATATCATTTAAATGTTCTTGTTACAGCAGCCCTGAAATGCATTACAATTAAGTGGATGCAATTAGAACCACCTTCCTACAACTCATGGATCATAATGGTAAGGGAATTGTACCAAATGGAAAAGATAACATACTTGTTAAGACTTCAAAAAGCCACTTTCAGCCAACGCTGGGGTCCAGTGGAAGATCTACTCAGGTAAACAAGTCTTACAACTTAGGCTTTTGGATTATGGTACTTAGACCTGCCGACCAAGGTGGATTCTTGTGTTAGGTTTGTATGGTGATGCTGAGACTACAATTATGATGCTGAAACTGTAAAATGTCATGCCGAGACGTTTAATTTATGGTAAAATTTCACACTGTTTAAACTGTTTATTATTGCTTTTGTATGGCTGTGTAATTGCTCTGTTTCAAAATCAATAAAAATTTAAGTTCTAAAAAAAAAAACTAATTTTGGAGTTTATAAAGCAGGCTAGAGTTAGGGATCTGGAATTGCCCCACTTCAACCCTATTAATAATTCTTGGTCTATGCCTACAAGTCCGAGTCTGTACAAGGAAACCAACAATTTAAATAAACTCTACAAATTCTGTCAAGAAGGCTTGACAAATATCCAGCCAGAGTGATGTCAGGAACTTGTTGATGGCTCCAAAAAGCATGTTTTCATTGTAACTATGCTAAGGGACAATAAGCCAAATATTAGTGAGGGATGAATGCATATTTCTCAGCCTGCATGAATAATTTTGGCCATTTGTGGATTAAAGAAAATGCTCATTAAATTCATATTTGTCCACCTAATGCTTGTATTTTTAAAAATCATTAAAGTTGTATGTTGCAGTATCAGTTTACTTTAAAGAAAAACAGTTCAAATTCATAAATAAAACCCTGACATGAAATAACATCCATCTCTCTAAGTGTAAGTAAACCTCTGACTGACACTGTACATACACCAATCAGCTATAACATGTGCATCTATGTTAGTAAAAAACAGTGTTTGCTACCACTTAACCAGCCCACCTTTTCATCCTTTAAGTTGTGGAATTTTAGACTCATTTGTCTGGCACATGTAACACATGTCTACCTTAAAGATTGGGATCAGGGTTAAATGTGGAAGCCAACCCTGGCTGTCATTGTTGTGACCCTTGAGCCATTATTGAATTATTTCTCTAGAGTCAAGAGTGCATTATCCTGTTGTAACAGGCTACTGTCATCAATAAATATTCTGTCCAAGAAGAAAATTCTTGGTCAACAATGGTGTTAAATTAGCTTTAACATGTCAAACTACTCTGACATGTAAAAGTTTCCCAGCTTTTACCAGTTACCATAGCATAATGGCGTCTTTCAGTCTGTCTCTTTTTCATAGAACAGCTAAGCACCATGTTTTTTCCAGGGTAAGGGATAAATATGAACACAACCCACTGTGTGCCATGGAGATATGCTTTATCACTCCAGACCACATTCATTCACTGATTCAGACAATTCTAATGCTTTCTTGTTGAATTGCTATGATAAGTTTGACTTCTGGTGTTCCAGGTGGTGGTACTAACTGACCCCAACGCTCCATCAGCCCCCTCCCCCAGCAGCTCAGTTGGACTGACCAACATCACCGTCACACCAATCACCAGCCACGCCCAAGCCCAGTTCACCAGTCTGCAGCCTGTAGCTGTGGGCCACCTGACAGCCACCGATCGGCCTCTGACATTAGACAACTCTATCCTCACCGTCACCTTCGACACCGTCAGCGGTTCCGCCATGCTCCACAACCGACCTGCTGAACTTGTCCCTGAGACAGTGGGCCCTACCAACAGTGCAGCATCCCAGTCTGTCGCCCATTTCATCAACCTTACCACTCTGGTCAACCCAATTAGTCACCAGCTGGAGGCACCGACTCTGGCCTGGAGGCCGGTACCAGCTGCTGAGGGTGGCCAGGTAACCCACATGGACGGGGCTCATGGAGAAACTCAGGAGGCCCAGAATCAGGGTCCAGATCCACGCCAGAGCAGCCAGACAGCCACCCAACAGCAGCAGCAGCAAAGCAACTCAGCACAGCAGATGTTTAGCTACTGAGCACTTACTGGAGGCGCAGGTCACCTCACACTCATTGTCATTGTTGCATAGCAGATGATTTTTTTTTTTTTAATCGGACTATTGTCCCTCAGATGCCTCTCCTGTCCGGTGGAAGCTAGTCCAACTGTACAGGCCATTAGTTAATTTTTTTTATTCTGACAGAACCAAGTGGCTGCTAATGATGAAATAAAACATGAAAGAAATAGTACTTTGACCCAAAATCCCTGACATACAACCAACAGTTGAAACCAAAGCAACATCTGAGACATGCAGCCTTTGAAAGCATTCCTGTTATTCAGATAAATCTGCATTGTAAGAAAAAAGTGACTTTTCAAAGGAAGAACTTTATGTTAAAGTTCACTGATGAAATATTATTTTGATTGATGTAAACTGCAGTTTTTGTGAATCTTTCTCAGTTTTCTTATGTGTGTGCTTGTTTGAGTGTGTGTAAAAACTTTCAAATTCTACCAATTTGAAAGTTTTTTGAAAGTACAGTTCTGCAGTTGGTACTTGATTTTGCAAATTCAGAAAATACCACAAAAGTAACCCACCAGTTGTGATAAAAGTGAACTTATGGGCATAGAGCATGTGCCATGGTCTCTAAAAGATTAATTAAAAGAATTGGTCAATACAAAGGTTGTGTGGGACAGTGGCCTCCTAGGTAACCTTAGAATACTTGGGTGTACAGAGGTGTTCATGGTCGACTCGGTGCCTACAAGGTGCCCATATCTGCGGCTGTAAATCAAGCCTGAATCATCACCCCTCCACCTGCTTGACAGATGGTGTCATCTAATGTTGCCCCATCTGTCCTCAGGAACTGGTTTCACAAGTCTTGTGGTGTATTAAGATGTTACTTTGCAATTTACATTGTGTTGCCACACTTTTTTTTTTTTAAGAGAAGATTCTTTATACTGTAAACCCTCCAAACAACCAACGCTTATTAATTTTTGTGTTTTAACTAACATTTACATTCATAAACTTTACACCTAACATAGGGCTGTGATCTGAGCCCTTTGAAAAATAATGGATTTCAAATGATTTGTAAATGGCCCTATGTCTGTTTCCAGATTGATGGGCATTAGCAATTTCTCCTCTAAGATCATTGCTGACGTCTCCATCATGTCATTGTGCTAACACACTGTATTCTCCTGCCAAAGCTCGTGCTTTTATTGAGGTTGTTGTACTTGCAGATGCTGTGTTACATAAGTACATATGATAAGCAGGATCTGGCTGCTCCTTTCCCTTTAAATCCGTTGGAAGAATGACATCCTTCTTGATCTTGAGCTTTTTTATCAGACACCTGAGGTTTTTGGCCTTAAAGTGATTGATATTTGGAACTGTTCATCGTTTCATCTGCCTTGACAAAAGCCCCAGTTTCAGCTGAAGAAAAGCAACCCAAAAGCATAATGCAGACAACAATGTGTTTCACTGGGGCATATGGTGTTCCTTTGCTCTAACTGTAGTAATTGGCCAAAAGTTGTACTTTAATTTAATCAGACGCTTAACTCATTTTCCCAGCAGGTTTCTGGATATTTTATCCAGGTCTGATCGTTTTAATTGTAAGAAAATATTTCCATCTTGCAACCATACACCTTATTTCAGATAAATGTGAAAGATAGGAGATTCTTGTCACATGTAGATGAGTACAAAACCAGTATTTTTTCAGAAATGTTTCATATCTACAGATAGGCTTCAAGTACTTTTAACGTTCATTAAATGAAAGCAAGAACTAAAATAAATAAAACTACACATTTTTATTTTTTTAAATGTATAATAATATTTCCGCGCCAGCCAGTTTGTTATACATTATTTACTTTGTTTATGCTCCGTTTCACAGGCAGGGAAAGAACCTTACTGAGCATGTGCAGAAATAGTTTATTCAGATTCCTTTGACCCAGGAGCCACAACATGAGCTTATTACCCCACTAAGTTTTTCATTACACCACAACTTGTTAGGAAAACTGCATGCCTTAAATATGTATTTAGGTTTTTGTCCTGATACAACTGCTGTTGAAGAGCGAAGAAGAACTCAAGCATCAATGTGTTTCTACTGAAAAACTAAACTTTTTGCTTGTTAGCCATGTCATGCAAAGCTTGTCCGCTAGATGGCGACAAAACCTAACGTGGTTACACGCAGGTGCTGAAATATCCCAAACCATTAACACGTTACGTAAGTTAGAACAAAGGTTTTCGTCACGGTGAAGAAAGATGTAGTGATTTCTTCGTTTTTTAATCAAGTAGATGAAACAAATAAAAGGAACTGGGTTATGTAAAACTCTAACAAAAGCTCTTTTCTAACTATAATACAAGGCGTGTGAAGCTGGTAACACATTTGCATTTTTACAGAATGGCTTGATTAACAGCCCTAAAGGGATTCATTGTTTTGACTTTGACCTTTGAACTGCTGCTAGTAATGGTCTTTGGAGCTATAGCCTCCAGGGGAAACACAATGATCACTCCACCGGTAGTCAGCTGGAATAGAGCACACGACAGGTCCTCCTCTGGCTGTGCAATTAGCCCTAACAACCTTCTTGATGACGTATTTATTCGTGGGATCTGGCCCTCCCAGTTTTCTCATCATACTGTGAGTTGACATCATGTCTTGATGTGGAGGCAGGTGGTGTACAACAAGTTGCAAATATTCACGCATGTAGAGGCGGTTCAACCCCTTTTAGTAAAGCGGTTTAGTATGTGTGTTTTTGTAGCCTTCCTTCAGAGGAAAAAACATAATCAATATTTTATTTTTATAGCGCTGAGAAGTAGATGCCTGACAGGAAAACAGTTTTTAGTTGGGTGTGAGGAACCTATGGTACATCTCAAACATTTTCACAGTTCGCCACATTAAAACCATAAAATATACTGCCTTTTAATGGGGTCTTTTGTAATAGAAAAACACAAGCTATTCCTGAATTGTAAAGTAGAAGACAATGATAAATGATTTTTTAAAATTCATTTCATTTAACCAATTACAGGTACAAGTCCTTTGGTGTTTGTCATTACCAGCTTTTCTCAGTCAGATTGGATCGACAGCATTTGTAAGCATCAATTTTTAGGTTCTGCCCCAAATTCTCAATTAGATTTAATTCTGGACTTTGATTGGGCCATTCTAGCACATGAATATCCTTTGATCTAAACCAGGCATTGTAGTGCTGGTTACTTTGTTAGGGTTGTTGTCCTGCTTGAGGGTAAACCGCCTCCCATCTCAAATCTTTTGCAGCGATTGGCAGTATTTATCAGCTGTTGAAAAGCAAACCCGCAGCATGATGCTGCCACCTCCATGTTTTACTGGGTGGGTGCTGTAGTCTTTGACATGTAGGTCAAAAAGTTCTAATTTCGGCCTCACGTGACTGACACCTTCTGTTACATGTTTGCTCTGTCCCCTTGGCGAGATGTTCAAAGCTTGGGATAAGGCTTTACAAACTTTACAAACTAACCCTGCTCAACCCTGAGGAAGAGTTGATAATAAAAATTGGCATAGTTTAGTTTTACAGTATTTACTAATCAGGCATCTTTTGAAGGGAATTGGTTGCACTGGATTTTATTTAAGGGTATCAGGGTAAAGAAGTCTCAACACAAATGCAAGCCACACTTTTCAAGTCTTTATTTGTACAATAATAATCTTTGATTTTTTTTTTCTGTACAAATTTATAAAGTACTTTGTATGTGTTTGCCACAGAAACTTCAAATAAAATACTTTAAAGGTGTTGGTTGTACCATACCATACCAACTTTATTTATAAAGAGCTTTAAAACAAGCATAGCTGAAACAAAGTGCCGCACATAACTGCAACCTATAACCATATGTTTAAAGGAAAGGCATATATAAATATGGAATAATAATGATAACGGAATAAAACAATAAAACCAATTAATGTGCAGGGGCAGGTTATTCCACAGTTGAAGAGCAGCAGTAGAGAAGGCCCTGCCACCTTTGACCTTCCTCCTAGAGCCTGGTACCTGCTGGAGCTGCTGTTCAGCTGACCTGAGGGACCAAGAAGGTAGGAATGAATACGCTTAGAGAGATAGGCAGGGCAAGATTATTCAATTATTTAAAAACAAAAATATGAATTTTAAAATCAACTCTAATATTCACATGCAGCCAGTAGAGGCCAGAGCAGGGGTGATGTGTTCTGTTTTTGGAGCACCACTTAAGTGTGAGGCAACAAAAAGGATAATCACACACGATTTGAAGAGAAATGTTTTAACAGGTTTAAAATGTATCCAAGACATTAAGTGTGAATAAATGAACTCCAGGACTTAAAAAGATAGTCTAAAAAGCGATGTGAAGTTGCTTGAAGTTAAAGGTGATTTATTTTTCAACCAGGTATTTTTTTCAGGTAGGAGCTGTTGGTTTTACTGGAATATGAAGGAACTGCCAAACTTTTTATGGTTCAGGTCACAAGTAGAAACAACAACATTTGTAGTGACATTTTCAAGCCACTGTCTGTATTATTCACCTCAGGGGGCTTCAGGTGGATATTTCTCTGTTGGCCAGGCGAGAAAACAATTATCGGTGATACCGAGGTGCCTTGTGGGCTGTCACTTTTCCTCTTCGAACTTTTCCATGTTTCAACATCCGGATGTGATGTCACAACAGCTGACCCCGCCCCCCGTTCACACCTGAAGAGCTGGGCGGAGCCTGACCGAGCAGTAGACGGAGGAAAAACAAGGAAGAGTCACAGGCTGTTCAGGTCAGTGTTTGTGCCTTTGCTTCCACCCTCTGTGCCTTGGAGACGAAGGAATAAAGGAATATTCCCTCTGTTGGTGGCTCTCCCAACATGGATATGGATCTCCCGGATTCCCCTCATGGGAACATGGGGCTTTTAAAGACGTTTGACTCCTCTGAGTTTGGCAGCTGGGAAAAGATAGGCTCAGGTGGATTTGGACAGGTATACAAAGTTCGGCATGTGAAGTGGAAAACATGGCTGGCAATCAAGTGCCCTCCCTGCCTTCATCTGGATGAGAAGTAAGTAATAAAACCACATGTGGGGTTAGGCCTAAAGGTATTCAGCTCCTCTAGCAGAGTTTAGGTGTGTCTTATTTCTGTTGTGTCCTTCGAAGCGCCACATTCACAGATCTGACCCAGGTTCACACCTCTCATCTATCGTTTTGTGAGCAGAACACGGTGAGATTCTGGGAAAGTAAAAAGCAGGTATTGCGTGACTCACTGTCATTACAATCTGGGCACAGGGAGGCTGTACCAGGGGTGTAACGGGGCCACCTATTTCACCACAGCTGAGTTGTGTGAAGGGAGCCGTGACATCCGTATTTATTCAGAGAACAAGCATTACCTAAACACAGCTCAGGGTCATTCAAAGCTACACAGCGAGCTCCAAGCCTCCCAAATGTTTCTGCCTCCAGTCAGAGATGGTATCACACTCCGACCCCGGGGAGCGGCCCAGTTCAATGGATGTGTGGGAGGAACAGAGGGGTCTTCTTTCCCTCAGGCGCTCCTGGAGATTGCGCAAACACATCTCTCCGTCGGGATTTGTCCTGCAGAAAAAACCCTAACTGAGGCTTTGTAGACTTGTTTTTTTCTCCGGTGTGCCATGCTGCTGCAAGTCAGCTTCCTGCAAGTCCTTATTAAAGGTTGTTCCGTCACATAGCATGGAGTCTGTCAGCGGAAGCTTCCATTCTTATTATTTGTACGCACTTTGATTAACCCTCCTGGCTCCCTGGACATTATTTTTTTCTTTTGCTTTTTAGATTTAAAATTTCCACAGCGTTGGCTCTGTTGATATAAATTATGACTTCAAATCTTCTAATTGGCCTTTTAAAGGTCCTTTCAGCATCGACTCCCATTCGAAATGCATTTTTTTAAATACAAAATTTGATTTCTCAGGGTTCAACTGTCTGGGAAATTCTGGAATTTGATTTATTTTCCAGGTCTGCTTAAGAATAGAAAAAGAAAATAAGAGTATGCAAATATATCTCTATTTACAGACTTTATCCCCTCACCCATTGTTTAAATGTTTCTTCCTGGGTCCTTCCTTCCAACTGTTTTTCCTTCTTACCTTCCTTCCTATCTCTCCTTCCTTCTTTCCTTCCCATCTTGTGTAATACCTTCCTTCCTTGTGCTCTTCCGTCTTTGTGTCTTTCTCTCCTTCTTATGCTTTCCACCCTTCCTTCGTTACAGTTTCTGGGTATTGTAGGTTCCTTATTGAAACTGTACAAATGTCTGCCGTACATTTGTAGTGACTTATATAGTATTTATGTGCTAATATGAACTTAAATGACTGGGACGCTGAGCTGGGAAAAATACCCTGTTTACATGAAAAATGTGTAGTCCGCCTTGTAATTAGGGCCAATTTATGAAACTTATGTAGGACCCTTTGACTAATCCCTAAAAAAATAGGTTGTAATAGTATAACATTTAGTAAAATGTATGTAATAACAGTAAAATAAAAATATAATTATCCAAAATACTTTTTTGGCAATCTTAAAAAGATCACTATAAAATGAAGAAGTTGTGTTTAATAATGGTGGTGAGACTGATAGATGTCACCAACACATTTAAAAAACTTTGACTGTCAGCTCCCTTCAGATTTACGGTGCATCTGCTCTACCTGAGCTGAAGATGTCATCTCCTCCATCAACCTCTGCAAGGTACATAAATAGTCATACGTTCTGAGCCTTCATTGACCCACTCATAACATCCAGCAGCAGGTACTGAAAGCCACCTTTGTCTGGCGGCTTCGCTGGCTGCCACTGTGTAACACAGACAATATAAGAAGCTGGAGAACCGGTCTGTCCAGGCGTCTCTCTGTTGAAGCAGGGACATTGTTTGGTCCAGAGGATCTACTCGGATTAGATGAAGCATTAAGCAAACAAGTTCTTTCCCAGTATTATATCTAATGTTTGATTTTTATTCACTGCCTAGAAGATTAGTGGGATTCTGTCTTCTGCACTTTATGCTGCATAAAGCACATTTACAGCCCAGTAATCTGATATATCATGCACATGATCAACAATCGGGTCTCCAACTGGGCTTCTATGAGCCTTCGATTTCATTTTGTACAGAATTCCAGGACCAGCTCATCTAATTTTGCCTTTTAAATCCCATGCTTGTGAGCGCAGTTCTAAGTGGGATTTATTCTTCTTTGATCTGTCCTCATTAGGAGGCTAACAGCCTGAGATATGTTAACTGAGGTCATTGCATGACCTGCACAGTTGTTTTTGAGGTATGGTTGCTGGGTCAGTGTGCTGATAAAGCTGCTGAAAAGGAGCTGTTTAAGCCCCCCTGGACTATGCAGATGCAGGAATGTTCTTGAAGCCTTTAAAGGAGTATTGGGTGATTTAAATGGTAAATGGCCTGTACTTGTATAGTGCATTATCAAGTCCCAAGAGACCCCAAAGCACTTCACTTACATTCAGTCATGCACCCATTGGTGGATGACTGTGGTGATCTAAACTGTAGCCACAGCTGCCCTGGGGCAGACTGACAGAAGTGAGGCTGGCAGACACCAGCGCCACTGAGCCCTCTGACCACCATCAGTAGGCAACACGGGTGAAGTGTCTTGCCCAATACACAACAACTGAGACAGGCATAGCGGAGGCCCAAACCGGCAACCCACCGGTTACAAGACAAACCCCTGCCACCATCGCCACGGTCGCATTTGGAGTGTGGTTCACATAATTTAGGACTAATGTGTGAAGTACAGACATCCACGGAAGTGTTTCAGGACATTCAGCATATTTTAGCGCTCAGCAACATTGAAGCTAAGTGTGCAGGAATTCAGGTTGGAATGAAAGTTATTCTAAATATTGCAAATTAGTGACCAGAGCATTGCCTTAGAACAAGCAGGTTAATGTTTAATAAGAGGAAACGTTTGAATAAAAAGTGTTGAACTAGAAATACTTGACACAAGGAACTGTTAAGTACAAGAACAAGATGACATGCATACATTTCAGCTGCAGTTAAGTTGCACTTGCTTGAATATTCTTCACAAAGTTGACAGAGCAAATCTTCTGTCAGCCAGGGGGACAACGTCTTCTCCTCCGCTCCTGTTTTGTCGGGGGTCCCACAGGGCTCAGTTTTAGGCATCCTTGGTTTTGCTTTTAATTTTTTCTACCTGGCTCCATGCTGAGGAAACATGTTGTGTTACAATTTGAAACATCAATCCACACATTCATCACCACTAGGTGAGATTACTTTAATGCACATCTATATAAGGGTTAGTGGATCCTCATTTGCTCTGATAGAGAGGGTAATAAACTGGCATAGTGTGAGCACATATCTCTTATTTTAGCTGCGCTCCATACATTTTATATTTCATCTTAAAGTTTCTTTGTTCTTAAAAGCCCACCTTGTCTTGCCCTATCCTTTCTCTTGGAGTCTCGGCACAATAAAATACCATCCTGTTGTCTCAGGTCAGCTGATCAGCTGCTCCTCAGTGAGCATGGTGGGGACTGTGCTTTTGCTGTTGCAGCTCCTTTGCACTTTGACAGACTTCTTCTTTTCCTGTTTTTAAATAACTTCTTAAAACTCTTCTCTTTGAAGTGGCCTTTGATAATGCTAATTTAGCTTTATTGTATGAGTTCTTTTTGTTTCGTGTTTAATTGCATGGCTGGTCTTACCTGTTCTTTGCATTATAATAAATGTATTGGTACTTTATGCCTAGTGTTTTTTCTTATACCTTTTGTTTAAAACTGCTTTATACATCAAACTGGATTGAATTACGTTGGAAAGTCAAGCAAATTGTTTTGCCATCTAACAGTCAACCCTTTCTTTGACTAAGGGACCGCTCCGAGCTCCTTGAGGAGGCTAAGAAGATGGAGGCGGCCAAGTTCAGATACATCTTGCCTGTTTACGGGATCTGCGATGACCCTCAGGGCCTCGTCATGGAGTACATGGAGACAGGATCCCTGGAGAACCTGCTGGCTAACGAGCTGCTGCCCTGGGAGCTTCGTTTTCGCATCATCCACGAGACGGCGGTGGGCATGAACTTCCTGCATTGTATGAACCCGCCACTTCTGCACCTGGACCTGAAGCCTGCCAACATCCTGTTGGATGCACACTATCATGTCAAGGTATGGAGCCTGTTCGCAAAGGGTCAGCTGTGGAGTGTCTGGTAGAGACATTTTGTTCTTCAATTTTTACATTTCAGCACCAAAGAGTGATGGAGTCCTTCATGAAAATTTCGCAAAACATTCAAATAGAACAGAGTCGTCTAGAGCTTCTAGAACCCCCTCCCTCGAGTGAACCGCTCGTCTTGTTCATCTGTTTCAGATTGGTAGCTCGGCACATGCGGTGTACAAACAGGTGTCTCTTGGGTTTTCTGTGCAAACTTGTAAACAGTGCAGTTTGTGAATGGGTGGGAACCATCATTTCTAGAGTTTAATGCCTGGATGTAAACACCTCAGCCGGGCCTGTCCCAACAGGATTAATTTACCTTCCATTAAATCTCCCTCTCAGCGTGTATGTGTGCTGAGGTGTGCACTCCTCTGCACAAATATAAAGGGCCTCTCCTCTGCAGCAGGTTGGGACATGGCTTTGTTGCCCTCATCATACCATTGAGTGCACATAATAAAAGCTTAGCTGCCTGTCACACACGACGGGCAAATTTAGTCATCGTTGCCGTGGCATTTCATGAGAAATTCAGTGCTGCCGAATTGATTGAAGTTGGGTCTTATCTTGTATTTCAGATATCTGATTTTGGGCTAGCCCGGTGGAATGGCTTGTCACAGACTGATGACATCAGCAGAGAGGGCTTCTGCGGCACCATTGCCTACCTGCCACCTGAGAGAATCATAGAGAAGGACAGAGTGTCTGACACAAAGCATGACGTGTACAGGTTGGTTTCCTTAGACCTTCACACATAGTTTTATTTAAAACAGGTGTTTCCTGTTCAGATTTCTCATTCACTGCTTTTAGTGACAAAGGGTAGTAGATTTATTTGGGTTCATAAATGAAACAATAGTTCACTTCATTTTATGCTTAATAGCATACAGCTAAATAAGACAGGATTTCTCAGCCATCTATAACAGTGTAAAAAGTCATAAGGAAGATAATAGAAAACAAAATATCTAAGATGGAATAAAGTGCAGTCATTCAAAGAGCATAATCTCAATATCAGTTCAGTTTGTTATCAGTCTGTAGGATAAAACTGTGTAGCACTCTACTGGTACTGCTTCCATATTGGTAGAAATATACAGGTGCATCTCAGTGTCTGTCCTGGATATGTCTATGTGGTCTGTGTGGTCTGCTCATGTTGTACACACACTTTTTTTCCAGCAGAGCCTTTTCCTTCCACTCAACTTTCCAGCAAAATGCTTGGATGCAGCACTCTGTGAAGAGTCAACCTCTTTAGCATTGACATTTTGTTGCTTACCCTCCTTCTGGAGGGTGTCACTGAGTACTGACTGGTGTCCAAGGTCACTACTCAAGGGCCAGGGTCCTGCATGTTTTAGATGATGCCCTGATCCCACACATCAGAGTCAACATAATGGTTCATTAGCAGCCTCTGCAGAGCTAGGTTACATGCTGAGGAGAACACCCAGCCATTTACATCAGCTGTGTAAGAGCAAGGACGCATGTTAACCAAGCAGGACACCAGCCCTTAAGGACTGGAGATGGACAACTTTGGTCTACAGGAGAAATGTCAAGTCAGCAGTCTTTGTCATGATTACATAGGCCAAAACAGACAATGTCTGAATTAAAACTGCTTTTTTATTGGTCTCATGTAGTATTCAAAGTTTTTGAAAAGCTTTTTTTGGGGGTGTATAATGGCTTCATATAAGTTTCACTTTTTAATTGATTTGGCTAAATAAATGTTTTAACGACATTTAAATTCGTTACGATGCACCGGTAGTTTTAACATAAACTATAACACGATATAGACCCTGTTTGAAGGAAAGACATCGCTGCACAGCAAAGTTATGGGCAGCAGGGGAGATTTTTGTCTTGATGTTTTCTCAGAAAAATGAAATCTTTCACTGATGTTTTTGTATCTCTTGCAGCTTCTCCATCGTGATTTGGGGTATTCTCACACAGAAGAAACCCTATCAAGGTAAGGCTTGCAGAGCAACACAAACAAAAAATTTTTTTTATGAAGATAAGAAATGAGGAATCCTAAAGAGAGAATACTTCTGGTTGCTTTGATAACTGTAGGTCTAGGCTGAAACAGAGCTTGGAGTCACCTAACTTCCAGAATCTTCACTTAACGAGATGATTTTTTTTGTCTCGATCACAACTTTCCCACTATTTTTAACATTCCCGTAAACACACAGGCTACACTACTTGAGGTGTGTACTTGAGCTGCAGTGAGTGTGTTTATTGCCTACATTCCAGAGCAAGCAGGTGAACTGAGCTAGGGTGTAATTTTTTCTTTGTTTCATTTTCCCAGACGTATCATGTAGCTTTTTTTTTAAGGCCAGTGTCTAATTAAGGCAGGGTTGGCACTGCCTACAATGACCCAGACTAAATGAAAAAGTGACGCATTGCCAGGTTGATTACCATGCCTACCCGTCTTCCCTCCTCACCTGCGAATAGTGTTATAGCTACAATAGCCGCCGTAAGCCTTTGCTTGTTTGCTGTGAATCACTGACTTGGCTGATCCCACAGCTGGATAGAACAGGACCAGGCCATTTAGGCTCCCGTGCGAAACAAGCACATGGTATGTGAGCACTAGGAAAGATGGTGAAAATGCTGTGCATCACTGTTTGTCCTTGTAGTTAGGGGAGCCTAGCACCAGCCTGGGTTGTGATGTGTTGCAGCTTATTTTGCATCTAAAATGTTTACAGTTCAAACCATTTCAACTTTACTCGTGTGTCCTCAGACAAGTCCTCATTGCGAATCCATGTACACCACAAAAATTATGCAATGATTTAATCTGTTTAGTTTTGAATGAAATGGATCTGACAGGGTCATAATAAAATTGATGTTTTCCCCTCAGGAGAAAACAACATCCTGCAGATCATGGTGAAAGTGGTTAAGGGAGTTCGTCCAGATCTGGGTTTAGTGCCACGAAGTCGACCTTCTACCTGCGCGGGTTTCCTAAGCCTCATGCAGCGCTGCTGGGTCAACAGCCCTAATTCCAGACCCAGCTTCCAGGGTGAGTTGGGCTTCTCTTCTCTGCACCAAAATACATTTAGTTTTCTCTGTCAGGACAACATCAAATAGATAAACTGTTTTATTTCTGCTTGTATGTGGCACGTCCTTCTTTGTTAACAGTGTTAAACTAGTTTTTTTAAATATATTTTAATCCATTTTCACCTGTAAGTAAAGGTCAATTCATTGCTTTCTTTCAGAAATTACATCTGAAGCTGAGGAGCTTTGCTCAAAACCTCAAGATGAGCCCAGGACCCCAACATTATCAACATCATCAGAACCAGAGCCCTTGTCTCCTAACCCAGTCCCCAGTGACCAGGTAAGTTATGGCAGAATTACAAAGTCTGAGTTTAGATAAAATCCCATGTAGTAGATGTTGTCTTCATTGAATAATGATGAAGGTGGTTTAGGCTATTAATCGAGATGAAACGTTGGATAAAAACAAGGGAAGGTCAGCTGTGATTAGAGATGCACCAATCAGACTTTTCTTCTTGATACCAGGACCAGTTCCAAAACCTGTCTTTAAGGTTTTATTCGGTTTTATTAAATCCTGCCTCTTATTAGCCAGCTTATTCGACACCTTAATGCATAGATGAAACTCGGCTGTCTAAACTTATTGTTTCGATTCTTTTCAGCCTGTTGAATGCTACACGACTCCTAATAACCTCACTTTTGATGCTTTGGTTAAACATATTGTCCTTGTTTATTTTCCAGAGTAAGAAAATCCTTAAAAATCTTCAACAACTGACTATAAAATAGTGGTATAAGCATTTGTTTTCTTTTGCATAATAGCCTGCACTATATTGATCAGGGCTACCTGATCAATATGCTGTCTGCAGATAGTTAAAATGGTTCAGTTAGATTTATTGAAAAGGCTTTAAAAGATCCGCCCTATGACCTGTAACCTGTCTGCACTGGGTGTCTGTTAGATTTTATTTGAGGCTGTAAAGTTTAACTCTTGACATTGAAAGCGTTTAAAGGCCTTGCACATAAATACGTAACAGACTCTGTGACCCGTGATGGGAGCCTCTGGCTATTGAGATCTGTAGATTGCACTGTTCTAACAATTAACTGATCACCACTTGTGACAAGCTGGAATACTGAGTTAAGATGATGAACTCAAGCTGAACTCTCATCATCATTACACTGCTCTTAAAAAGTTTAATTATTATAAAAAATCTATCTGTAACAGTTTAACAAAATGTTTTGAGAAGCCGTTGAGGACTTAATTTTAATGCTTGGCTGTCTTTTCTTATCTTACAGTCGTTGAATTGGTGCAATGTTTCGTTGGTTAATATGTAACCAAAGAGTTTATCTTTCGAGTGTATCAGATGGGGTTATGAGATGTTTGGTCCAGAACAAGCATTGCGTCACAGTAGAGGAATGTTGAGCAACCTGTGTGTCGCTCTGTCGTTTCCGGCCTGTTCGGCTGTTTTGTACGTGACTAGAAGCAAACATCCAGCTCCTGCGAAGTGAAAGCCGATAAGCTGGGATGTCTGTCAGAATAAAAGGGAAGCTGCTTTAAACTCCCAGTTGCATTTCAAACCAAACGATCGCAGGCTTTCCTTTGACCTGCCATTGAAAGTGGAATTTGAGTCCCATCTACATGTCTGAGTGTGAATATAATGGGATGTACAGAATGTCTGTTTGACCAATCCCTGGATGCTAACCAAAGGATTTTTCCACAGGGTAATGCCAACAAACAGGTGCGTCCAAAGTCGGCCATGTTGCCGGAAAAAGACTACAGCCTGTCAGAGCTGCTGAGCCAGGTGGATTCTGGGATCTCAAGGAGCTTCGATCAAGTGAAGGAGGACAGCTGCCACAGCAAAGAGAATACCAGTAAAAGACTGTCGGGCATCTCCTCTGCAGATTCAGCTTTCTCCTCCCAAGACTCCATCACCCTGTCCTTAGACAAGGAAACCACATTTGGTAAGAGCTAATTAAAGACCTACAGTTGGAGGTATAGTCTAAATGAGTAATCATTCTTCTAAAGACCATTTTTGTCCCTTCGTACTGTCCAGATTCTGCTGAAGTCCAGAAGCGGAAGCTATGTGAAGCCATCAGGACCAAAGACACTGCTAAGCTAATGAAGATTTTACAGCCTCAGGATGTTGACCTTCCTCTTGAAGGAGGAGATAGCCTCCTCCATTTTGCCATCACTTTGGGTAATGAGGAGGCTGTCAAGTTCCTCCTTCTGAATGATGCCAATCCCAATCTTCCAAATGCACGTGGCTCCACGCCTCTCCATCTGGCCACAGAGAAGCACCTGAAGCTGCTGGCTGAACTTCTGCTTGGTCGGCGCAGGACTAATGTGAATGCTAAAGATGAGGACCAATACACGCCTTTACACTGGGCGGCCCAGAATGGAGACGAGGCCATGACACGGCTGCTGTTGGACCGGGGGGCAACCATCAACGAGACCGACGGCCAGGGACGCACACCAGCCCACGTGGCGTGCCAGCACGGCCAGGAGAACGTGATCAGGGTGCTGCTGAGCCGCAACGCTGATGTTCAGATAAAGGGCAAGAACAATTGGACAGCCCTTCATTTCGCCGCCTGGCAGGGGCACCTGGGCATTGTCAAGCTGCTGGTAAAGCAGGCTGGTGCCAACGTGGACAGCCAGACGACAGATGGCCGTACAGCACTGCATCTGGCATCCCAAAGGGGGCAGTATAGAGTAGCGCGAATCCTGATTGAGCTAGGGGCAGATGTCCACGTAACATCATCTGAATTAAACACGGCACTACATGTGGCGGCAGAAACGGGCCACACAAGCACCTCCCGCTTGCTGATTAAACACCAAGCAGATGTAAACCTCCAAAACGCTCAAGGACTTGCACCTCTCCACTTAGCTTCGCAGCGGGGCCACCTGGCCACGGTCAAGATGCTGATTGCAGAGGGGGCCAATCCCTACATATCCAACCCCGCCCAGCGCACCTCCTGCCACTTGGCAGCAGAGAACGGACATGGTGAAGTTCTGAAAGAGCTGCTCCTTCACTGTCCAGACGGCAGCAGCCTGTCAGATCAGCAGGGACTCACCCCGCTGCACCTGGCAGTGCAGGGTGGACACTCAAATGTCATTACTATGCTGCTGCCGCAGGAATGCCAGGACTTGGTAACAGAGAGCGCCATCAAGCCGTTAGCTGAGGAGCCCCCTGGACCGGAGGTCATGCAGCTCCAGAGGAAAGTCGTCATTCTCAAACTGACAGAGTACAAGGACAAAGACTGCCCACAATCCCCCAGCCCACACTGTGCTTCAGCACCTTGCTAACAGGAACAAACGCACTGCAGACATTGTACAGAACTGTCTTCCATACTCATCAGCTGCCTCGCACATTGGTAGGGCATTATCATTGTTTTAAAAACACCTGGACCAGTGTAGATATCTTCCAATTGTGATAACAGCTAGATTTATTATGTACTCTGTAAATAGATGTATAAACCTATTGTTTGAATTGTTTTTGGGGGCGTCACCCTTTACTTTGCAAGCACAATTTTAACAAGACAGGACGTGTGTTGACCTTAACGTGTGTTGTTAACGTGTGTTGACCTTAACCATGGAATATGTTATATTTTGCTGACTCTTGGGAAAGCCGCACCGCAGGGTCTAAGTAACATTTAATGGAACACGAACTCTGTGTTGTACGTTAACAGAGCCTCTGTTTGGAAACGCCTTCAATGTTCTGATGCTGTTACAATCCAGTGCTGCTTCATGCATTAAAAAACTTTAAACCTTTTCTAATGAACTGTGTTTTAATTATTTTAGTCACTAAAATTGGGAACAAATAATATATTTGGAGTTATAGACCATTACAGAAGGAGATGCACTAATCAGTCGCCAAGGGACCAGAATCTCAAACTTGATTGGTACTGATCAGTGATCAGCTGGTCAAATCCTGAAAAATCTGGGGATTTTTTCAGATTTTGTTTCTGATTGTAATGTTTTTCTTTCATCTTCTGTTGTATCAAGCTACTAACTAAAAGAGCCAGGAGCACGTTTTTCTCTTATGTGCTACAATCTCAGCAGGTCCAATTCCAAAGAAAATTTCAAATCACTAGCAGCCAAGAAAAGCCTGAAAGTGCTCAATGTCATATTGTTAAATGCATAATCTTAAGCTTATTTCTTTCCTTTTAGTGTATTACAGGGTCTTTGAGAAATCAGCACCTCATGTCCCTGAAGGCTTAGAGGAGAAAGTCTCTTGTTTCAGTCAATTTGCCTCTGCTCTGACTGCACGTGGGCAGGACCTTTAAGCCTTGTTGACGAGAGTTGGCATGTCTGCATTTGCAGACCCACCTGAAGTGTTATTATTATCTTTCTGTCTGTGCTCGGGAGCATGCTCAGGTTGGCACGGACCATGGGAACTGCCCCTGAGGGGAATCTCAGGCTCTAAGATGATGGATGAGTGAGAAGGGGGGCTGATGTACGACCTGCAATTCCAGCCTGTTGGCTAATTCCTCAGACCACTTTAACTTTTCATCACTCTGAAACCAACACACACACCCCCTCCCTGACGCCTCAACGGCTCCGCTTTCTGCAAACGGAGAAAGTCTGTACGGGTGGCTGATGTTGGAGATTGGGTTGTTTTTATAGCTTGTGTTTGCGGAGAGCCCAGAAAATGTGTGTGATTTTACGCCTCTGTTGTATGCACAATGGGCTCTGTTCTGCCTGGTGGCATGTCTCCTCTTCAGCTAGGAAAGGACAATGTGAACTTGTTGGCCAACCTGAGCTCTTATCTCATATCAAGGTCATTGTTATGCTGGTTAAATGGCTATAGAGCCTGGCTCTGGTTTTCATAAATCTTAATCTTTTCCACATTTGGTCACATTAAATGGATCATTAACCAACACAAAGTAATGCATAGCTGTGAAAAGGAAGGTCTTTATAATTTCTCCCAAATAACATCTGAAATATTGGGGTGTGCCTTGGTATTCATCCCCCCTTCGATACACCTAAATAAAATCAGATGCTACCAACTGTCTTCAGAAGTAATTTCCTTCCTCTACCCAGTTACTATTTTGAAAATGTGGAAAGGTTCAACGTCATAGAAGATATTCTTGGCCCAGGCTGGTTTCTGTTTAGCTGTATATTCTTGGAGGGGGTCATCAGCTGAGCTACTGATGCTGAAAACTTCATGTTGCCTTCTTATGGATGATACACCTGTCACTGACTTCTTGTGTTTAACACTGTATCTCTCCTAGACAAAGCAACTGAGAGAGAAATTGCCACCACAGACAATACATGCTCTGTTTTTCATTTAATGGATTGTACTCCTGCATCATAGCCTTCATGTTTGCTGTGTTTGTTCCCTTGATGAAGCTACTACAGTCATCAACTCTTTACTTTTCATTCATTTAGAAAGTACTCCTGGATCAGTGCTTCTGTGTTTTTTGTGTGTATGCTCTGTCTTCCCAAACCCCCAGTGGGTTGTGGCAGATGGCCGTTCACACTGAGCCTGGTCCTGCTGGGGGTAAATGGCAAAAACCTTACTGTAAAGCCTGTTGTAAACCAACATACTTTACAAGGTAAAAGACAAGGGAACAAATAGGGAAACGATCAGCGATCACATCAGGAAAGGCTACTCCGAAAGGAACTCATTGATAAATTGATCATAATGTCCAATAAAACAGATCTTGGGGAAACACAATCTCATATTTATTATGTGAAAAATAACAATGATGTACACAATAGAAAATTAATAAATTTCTAAAACACCAGAGAATACACTTTAATCATAAGATCAGTACAAAAACATAAAGCATAATTTATTTAACAAAATTTAATTAATTCAAGTATAAATAAGGTTAAAGAGATTAAAATAAAAAGAAATCATAGAATAAAATTAAATTCAAACTTTAATTTTATATATATATATTTGCTTCCCTGCTCTTTGGAGCATGTTTAAGACCTGGATGGCAGGAACTGAAAATGAAATATCCTGTGTCCATGCCTGGAAAAGGTAAAATAGTTTTAGTGCATACATACATATTTGAGTTCATTTGTTTTTTAAGGTCTGTCTGTTGAGTTTTCTTCAGCTCCAGCCACATCTGTTCTGGTCCCTTAAACTCTAGTGAACAATGAATAAAGACTTCCTTCCTTGTTTGTCACATTTGTATTGTTGAAAGAATCCTCCTCGGGGCTCACACTCCATTGTAGTGTTATTGGACACCTGTAGTCATGGAAGGAACATGTTGTCCAAACTGTCTGCCACAAAGCCATTCCATTCATGTCTCATAGTTTACGGACAACATCTATCTTTTTCTTCAGGGCGAGGTCAACATTAAGTAAGGAACTTAAGAATGAAGTGGCTCCACACTGTGAAGATTGCTTCAGTACACATTACAACCACAAACTTTAACGTATGTTGCTTGAATCCACAACTGAAGTGGGATAATCTATTGACTTGACATCTATCTGTTCTGTACTTCTGGCCTTTAAAGAAGAGTGTCGTGTCAAACCATATTCTATAAAGAAAGTCATCAGACGTCCTGCTTAGTTAGCCACAAGCAACATAGGACAGATAAAAAAACTAAAATCAAACCTTTTGGCCTACATGCAAAATTCCAGGTGAGGAGGAAAACTAACACTGCACATTTACCTGAACACACCATCCCCACCATGAAGCATTGTGGTGGCAGCATCATGTTGTGTGTGTGCTTTTCTTCAGCGGGGACAGGGACGTTGGTCAGAGTTGATGGGAAGGTAGGTGGAGCTAAATACAGGCCAATCCTGGAAGAAAACTTTAAATGTTAGAGGCCGAGATTAACCTTCCAGCAGGACAACAACCCTAAATGTACAGCAAGAGTTGCCATGGAATGGTTAGATCTAAGCATTTTGATTTGTTAGAATGGTCCTGTCAAAGTCCAGACCTCAATCCAATTGAGAATTTATGGCAATGCTTGGAAATTGATGTTCACAGATGCTATACTTCCAATCTGACTGAGCTTTAGCTATTTAGCAAAGAAGAATGCAAAAACTGTTAGTCTCTAGATCTGGAAAGTTGGTGGAGACATACCCCAAAAAGACTTGCAGCTCTGGCTTCTACAAAGTTTTGTTTAAGGGGGCCTGAGAACATACACTGCACTTTTCAGATTGTTTTTTCAGATTCTTATTCTTGTTCTCTCAGCATGTATCCTTTTCCTTCTATTTCACAATTATGCACTAGCCTGTTTTGGTGTATCACAGGCAGTTCAAATAAAGTACATCGCAATTTGTGGTTATATCTTGACAAAAGGAGAAAATGTTCAAGGAGTATGATTACCTTTGTAAGGGTTAGCAAGCTGTATTGTAACTAATCTTCCAAACAGGACTCTGTATGATTAAGCAGTGTCTCAGGGGCCGCATGGCTCCATTTTTGCATGAATTGTTTGTCTGTGTCTTTGTTTAACAGTAAAACAAACTTTTCCATTTGGGTGAGTCATGGCTTTGTCAGACTGGCAGACAGAGAGCAGAGCCCTCATGAATCACAGTTCGGTCAACATGTGAGCCAAGGCCTTTATGGGGACACATTGGTGACATGAATGGATGGTTTCTGCACTCTGACAATAAATATCTCAAAAAATGCTCTTAAAGAAATTTCAACAGCATGTTATCTAAAAACTAAAATATAATCAGTGCTGCTTACACTCATTGGGGCTGTGAGCCGGTCTTTTTTTCGTGCCTTCATTTTAATCTCACAGAACTCGCTCAACAAGATCAGAGAGCACGTCTCTGAGCAGTGAGGCAAGCTGCAACATGTGAATAAAGCTTTGGGGATATGAACGCACTCTGCACCGATGAGTTATGAGATTTATGACCAAGTAATCTAAGACACCCAAAGGTAACTGAAAATAAGCGATCACAGTATTTAGGGATTTAATTTCAGTTTAGGCAGAACAACATGTATGTTATATATACTTTAGAACAGTATTTACTTCCTAATTGTTTGATCACAGTAAAGAAACAGAAAATGTTTCCTGGAAAGTAAGGGTGAGAGCATTATTACTGAATAGGTTAAAGTCCAACCTCTGGGGAGAAAAGCATCTGTGGAGCTGAAAACAGGCCCCTATTATTACACAGTAACCAGCGTTCTGCCACTGTGTCAATATGTGTCCCTCCTGTTTGTTACTGGAGCAGCCCAGGGACATGTCAGGATTTGATTTCTATGTGACATCAGTCTTTGAGGCAGACAGACAGGTTTGTGATCAGTGTCTGATCTGCAGATGTGTTCGTATAACATCAGCAAGGTGTTGGAGTCTTCCATTCACGTGTACCTGCAAATAACACAGAAATGCACGTGGCACAAATACAGGTCCTCGCCAAAGTATTCATAGCCCTTTAACTTTTCTCACATGTTGTCATGTTAAAACAGCTATATATTTTATTGGGATTTTATGTTATAGAGCAACACAAAGTAACACATAGCTGTGAAGGGGAAGGAAAACAAATAGCAGATTTCAAGTCTTGCCACAGATTCGCAATTGGTTTTAGGTCTGGACTTTGACTGGGCCATTCTAACACTTGAATATGCTTTGATTTGGAGGTATGGATGTATGTTTAGTGTCATAGTTATACTGGACGGTGAGCCTCCATCCTATTTTCCAGTTTCTCACAGCATCTATCAGGTTTTCTACCAGACATCCCTTGTATTTAGCTCCATCAATCTTCCTATCAACTATTGTCCCTGCTAAAGAAGAGCGTTCCTACCACTTCCTCTATTTGCCCGTCCCTACATGGCTTATGGCAGACTGTAAGTTGGACTTCTTGAGAAGTTCAAGTCGTTGGATATGATTTTCTAACCTATCCCTGCTTCAGACTTCTCCATGACTTTCTCCCTGACCTTTCTCCCGTGTTCCTTGGTCTTCATGAGGCTGTTTGCTCACTAATTGTCAAAAAATGCTGCACATCACTTAAAAAACAGAAGTAACCTACTGTCCAATTGGCTGTAAGTCTGCTCTGTGCTCGAAAAACAAACGTGATTTAATATAGCACATCTGTATCAACAGAAGGCAGCACAAAGCTGGAAACAGAGTTCAGGCCCCTTCATTTATCTTTAGGGATTACTCAGCTCATATTAGCTTTGCTTTAATTGCTTCTCTTTGTCCAGGAGAGGGCGCCACACACTACTGCTGAACAGCCACCCAGTTACATTCTAGCATCATCATGAAAAGGGTTCTGCAAGCTTTACAATCCCAAGAGCGAGTTTTGCAGCAATCCAGCTAAATAAAGCTGGTATAATGTAGCTGTTACACCACTTTGGAAAAAAGACAACTTATAATTTTTGATAATTACAATAGGAAATTTGTTGTCAGTTATAAAGAACCACGGTTTCAGTTCTATTTTTGGGTTTTAAACTTAAGGAAACATAACACTTTTGCAAAAAGAGAATGAATACATTTTCTTCTATTGGATGTTGGTATTTGTGGAAAATTATGTAAAAAAGCTACCTAATGACAAGAAGCATAGACCTAAAATCCGTGTAGTGTCATTCTGTTGTGAAAATTCAATGCAATTATTTAGTGAAAAAAACTGAAAAACTGCTAAAACCTGCATTTGCTATTACATATTTGTTTGAAAGCAACAGTTGGTTCTTTATCATTTTTCACCAAAGTTATTAAGGGCCATCACCTGCAGCTCCAGAGCAACAGGCTGCAGACCCCTGGTCTACATCATTGACAAGCTTCAATGATATTAATCGGTCTCTTGTTTGTTGTTTTGAAACATTCTAAATTTTTCTATTATTTAATAAGGTAAACCAACAATTAAGAACGGTTGCTCTTGCCTGCTTCCCTGGAACATTCTGAGATACAACAGCACATGAAGGTTGGTGGGCTAAATGAATAATGCCATCCCTGGAGCAGCATGGCGCTACAGGATTTATACATGGGTTTGCTGTGACAGGAACTGGTGTACAAGTTAGGTTTTAATAGTCTTTAAGTAGTTTGAAACCCAACTACTAATGTAAAAGGACATAAAGAGCATAAATGTATTTATATCCATTGAATATTTTCACATTTCTTCACTTTATAACCACAAAGTATTTTACTCGTATTTTATGTGACCAACACATTTCCTTGCACTGCGCAGTTGTGAAGTGTAAGGAAAATTATACATGGTTTTCAATTTGTTATAAATAAACATATCATTTGTATTTAGTTAATTTTTTTTCTAGAACTACATTTCACTGCAAATACCGCTGCAAGTTTTTAGAGGTAAGTTCCTACCTGCTTTGCAAATCCTAAAATCTTTGCCCATTTTTTTTGCAATGTATTTCAAGCTGTACATCAGTTCACAGATTCAGTCTTGCCACAGAATCTCAATAAGATTTAGATCTTCACTTCGACTCTGCCATTATGGCACATGCATTATGTACTGAATTAAATTACTCTGAGTTTATGTTTAGGGTTGTTGTCTTTCTGGAAGGTGAACCTCCACCCCAGTCTCAAGTCTTTTGACACCTTAAACAGGTTTTCTTCTTGTATTGGCCTGTATGAAGTGCCACCCATCTTCCTATCAACTCATACCAGCTGTTCCTGCTCAACAAAAGTAACCCCACAGCATGATGCTGCATCACCATGGGGATGTTGTGTTCAGGTCACATCTTACTAGAGCACCTTCTTCCACATGTTTGCTGTGTCCCCTACATGGCATGTGGCAAACTAAACAGGAATACTTATGGTTGTATTTAAAAAGTGCACAGCTATTAGTTGTCCTGTCAAGAGACTCTCCCTCCAGAGCAGTGGATCTCTGCTGCTCCTCCAAAGTTACCATGGGTGCTTCTCTGATTCATGTTCTCTTGGTTGGTCGGTTAAGGTAGAGAGTTGTACCTTTGGTTGGATTGAAGTTGTTCCATACTCTTTCCAGTTTGGAATAATGGACTGAACAGGGGGCTGCACAGTGGCACAGTTGGTAGCACTGGGGCCTTGCAGCAAGAAGGTCCTGGGTTCAACTCTATCTGCATGGAGTCTGCATGGATTTGCATGTCCCAGGCATGAGTGGGTTCTCTATGGCTACTTAGGTTTCCTTCCCTAGTCCAAAAACATGAATGTGGTTAATTGGTCTCTTTAAATTCCAAATTGTTTGTCCTGTGTTGCCCTGCGATGTACTGGCGACCTGTCCAGGGTGTACCCTGCCTTTGGCCTGCAGACTGCTGGAAATAGGCACCAGCTCCTCTGTGACCCTTTATGGAAGAAGCGGGTATAGTGGATGGATGGATGGATGGATGGATGGATGGATGGATGGATGGATGGATGGATGGATGGATGGATGGATGGATTGAACAGTACTCTGTGATGTTCAACGCTTAAGTTATTGCTTTATTGCAACCTGGTTCATGGATTATGACAAAAAACGGGAACAGACCCAAAAGCGAGGTTTACAAATATATATTTAAGAATATAACGAAATACCAGCAAAGCAAACTGATAATATGATGCAGGAACTCCATATAATCAGTCATGTCAATGTGAGTGAACATGTTGAATGCAGATGTTGTACGTTAAATTAAACAAATCGAAACAAAACAATGTGACCTTGTAGTACCCAAGTGTTTATATATGGTGGAATGTGGGTCTACATGATATTAGAAAAATATTAAATTACAATACTGTCTCTAAAAATTGCAATGAAAACATACAGCAGATTATGATTTACCCATATTTTATACTTTTCTTTATTTTTCATTAAACATAGTCTCCATCACTCTCCATGACTTTTAGCATCTATGCCACTGAAGATATAAATCAGGTTAAGGTCAATTACAGTCCATTCATCTAGCTAAAGATATTATTAATATACAAATTATTATAGCCTGATGCAAGAAATATTATATCTTAACATATATTGTGGCAAAGCAGTCCTCTGGGATGGTTTATTAAACACACTGGTATTGTGATGTCCAACCCAAGGCGTTCTCAATAAGCTTGGCTGCTGCACTTTAGACACTGGATGTGTTCTTGCAAAAGCTGCAACAACGAGCACATCCAGCAGGGCTGTCACACCCCCACCCATAAAGAACTTGGACTCCCACCAAAGGCACAAAATATGCACGTGAATGAATGAAAACTTGCACTTGACCTTCTAACTCCACATATTCTTCAGCAACTCCAGAACCTGGAAGACAAATTAAGAAAACATGCAGAGTAAAAACTAGACAGAAATAGAACAAAAAGGAAACATATGCAAAGGAGCATGTGACAGATAATCTGCAATAATGTTGTCAGTTCCTTTATATATCAGATGTTGAGATTAACTGTTTGCAAGAAATGTGATTATCTCATCAGGCACTAGTTGGGACATCTGAGCAACTGCAGAAACATGAGAGGGTTTTGGTCTGTGTAGAACACCAGAACTCCTGCAACATAAACATCAAAATGTTCCAAATCAAAAAAAAGTTTTAATGCCTCTTCACAGAATACTTAACCTGATAACTGTTAAATGCTGTGGGGGAAAGCTGATGGGTCTTACCACAACCTGATTATTTATTAGCGGTAAGACTGTTACCTCACTAACTTGGCTGGTGTCCAACTTGAGCACAAGTGAACGATCAAAACAATGGAACTGCTAAAAAACAGGGGTCCCAAATAAAGAAAGTAAAAAGCTTTCTGGCATTCAGATGACCAAAAAAACTTGCTTTGGCCTTCAGCAGCTCATCAATGGGAATACAACAGTGAAAACGTTTTTACAAAAACTTTTACAGTTCCTCACCAAACACAAAAATCTTTACAGTTCCTTTTTTGTTGTTGGTACAGGATACTTGCTGCAATCTTTGTCTGCACAAGGGCCAAACAACCTTGTCCCACCACACAACCCAGATATGTCTTGTTGCCTTGGCAAACTAATATTTAGCAAGATTAATGCTGTGCTTGGCATAAGCCGACCAGTCAAACAATGCTCCAACGTGATTTTGATGAGCATGGCATGAGCCACTACCAGGTCATAATAAACCAAACAACCCTCTAGACCAGCCACAACTTCATTCAATAACTGCTGGAATTTTGCTGGATGGCTTGATTTAGCAAGAAGACCAGATGGTGTAAGGAAAGGAGATATTGACACCAAAGCCCCCCATACATCAAAAATCTCCTCTCCTCAGACCCCCGCCTGGATTTAAGATCTCTAAGAAGATGTAAAGAGGCTCCTTTTACCCTCATCCCGATCAAGAAACGAATAATCTCTGGGTTAAATGATTACAGGCCTGTCACCCTGATATCTGTGGTCATAAAATCTTTTGACAGACTGTTGAGGCATCTGAAGGACATCACAGCCCCCCTGCCAGGCCCTGTTTGCTTACCAGGCAAACAGGTCGCCAGATTATGTAGTCCACTTGATACTACACTTTCATCCTGCACCACCTGGACACCCCAGGGACATACGCTGGGATCCCGTTGGTTGACTTCAGCTCGGCCTTCAACACCATCGACCCAGACATCCTCAACCAGAAGCTCACCCAGATCACAGTGCCGGCCTCCACCTGTCAGTGGATCACCAGCTTCCTGAATGACCAGCAGCAGCAGGTGAGGCTGGGGGAACATCTTCTCCCACACAAGAACCTCAGAATCAGTTTCTTCCCCCAAGCTGTCCCTCTGATGAACACTTGACGGACAGAGCAGTACCATGCATATTTGCACTAATTCAACATTTTCTTCTTCTTTTGTAGAAACACTTTAAATATACATATTTACACAAATAAAAAACTGTCTTTTTTAACTTATTTTTAAAGTCAGATTCCTTGTTTGTGTGCCAGGCAAAAAAGCTGATTGTGATTTCCTCTGCCTCAGCTTCCCTGCCTCAGCTGCTCTGGCTCCTTTGTCGTCTTCCACCCCTTCCTCTGTATTTAAGCCCCTGATTTCTCACTGTTCACCACTGGATTGTTCAGTTACTCTCTCTGATATCCTGCCCGTTTCACCCCCTGTTATTCTGCCTGTACTCCATGAACTGTTCCTCCAGGAATTTCCCTTTTAAGTTGACTTATTTTTACATTATTAAAAACTCTGTTTTTTTCTCACAGCCACACTCTGCATTTGAGTAACGATTTACTAATTAAATGGCTTGTAAAGACTGCACTGGAATTGTTTAGGAGCATCAGATTTAAGGAGGCTAAAAACAAATAGACACCCCTTTTTAAAAATGTAATTTGTAAAGAAAAAGTGAAAATCATGCATCGTTTGCCTTCCACTTCCAGCATATTCTGTTGGTCCACCACATAAAATCTGTTTTGGTATTGCAACAGAATGTAAATACGTTCAAGGGGTGTGAATACTTTTGCAAGGCACTAGAGTATTAACTTAAACCTTTCTGCACACTGCACCCATACCTCACAGTCTGTCACGTTCTTTCAACCCCACCCTCCCTTCTAACATCATCCCTCTTCCCTCCCTTCATCCCATCACCCTCATCCATACTTCCTCATAATTTAGTCTTTTCTCTTCTTTGCAGGTCCCATCTGGGGGGTCCTAAGTGGACATGGGAAAGAAGCCATTTTCTTGGAGACTTCACCCCCACGCTGGGTCTCCTCCTCCCAGACCTTCCAGGAGGTTAGTGCCCCTGTAGAACTTGTCCTGGCCCTTGTTATGGCCCCTGTACTGAAGACATATTAATCAGTGTCTTATGATGATATGCGCTGGCACAGGAACCGTAACTGATTGGTCCCTTGGGCCAATTTATTTTTACCTTTACAATTTTACCTCAACAATGAATTAAAAATGAAGGTGTTGCACTATTAGCGTCAGCTGTACTGACATAGGATCACAGTTTTGATCTGCCAGATCAGGGGTCTGCAACCTGCATCTCCAGAGCTGCAAGTGGCTCTGTGGCTCACTTAATATATGAAACAACGAAAGGATGCCCAGGTTTTTTTTTTTTGTTTAATTCTTTTGTTCTGTGCCCCCATTAAAAAACTGCCCCCCGGTAAATTTGGTCTAGAACCGCCACTGTCCCCAGATGACCTAATCCTAACTTCTAGTTCATCCATCCCGTTGACCCCTTCCTTTAAATAAACCTTTAACCTCGTATCTTTATGGCGTGGTCCTTGATAGTGAACTGTCCGATGAAAGTGATTTAGAGCAACCTGCCATGCAACACTTAAACCAGGCAATCCTTCATAATAAAGGCTATAGCTCTGGATGGTTCGTGGGAATTCCCCGCGTGTCAGATCACTTTCCCGTGAATGTAAACAGAAAGTAGAAATCATAGGAGAATTATTTTAGATAAATTTATTAATATTTGAAGTTTTGTATTTCTAAAAAAGAAAATGGCTCACCCTCATTTATTTTGTGACTTGAGACTTTTTTTGGTTCTTCCACTCATCCAACGTGCGTGTGTTTTATTGACGCCGTGGAAGAATATACTTGTTCTAATCGTAGGGGTGCAATGGCGGCCTTTGTCTTTGACTATTTGTTTAAAAATGCTCTATTGTCGAACGGAAGTTTGTATATGAAAAGTGATAAATGTCGTTGTGTTATATGAGAGCAAAGTGTCGTATATTTGGGCTGTGAATTGCTCCCTCCCCCCTCACACCGAGTAGTGGTTCGCTCCGCTTAGAGGCTACGGAGGTTTCTGAGGCTTCTCTGGATTTGCCGTGACGCGCGGTGTTGTTTCGTGTCTGGGAGCCAACTGAGGCAGTGAACAACCGAGCTCTTTACGGAAAGGGCGAAGCTGTCAGAGAAGAGCCGCCAGGATTGATGTGAGTTTATCTAATGTGGTGTGTTCAGTATTAAAAAATAACATCGTTTTTCCTGAACTGTTTAGCTCCGCAGAATAACGGTCACGAAGCAGGCTGAGAACTCGGAGGATGCGAGTGTGCTGCTAGCTTAACTTCTTGTTAGCAGTCATTTGTTTAACGCTTTGAGGTGTTCAGTGTGGACACTCGGTTACTGTAAGCTGCCAAGTGTCGAGCTTGTGGTCCGTGTGCTTTTAGACATTTAAAGTACCGACCAGGTGGAGCAGAACCGGTTCTGAAGGTCATATATGTATTGTTTCCCTCCGAGGGTCTGGAAAGTTTACCAAGTAACCGAGTCCCTTTGTTGTGATAGTTTTCAGTAATCAAGTCCTCAGCTTTGACCTGTAGTTTTTCATGTACGATTTGGGAAACGAGCAACATTGTTCATGATGAATTCAACATTGTCTCAGTGTGTTGTTAAAATATCAGAGAAGACTTTTACATATGACTCAAAACTGTTAGAACCTTCTCCCGTGTGCTGAACCTATCTACCACCACTGATTTTATTTTTCAGAAAATGGAAGCAAAATCTGTGTTGCTCTCTTGACTGTTTATCCTTTTCCTTTTGTGTCATAGCATTGCTCTCCTATAGTTTTAATTGTTAAATGATGTGCTAGTATGTTTTTTCACCGCTAGTTTTAGAAACTAAATGTGATTTCACATCAATACTATTTCATAGATCTTTTGTTATACACATATGAGTGCCTCTGTTTGCACATAACCTTTACGTTTTATTTAACATCTTAGAATAAAACAGACAGACACAGACTAGAAAGGGACTTTCAGTCTGTCGCTTTGTGCAGATCTGGTTTTAGAAATGCAGCCTTGGTGATTCAGATGTAAGTAGACAAACCTAGCACTGACCATTCACACCTGGTATTACAGTTCATCTTGATTGATCAGATCTTAGTGGCCTTGCATACAGATAAGCATGTCGTCCCATAATGCCATGGGCTGTGAGTTGAGCAGTCTGAAGGACAACAGGACTGCTGATGTTTCTGCAACATCTCAGATACATGACTGTTTAGGAATCAACACAGTTGAGATTAGCCTGAGTTTAATTTTTGTATTTGTTTTGGCTACAAACTCTTTGTAAACTGTAGTTTAACATGTGTGATATAAGAAAGTAAAATGAGTAAATATTATAAAAGGGATTTTAAAAGCTCGGTGTCAGCACATGGTCAGTAGCAACCAAACATTTTAACGGCACCGTATTTATACAGCTCACGGCTGCCTCTGAAGGTTGTGTGGGGGGCAAATGGCCTTCAGTGTGTCTTGAGTGCGTTCACACTATCTCTGAATAATAGGACCACTCAAGATGGATGTTGGTGCCAGGTGTGAATGTTTTAGCATCCCAATTATATCACCTTGTAGGAGACTCTGTGTCTCTGCTTCATCCTTTTGTAAATTGACAAAACTGGAAACAATTCTGACAACTTCTAAGAGCTGTTAACTGCATTAACATAGAAGTAAGAGCTACTTCTTCACATGTAATTACCATCTTTTATTGTTTTGTGTGTGGCAGAGGCGAAATGGATGAAGAGGAGCAGTTTGTGAACATTGATCTGAATGATGACAATATCTGCAGTGTCTGCAAGTTAGAGACTGAAACGGGGACCCTATCTTTCTGCCACGTCTGCTTTGAACTCAGCATCGAGGGTAAGAAACAGAATTGGAGTGGGGGAAGTGCTTTGTTTGTTTGTGAAGAGCAAACAGAGTGATATTGTGGACCATACAGCTCTTCACTTTTAGGACCACTGTGTGAACCTGCTGGTGATGGACTGCAGAGTTATCTCACCTATTCCATGGGGATTAACTTTCTATTTAGCCACCACGCACTGGTAATCTGTTGATTCTCAACAGATTTGAGTATATAACAGCAGAAAGTAGTTTTTTTACACTACCAGTCAAAGGTTTGATTAGTAGTGTACATAATGCCTTGACCTGTGAAATGTCAGGAAATGAATTTTTAGTCCTGGTAAAAGTCTTATGTGGTCTCATGTGGATACATTCTATATGGTTTTAGCTGCTGCAAGTGTATAACATTTGGATCATAAAGTAAACCAGGGGTCCCCAACTAAAATGGCAAGAGGTCCACTACTTCCTTTATCCAAACAATCTGGGGTGCTCAAAGGTCAGGCAGCAGGAATAAAATGTCTATAGCTAACTACATGGTAAATGAGAAAATGATGAAATAAACCCTTTTTTGGAGATATCCAGATTAGATCTTTTCTTTGCAGACTGCTTCCATTTTTACGTCTCATTAAAGGCCTGCCAAAAACAGGTCTCATCGACTTTCCATGAACAATTTATAAGCTTATATAAGAATAATAGGTTTTGATGACCAAAGCGCTTATTATGAGAAGCTACAAATGCTCCTTCTGTTTGATGTGCCACTCCAGCTCAAGAGTGTGTTTCAAGCTTTATTTTTCATCCTTTAATTAATGAGTGGCCTATTTGAAGAAGAATGGGGGATCAGAAGGGGATGGGTACCCCTCTCATCTGCTGCGCATCTCATAGATACACAAAGGGTTTTGTTTTTCTGCAGTGATAAAGTGTGTGTTTATCTGTTCACAATATGGCTATCTTGTTAAACACCAGTACACCATTCCAGAAGCTGACAGTTCCCATTTATATTCATTTTCTTCTCCACAGCTTACATAAGCCTTAGATTGATACATGTACCCTGTGACAGTGGAAGGAAACAGTGTGGGTACTGATGAACTGTTGTTTATGTTTCAGTAAAGTGGTCAGTGAACGTTTACAAGCTCATTTATCATCATTTAGGTGACAAGAATGGTAACTGTATGTACAGTAGAGCCGCATGGAGAACTATCAGCAGCCTAAATATCTCAATATAAAGAGTGAGTTACGACCAGCACAAACACTAAGAAAAATCCATATGTCATGCAGCATATATTAATATTTCAGTTTGTAATGGTCACACACTTTTATCTCAGCAGCTGGCAGATTTCTGATCCTAGTATATTGTCCTAGAGATGCATCAAGGAATCAGGTTACTCGTACTTGTACTCGTCATCTTCCGCTTCATCCGGGACCAGGTCGCGGGGGCAGCAGACTCAGTAGAGACACCCAAATGTCAAATGTCCTTCTCCCCAAACACCTCCTCCAGCTCCTCCGGGGGGACCCCAAGGCATTCCCAGGCCAGCCAAGAGACATAGTCCCTCCAGCGTGTCCTGGGCCGTCCCCTGGGCCTCCTCCCGGTGGGACGTGCTTGGAGCACCTCCCGAGGAAGGCGTCCAGGAGGCATCCGGTATAGATGCCCGAGCCACCTCAACTGGCTCCTCTCGATGTGGAGGAGACCGACCGGGTAATCGAGAGCTTCGCTTTTTGGCCAAATCGTCACAGTGTCCTCATTACTGTGACGGCCACACCGATCCGTCTGTCGATCTCCCGCTCCATTCTCCCCTCACTCATGAACAAGACCCCGAGATACTTGAACTCCTCCACTTGAGGCAGGAACACCCCTCCAACCTGAAGAGAGCAAGCCACCCTTTTCCTGGTCTAGGACTATCGCCTCAGATGTGGAGGAGCTGATCCTCATCCAGCCGCTTCACACCCGGCTGCGAACCGCCCCAGCGCATGCTGTAGGTCTTGGCTAGAGGGGGCCAGCAGGACCACATCATCTGCAAAAAGAAGAGACGAAATCCACTGGTCCACAAACCAGACCCCTCCAGCCCTTGGCTGCACCTAAAAATCCTGTCCATAAAAGTTATGAACAGGATTGGTGACAAAGGGCAGCCCTGCCAGAGTCCAACATGCACCGTGAACAGGTCCAACTTAGTGCCGGCAATGCAGACCAAACTCCTGCTCCGCTTGTACAGAGACCAGAAGGCCCCTAATAAAGGGCCCCCGACTCCGTACTCCTGGAGCACCCCCCACAGGCCACCACGAGGGACACGGTTGAATGCTTCTCCAACTCCACAAAACACATGTTGACCGGTTGGGCAGACTTCCATGAACCCTCGAACACTCTGTAGAGGGTGTAGAGCTGGTCCAGTGTTCCACGGCTTGGACGAAAACCACACTGCTCCTCCTGAAACTGAGGTTCAACTATCGGCTGGACTCTCCTCTCCAATACCCTGACATAGGCCTTACCAGGGAGGCCGAGGACTGTGATCACCCTGTAGTTGGAACACACCATCCAGTCCCCCTTCATATGAAGGGGGACCACCACCCCGGTCTGCCAGTCCAGGGGCGCTGTCCCCGACTGCCGCACAGTGTAGAAGAGGTGTGTCAGCTACGACAGCCCCACAACATCCAGAGACCTGAGGTACTCAGGGCGGATCTCAACCACCCCCGAAGCCTCGCTGCCATGGAACTTTTTAACCCGGCCACTCCAGAGTAAAAGAGAGTCCAACATCTCTCAATGAGCTGGGTTCCAGAGCCCACACTGTGCATGGAGGTGAGCCCGACTATTTCTAGGCGATATCTCTCGACCTCCCTATGCTATCAGTTTAGTTTCTCAGGAACTCAGAAATCCCATTTTTGATCCCATTGAACACAGCATTCGTAAGTGTTACCACGTCCCTCTGAAAACAGCACACTTCACTGTTGCTGAGTGAAGAGTCTTTTTTTCATTGAGATACGGGTTTGTTTTTGTGTCATTCTCTATCTGCTGGTTGAATAGTCAGGGGTTTGCAGAAAAGCACATGCTTCTGATGCAGCTCAGCATTCCATTATTCAGAGGAGAGGCTCCTATACGTCTTGTGGCTACGTTTGGCATGACTGAGTGACAACAAAGGTCAAACCATGTGCCTGCTGACTGCTCATGTGGACCTAACAGCTTTTATTTGAGTGCAATCGCTTGTTGAAATGGACTGGAAAGTTGGCTTTGTTTTCCACACACGCAGCTGCACTCTGTAAGAAACCTCTTCATCTTTCAACTGCCATTTCCTCAAATACATTTTTAGCAGTGCATGTCTTTATCTGTTGCTTCATAACATAAAAACAAGTTGTTCTACATCAGTCACTTTGATCTCCTGAAACCGTATTTTCTTTTCACTGTAGTCGTTCCCCTGTTAGAAGAAATCTAGGAATACAGCAAAAATAAAGTTCACTTCATGATTTGAAATGATAGTTGATAAGGGATGAATGCAGGAACACGGATTCATCAGACCAAAGGGTTTTGTGCAAAGATAACTCAGCCACATTTGTTCCTCCGTGAAACAGAAGTTAATGGCTTCTGTCTCATGTAATAGAGTTGCAGATTCTCTTTAATGTTGCAGAGGCAGACTGGATGGTTTTCTATGGTATCCTATATTCATATCCTATATTCCATCTGGCTGTAATGATTGGGAGATGGTGAGGGCTCAGAGGTCATGTGTATTCAGTACATTCGTTGCACGCCTACCTACCCTTCCTGACTCCATTGCAAATGTGGAATGACAAATTATTAAACTTTTTGCGTGAGCAAATGTGTTTTCAAATTGAGTTTTTAATGTTTGACACAAAGTGCTGATCCCCTATCATTAATTGGAAATACTAAAACCCCAATCAACCTACTCCTTTCAACAGTGTAAGAAGACACAATGCCATACTACGCATTTTACCTTCACACATTTGGATCACTACACATAAGTTCGCCCGCATGGATTTATTTGGGACATTTTGCTGCATGAGTGCCGCATCTCTCCCAACGCCATATGTGCCACACATTCGACATTGCTACAGAATAGACACAACATTAAGTCAAATATTGCAGGAATGGGCCGATTAGCATTACACATGCAACCCTAGCTAGCTGCTTCATCCAACTTTGCATGCTGGATTTCTGAAAACAGTTTGCATGACTTATTATTCTTCATATTTCCCTAGTTAGTCTCCTCATTATTGGCTAATTTTTGTATTTTAATTACTGTTTTCTGTCCTTTATTGCCCCATTTTTATTTATCTGTCGCAACTATCCAAGTATGGTTTAGATAGTATTTTCTAAATGATTTAAAGTTGCTCACTTTAACAGTAAGTGTTGGTTTCTCTGCAAGCTTCACCATGTTTACTAAAACTTGAGTTAATATTCAGATTGTAAGCACGAGGCACACAGTATATGTTTACCCTATATTTATTCTTCACACTGTAGGTGTGAATATTGATTCTCTGGGATGTCTCTTAATTTAATATTGCACTGCCAAGCGGTATGTGATCAAAACAATGTTGAGAATATGTGCAGCAGTGGCCAGAATATCCACATAATTAGCTATATGCCCAACCATTATATGCCTTTATTGTTACTGTGAATTTTGACCAGAATCTCAAAATTCACAGTATGTCAAGTATACTGTACCTAATAAAAAGCATATTGCAGGAACATCTTCAATTAAAATATGTTTTCATTTTAAACTTGTGGATGGAGGGTGTTGATAACCTCCAACCCTGTTCTTCTATGATAGTTTTGTTAAGTAGTTGAGGCGTTCAAGGCCCTCACCGAAGTGTTCATCTCCACCCACAGCCTCTTGGTCTCTCATTAGACGTTTGTTGGAAAAAGAAATGTTGAGACTTGCCTGTAAGAATGTTTGCTGCTGGCTGGCTGGCTGTGTTGCTAGTTTATCAGATTATCTGCAAGCAGCAGCAGTTTCCACTAACAACGCTCACTTTAACAATCTGTACTCTAAAGAGTTGCAAGAATCATGATATCCACAAGCATTAAGGAAATATTTAACGCTTTACATGTGTGGAATTGACTTCACAGGGATGATGTAAACACATTCAGGAAGAACCGGGCACGGTTTTAAGCAGGAAGTGGTGAAGGCTGCGTTGTATCGGAGGAAACCCCTTTGGCCTGTGTGAACTGGTTCTTTCAGATGACACGACATCACTTGGATGGTTTCTACATCATGCAACCTTGACTTCATGTTTTTGATTTGGAGACATTTACTTTCTCTTTTCTTACTGCTCCATCTCAGTTGGGTGCTACATAGCCCTGAGCATCAACACAGTCAACCTGGGACTGTTCTTGGAAAGCAGAGCAATCAGAACCACTTTAGCTAGTTTCAAGTTGTTGTTTTTATTTTGTGGAAAAGCTGTTTGAACCTGAAGGAACGTTTAGTTCCTAGCTTTTCTGATTTTTCACAAGCTAGCAAACCTCAGTTAGTTGTGACCTGAAAGAGCAGTAGTTGTTTAAATCATGCTCTGTTGTGAAGAACATGATCCAACTCCAACATTTCATAATTTACCCAGTTTTCATTGCTTCTTATCATATTAAAGGCATATCTGGCCTGTCGTTATTTAACTGCTAAACATAAAGAAAGGGTTTGTGCTCATAAAACAAAGGTTTTTAGTTTTCTCTTACACAGCTTTGGATAAAACTGATATCTGCAGCACACTTCTGTCCTCTCCAGGTCTGCAATGAATTATGAGTTACAGTAAATTTCAGGGTGGGTAAAAATATTAGATGGAGAGCAAACTTTGAGCTGAATCTTAATGATTTTAATATAACTCCATTGGTAGTCATATGGCACAGTTGCTACAAGAAACTTCACCTTAGCTTATTATAGTAAGTACAACAATGGAGCAACAAAGCTTGGATAACATACTTATTTATTTAATAGGACCATCTGTCAGATTCCCTGAACGGCTGATTAGAGACCAAATTAACTGACTGATACTCAGTCTGTTGGTCCCTTTATGTGACTGCTGAAGTTAATGTGTGTTCTTTGTTAAAAATGATGTGTATGTGTTATTTGAGTCCACTCGGTTGTATTTCTGTCACAAACAGTTAGCATCAGCAGGGCGTTTTAAACGGACACCTGCATGTTTAGTCCTGCGTGTGTGAAATGAGTTTAGGGTAACACTGCAACCACAATCCCCTTCAAGGTTTCCTTCTATTGGTCTTCTGGTCATCTCTTGCTCCTTGTTAGGCAAGGTGTCGAGTTCAGCAGAATCCCTGTATATGCTTACATAATGCTGATGGGATATTTGCTGAGACCAAGTAATATAACAGGCTTGTTACGGAGGAAATGAACAGAAAAATCCCACAGCAGACGGCTGGTGAAACACAGATGGTGCTGATTGTTGCAGCTCTACAGGGGCTATTGTTACATGCTATTATAAACAACTCATTTACTGCGACTCAACTCTTCACCCTGGACATTATAGAAAAGCCTAATGATATTACTCCCAGTCCTATATGATGGAACACAATTGAAGTCCAGAGATTTACAGAACCTGTTATAATGAACTCTCCAGAGCACTCCAGTTTACCGTTTTATCATTCATTGAATAAACAAGCTCCTTTAAAAACATTTAGCCTCTGTTAGCTTGGTGAATGCAAATAAACGTCTCAATGACGGGCTTTGGTTCTAAGGTAACACATTTCTATCATCTAAACTCTGAAAAAAAATGTTCTTTTGTCAACACTTTTAATTAGAGACAACATATTCTACAACAACACAATAATGTACATGTGCCCAAATATAAACAGGACCTTTAGTCTGAGTGGCTAATGCAACCATATACTTCTAGACTCCTTCACAAAACAGAATATAGCTCGCTAACGTTTTTGTTTTGTTTTTGCACACCTGAAAATGTGCACCAAATCGCAAATTACCTTTTTTTTTTTTTTTTTACAAGTCATTTCAAAATAAATAATAGTATGTCCAACTTAGTATTTGAGAAAGAGCAGTGGGTATTACACAGCTCTGCAGTTACTACAAGGTTCTACTATTATTTAATTACAAAGACAACATGAGTACAGAGTTGACATTTTAAAATGTCATTAGTACCTTATATTAGAGATTAGCATCATTATCAAACTTAACATTGTATTACTAAACGTTGAAAACTGTGGTGATTAATTTTTTATGAATAACCCGAATTTCCCGACTCTTCTTTCTTTACCATTGTTCCATGTCCCCAGCATGTCCACAGGGCAGTTGAATTCTAATCAAGGGGCCAAATGAATGATTGATATGCTGAGCATAAATGCATGACTCTTGAATTTTATAACCTACCAAATAATGCATTTAAGGAGTTATTTTCAATTGCAATACACAACGAAATTGTGATGACAATTTAATCTGTACTTGACACCAAAAAGTGCTTCAAATAGCCTGAAAGAAACTGTACACTTAAAGTGTAGAAAGTGTTGTGGAGTTTGCAGTGGTTAACAGGTGGTTTTTTTCTCACCTTTTTATTAAGCTTATTTTTTTTATATTATCTCTGAGTTTGTGTCGAAGCCAGCCTGTGCAGCAGCTGCTGCTGGCGAATTTCCTTGAGCTGTAGGACACCTCCGATGACCTCTGTCCCTCTTGTTCTTGGTACCAACTTTCGACCGTCCTCTCCTCTGAAGTGTGTCAAGGATCGGGTGTCCTTCCCCAGCTCTGACGCCCAGAGCAAAACAAGATGACTGCACGTGCTTGCTGCTAGCAGGACTGTATGTTAGACTTGTTCATTGCACCTGGGTTTAAAACAAAATAGCTGTGTGTCCTGACATGAAAGATCCTTAAGTAAGGGCCAAAGCAGCTGAACGGGAATTGTCTTCCCATTATCAGGTTAAAGAGTAAATGTCTGAATTGGGTCCTTTTGCATAGTTCCACAAATATTTTCATGAAGATCTCGGGGGTTTGCACATCTGGTCTACTTGCAGAGTTTAAAAAGACATTTAAAACTGGATGTTTTTTAAACTAAGGACGTAGAGCCCCATGATGCCTTTCTGCCGGGGGTCCTCTACCTGATGAGGCTGGTTACCAGCTACTATACTAAACTGTAGCTTCAAAAGTAAAGAAGGTTTCGTTTTCACGACTCCAACGGTTTTAAGGAAATACTGGAGTGACCAGAGATATCACTGGCTATATGAAGCATAGGGTAGGTTACGCTCCCCGTTGTTGCTGCACACTGCCACTCGGGTGGCTACAAAAAACGCTAACAGTTTTCCTTCACTAAAAACAGACAAATTTGGCTTCTTGGGAATATACCCAGTCACAAAAAAACTCAAAACAGCTGTTGTGTGGAAACCGATGGTGTCACCAATCTCTCTATAAAACAGTAGCACTGTTTTAAAGCTACGGTTAGTAGGCTTTGAGTCAGATGTTTGTTACAGCTGACTGTAGGCTGGGTACCCAAGCACATAGGTCAACTAATGAACCAGGTGGTGTCAGCTTGTTAGTTTTTTCCTATGAAGTTGTGATATTCCTGGAAGTTAGCACACAGCATGGCCAAAAACAAAGTTGCCACCTGGATTTAACAAAGCAAACAGGTACGAGCGTCCTGTTGGATAATTACTGTATGGGCAATTATTTTTCAGCTGCCAAGTTATTTAACCACAGCTGAAGCAATCAGTAGCTTCTCATTTGTTAAATAACCATGTTAAAAGACACATCCTGTGGTCGTGGAAAAGATCAGTGTAAGAAGGGTCAAATCATTGGCGTGCATCAAGCAGAGAAAACATCTAAGAAGATTGCAGAAACTACCAAAATTACGTTGAGAACTGTTCAACACATTATTAAAACCTGGAAGGATAATGGGTTAGAAATGTGGTTGGAAAGAAATCCTGAATGATCGTGATCACTTAAATATTTGGTGAAATCAAATCGAAGAAAGACTACAGTAAAACTCCAGGCTATGTTTAATAGTGAAAGTAAGAGCATTTCCACACGCACAATGCGAAGGGAACTCAAGGGATTGGGACTGAACAGCTGTGTAGCCTCAAGAAAACCACTAATCAGTGAGGCTAACCGGGGCATAAAGATTGGACTCTGGAGCAATGGAAGAAGGTCATATGGTCTGATGAGTCCAGATTTACCCTGTTCCAGAGTGATGGGCGCATCAGGGTAAGAAGAGAGTCAGGTGAAGTGATGCACCCATCATGCCTAGTGCCTACTGTACAAGCCTGTGGGGGCAGTGCTATGATTGGGGTTGCTGCAGTTGGTCAGGTCTTGGTTCAGCAAAGTATGTGTTCAAAGAATGGGTCAGCTGACTACCTAAATATACTGAAAGGACAGGTTATTCCATCAAGGGTTTTTTCTTCCCTGATGGCACGGACATATTCCAAGATGACAATGCCAGGATTCATCGGGCTCGAATTGTGAAAGAGTGGTTCAGGGAGCATGAGACATCATCCTCACACATGGATTGGCCACCACAGAGTCCAGACCTTAACCCCACTGAGAATCTTTGGGATGTGCTGGAGAAGGATTTGCGCAGCGGTCAGACTCTACCATCATCAGTGCAAGATCTTGGTGAAAAATGAATGCAACACTGGGTGGAAATAAATCTTGTGACAATGCAGAAGCTTATCGAAACAATGCCACAGCGAATGCATGTCGTAATCAAAGCTAAAGGCAGTCCAACGAAATATTAGCTTGTGTGACCTTTTTTTTTGGCCAGGTAGCGCATTATAGCTGTAGTCACTGTTGTATTATTTTAGCATCAGTATGAATAATTGCTTCTTGGTTATTTTGAAATAAAAACCATTAGAAATGAAACTGTGATATTTGTACTCAAGGTTGTTACGCCAAGAGAATATTAAACTGGTCTTTATCCTGCCTGATGTGACTTTTTTTAGCTTTAAGAGTCGATGTGGGTTTTTTTTTGACATTTGTATAGACAACTTGTACTACGTTAGTTATTACATTACGGGCTGTAGAATAATTAACACTGTTTGCAGCAGTAGCTGCCTACAGGCTGAAGAAGATCAATTACAGCAGCTGTTTATTTTTAGAGGTTTTTGTCAGACCAAACCCAGCATGTGTTCCTTCTTACTCCTCTGGTGAGTCTGACTCCTCCCTTCACAAGAGCAGAACAAAAACACCAAGCTTTTTGGACCATGGTGTGTATTATCTTCACTTGTCACGGCTCAACAATTTTGACTTCACCTCCACTGAATAGAGTGTATGTGTATGTGTGTGTGTGTGTGTGTCTGTGCTTAATGTGTGCATCCATGAAAGGCAGCAATGCTAAGCTGCTTAGGCCCAGTCAGGTCTGTGGCTGGTTGCACTCTGCCCTGATTTTTTTATTTTATTTTCCGAGGCTAGAGGTAGAAAATGTGCTTCAGCAACTGATCTGCTTAGTATTGCTGTTTGACTGGCAGAACGTTTTTGCTGCAGTTATCAAAGATCTGTTTTTCACTAGGCGCAACCAACTTGGATTACATCATGTGATTTCCTCACAAGGCTAATCCACAGAATAAAAATCTGTCCTTCAAGGCACTTTGGGCCAAGCACAAATATGCAGAAGCTAAGAATAGATTTCCAAACACACAGTTGTGTAACGGTCTAAAACTACACTGTGAAAAAGATCCATTAAAGCTAACAGTCCAAACTAAAACCGCTAGTATTTGTTGTACTAGTGCAGAGTTGAAAAGAAACAGGGTTTTGGATTTATGTCCAAATTAATTACAATAAACAAACACTACTGAAGGCCTGAGGACTAAAACACTAGTGAAGCATAGTTAGCCAAGTCATTTCAGGTTCAGCATCTTCCAAAGCTCATAAAACCGGCATATCTGAGCTGGAACTGTAGGAATAGTTGCAACAGTTTTAAATGCAGCGTTTAAACTGCACAGATGAACAACAGGACAGAGATCGCTCCAACGGTCTAAACTGAGCAATAGAATTTTAATCCTATTGCCAGTTGTTATTTTCTAAGGCATGAATGTAATCACATGTGTAACATTAATGATGACTTCTTTATGTTGTTTTCTCCCACTTCCTAGGCTGTCTAATCTTTGACAGCTACAACTGCTGGAGACAGGTGAGGATAAGAGACTTGAACCTAATTTGCTTAATTTAGTCTGGCCTTGTCCCTTAGGGGAAATGAGGCAGAACTGAGATATTATTTAAGCTCAAAGGTAAAAATCTCATGTTTCAGCTCTTGGTGCTGATGGTTTAGAAGTGCTTCACCACTAACATTAAACAGGGAACAAACCAGTAAATGATACCATAGGGGGACTGCTTTACAGGCTGATTAAAGCACTTTGCATCCACGTATCAGTAGCGTACGTTATGTCACTGCACTGAGCTCATTTGTGCATGCACTAAAAGAAATATCTCTGGCAAAACTGTATTTTGGTTTTTATTTTTGTATTTCTTTGTATTTGTCCCAGAAACATGATTCGTCCAGGCTATCATTAGTGGAAGTGAGAGCACAACACAAATAACCAGCCGGCTGGAACACAGCGCGCTAACGAAGCCTCTACACAGATATTTTGCCTCGGTTCATTTTAGTAACCTCCTGGAAACCCATGCTATTTCACTAAAATAATACAGAGTGATTTTTTTCTTTTTTTACTCCATGAGTGAAATGTAGGCCATGAGAGGAAGCCACTGCACAACCTGCTGTTCATCACACTCTCCTCTCTGTAACGTCATGCACACACACACACGTGTTTTTCACCTGCTTGCCTGTGTTTAGGAAGTTTATTTCCCAGTTGCTCTACTTACTGTCGGAGTGTGTGGGACGTGGCTGAGGCAAGGACGGGATAATGTGGTCAGTCTCTTTTATAAAGGAGGATTTTTGAACTGGATTGGTTGTATTAGCTGAAAGTCATATTGAGATTTGATACCAAACATTCAACACGTTTTTTAATTACAGTAGTTAATGTATTCTTCACATCTGTTAGCGTCTTTTTTCCTGTTTTAAAGCAAAACCAATCATCCGCTGCCCACTAACGATTATTTATTTTTTATATATACCACCTATATCCTCATTTATTGGATTAATCTAAAAAAATGTCCTCCTTGAACAAAAACAATTTTTATTTACTGAAAGTTTTTTTACAGCAAACTTTAGCAGTAATTTCCCAACTAAACACTACTTTGTGTTAGTCTGTCACATAAAATCGTAATAAATTAAAAGTTTATAGTTGTAATATGTTATAAAATGTTTGTTTGAAGGTGTGAAAACACTAGACCAGTAGATTTGAAACAGTTGATGACAGATGTCATCTTTCCTCTGACATTGTTGTTTTTAAACATGTTTAATATTTGCACTATACCTGGGTTAATGTATCATCCATGATATTTTTCTACACACTGCTGTTTAATCCGCTGGACACCAACAAGCTTTCACAGAACCATGACAATTGATCAAGCTAACCTTGGCCTCCATTCAGCACAGTTCAGTAGCTAAATAGTGTCAGTATCTATTCTTGCTTATCTTTGCCTTTTTCATTTAGATTTTTAAAGATTTAGAAACCCTGAATCTGTGGGAGGACTGTTTTTAGCTTGGTGCGTTTTGTTTAGTGGAGTTAGCTGACCGTTGGTGCTTTAGTTGATTTGTCACTTTTTGTCTGTTTGAATGCAGGAGTCTCCTCTGCTTCCTTGTTACACTCCAAGTCGCTGCGTGGCCACAGAGACTGCTTTGAGAAATGTCACCTCATTGCCAATCAGAAGCTTTCCCATTCCAAGGTCTCCCGAAGTGCCTATGAGGGCATGAAGCTGGCCCTCAGCCAGAAACTGAACCGTATCATCCAGTTTGCCCAGAACAAAGACACTCTCTCCTCCAACGGCTGCAGCAAACGGGGGGCAAAGCTCCTTTGTTACAGCCAGCAGAGTGAGCGCAGCCTGCTGCCACAGTCTGATGCTCAGGTGCCCCGCTATACTCCATGCTGGGACAGGGCCAAAGCAACGGGGCTGCCTGAATACGCAAAGGGGATGCTGGAGAGTCAAACAGCCGAGGAGGCGGAGCTTCTGCACGATTCCCAGTCTGGTGGTTGGAGCAGGGATGGAAGGAAGGATCTGCACAGCTGGAAGCAGTCATCAGGACAGATGCAGCACAGAAACCAGGGGCACAACAGAGATGAATGTAGGTACAAATAATTCACCTTGCCCAAAACGTTTTCTCATGTCTCTCCTTGACTAATCCTGTTTTTGTGGGCCTGTTTGGAATGTTTAATAATTGGTAGCTGATGTCCTGCCATTTTCTGATCCTCTAATAGATACATTCATCAACCAGTCTCTTCTCTTTTAGTGATTAAAATGAGTGTGGACGAGCTCCATCAGCTGAACGGCCAACTGCTGAAGCAGATTGAAAGTAAGTGTTTTTTTCCCTACCTGCATGGTCGGATTCATTCAGCTTTCTCAGTCTTCTGTATCTGAAACAAAATGACATTAACGTTACAGATTACCTGTAGGCAATGCAAAGGTTTTCTTTTTTGTCCACACCTGGCACCAGAATTGGTCCTGAGCGAGTTGATCGCATCCAGACAGCGAAATAACTGGGTGAACATACTCAGACCGTTTAGTTTTCTGAACGCAGTCCATCCTGGGACACACTGAAGGTGTCTCTCCTCTGGCAGCAGAGTTACCATGACATCTCCTTGTTTAAAAAAAAAAGAAACTTCTGTAACCAGCTGGCCAGAATCAACACTGTTGTCAGCTGGTCTAAAAAATACCCTAAAACTAGGATTGTTTTTCAGCGAAACGTTTTAATGAACCTGCTGGAATTTTATTGATCCGTGGATATCTTGGAGGGATTTTCCTTTCTAATTAATTTATTATCATTGTTATTGGCACTGCTTCAATCTACTGCAGTCACAGTATTCAATGACTTGTGCTAAGCACCATTGATCTATAATGTCCAGTCTGTTTCACACACAGCTTCATGTAGGCTAATGAAGGTGTTCAGAACAGCAGACGGCCGCCAGTGATGCGTCACGTTTTACTGCAGTTCTGTCATTTGTTCTATTCTTTCTCTCCCATATCGTGTCTGTTAAGATCCATAATCCAGAGTTTGTTGTCAAAATAACTGAAATGTGACGCGGATTAGTATCAGCCTTGTTCAAAGGTGGTGTTACAGAGACATCAGTAGACCTGTTGGAGAAAAAAAATTGAGTAGAGGGTCTTTGTTAAGTTTGAGGGTTCTAGTGTAGCTATGTTAAAGAACCTCCTTAAATAAAAATAAACATTCCTGAAATGTTCACTTTTTGGAGATGTTTGCTCACATTGGCTTGAAATTTCAGCAGAGTTGAGGAAAATGTCTCATTGTTTCATTGTTCTGTGTCTACGTTGACCTTGTGTGTGAATGAAAGAGCTGACCCACATTTTCCACTACTCCCTGTCTCCACAGAGGTCTTTGAGGAGCTGACAGCTGCCGTGCAGGAGAAGGACGCCTTGGCGTCAGAGCTGCACGTGCGTCACATTGCCATCGAGCAGCTCTTTAAGAACTGTGCCAAACTGCCCTGGCTTCACATCAGCAGGGCTGGCGTGAAGGCCAGCACCAGTGGTTCCACCGTGGAATGAAGTGCTGGAAGATGGCAGCAGGTCAAAAGGGGGAGTTTCTGCTACTGTTGAGAAAGTGGAGTGCTTCATTATGGAGGAGTCTGCAAGGCTTAAAGCATCTGGAGTCTGCTGGACTTTCACACTACGGTGCCATCGGGCTACCAGTTTTGCATTCGCACAGTGATCATGGGTTCGGTTATTTACTGGTTGCAGTGATCATGCCAGGATTATTAGTAGTTGGCAGATGAATTGCTGCTCCTGTACCTGCACAGATATACCTGGACTGGATCAGCATCTGTGTTTTAATGAGCTGCAGGTTCTTAAGGACAAACATTTTAGAGACAAAACGGCGTGTTTGAATTGACTTCAATATTTGCTGGTGTTTTTCTTTTATTGTGAATTTTATTTTGTATGCTCTTAAATAATTCAGTTTTTACTGTTCAGTTTCAGTTTGTTCAATACATTTTTACTTTCCTTTCCCAGAATAAGGTAGCTAACTACATTCATCTTTTGTTATTTCTCAATTCTCCTTCACGTCATCAGATTGTTTTCAGTTAAAGTCATAATCAGTATTTTAGTCATTTTAAAATGCTTAAACTTCCCATATTCAGTCAAGCTTTTTCCCGGCTGCACACTAATTGCTTGAAATGGTTTTAAATGAGCCTCCAGCTTGTCCTGAATCTGCTCTGTTTGGACTTGATCTCACCTGTTGTACCAGCAGTTGGTACCTACGCGTTCCCTCATCTCTTCCATTTTGTAAACAAACCATCGCGTATCCTTTCATTTTTCTTTGCAAATAAGTATTTTCATGAAATACGGAGATAAATGGTCATAAAATATTTTATTAGTTGTGTTATTTTTATGAAAGCTTTATATTACACCATATTTCCATTTATCTTGATTCTGGACCCTGTTTGGTTCAGCTGACTATTTCTGTCCTCGGCCAAGGCAAAAAAACTGTAACCTCTGACCTCCTGCTGAGAAATATTGTTTGAGTTATATACCAATATTTCCTCACAGTGCACAATGAGTAAGTTATAGAAAAATCACTTCAGACAACTGGTTGTTAAGTAGGTATGAAATGTCCCGCTAGGATTGTTTTTTTTTTTTTTTCTTTGCAAGGTTTCTAATTATGTTGAGAATGTCCAGAAACGTTGAACCACTCTTAACCAAACAGCTTGTGGAATCGTCACTCCTTACTCTGTCTTTGTAGAATCTCTTATTTCTGGTGGGATTTCCTTTACATTTAATACAAAGCCTGATCTCTGTTGTATAGCTATCACATACAAGTACTACGGCCGGTTTTACACTTAACGAGCCCTGTCAGAACAAGAAAACACGAACTAATGAAAAGGAAATCTAATTGCAATACCAAAGTCTGTTCTGCATTTCATATCTATGAACTACAAGCATGTGACATGACCAGATGATGATGTAATACCAAACACTTTAAAATCCATGTTGCTTCTACTTAGCTGAAACTGTGGCAGAAGTTGTTTTCAGAACTTTATTGATTTATTCTCTTTATTTGATCATAGTTGATAACTCGTCCTCTCCTGTTTAAATGTGTCAGAGCAATACAAACAGGGCGCTTTGGTCTTCAGTGCCTATGGATTTCCCTAACTTCTAAACAAAGTAAGAAAAAATATATGAACCCTATGCAACATACAGACTTAAACATCAATAGGCCTTATTGAGAAAGAATATCGGTTTGACTTTTCCTCAGTGGTAGTCACTGATTTAAGAGTTTTTCTAAGATATGTTGGTAAAGACAAACTTAGAAGTGGTTTGATGTTTAGAAAAACTCAGTGTTATGTGTATTTTGCTCTCTTTGTAAGAGATTAGATGTTTTTGACCCTTTTTAGGGTCTAAAGAAATATTTATCGCTCAGTTTTAAACTTTTTTTCTTGGTTTCAATTAGACAAATATATGAAGTTTGCTTGAGTGTGTTTTTGATTGGTTATTAAAGCAGATTTTTAGTCATGAAATCTTCAGTTGTACATTTGTTTTTTCCCAATATGGATGCTGTGTTTTTGTATGCTGTTAAAACATGTCTGGGCCTGTCTCCTCGCTCAGTGGGAGAACCAGGTTTTCTTGGATCTGTCTGATTTTATTGTGGTTCCATTATCTCCTACTGAAAATGTAACTATATCTGTTCCACTTCCCCATTAGTTCTAGCCTGGCTGTTCATTTCTTTACATTTTGTTCATGGCTGAATTTGTCTTTGATGTTTTACAGTATATTTATTGTGTGTGGAAATAATTTGTCATTTGAATTGTGCTTGAGTATTTTTTTTCAATAAAATAAAAATACAGATATTTTACATAATCTGATGTGCTTTTTTAAACTAAATAGAAATAAATAAAAAAAGGCACTGTACTTTTACGCTGCCTTTTTAAGGCACTGTAAAAGGCACATTTTTTCATGTTAAATCCAGATTTTTCAATTTAATATATTGGGATTGTATTCAAAATGGTGCATAATGGTGAAGTGGAGGGAGAGGGATACACAGTTTTCAAAATGTTCTACAAATGCGGGGAGTTCTGAAAAGTGTGGTGTGCTTTTGTATTCTGCCCATAAGACAATGCATACCAGAAGCACCTTTAGCGGCAGTTATAGATCGGTGTTTTTGTGTATGTCTCTACCTGTTTCACTCATCCAAAGACTAAAATGTTGGTAAATTGTTTTTCACAAGTCAGCTAATAGTCAGATTCAATAGAAAGCGTGAATATTGATTTTTTTTTTTCCTTTCTTGCATCAAACACATGAATATACTTTGATTTACACTATTTTATTGCTGTAAGTTTAGTGTCATCTTGCTGGAAGGTGAACCTCTGCCCCAGTTTTGAGCCTTTTGCACCCTCTAACAGGTTTTTTCTCCAGGATTATCCTGTATTTAGCTTCATTCCACTTCCCATCAACTCTTAACGTTCATGTCTCTGCTGAAGAAAAGCATCAACACAGCAGCATGCTGCCACCACCATGTTTTACTGTGGAAAGGATGATTTTGGGGTTATGTGCAGTATTGATTTTAACACCACACACAACGTTTTGCGTGTAGGCCATATAGTTTAGTTTTGGTCTCATCTTACTATGGTATTTTCTTCCTCATCTTTGCTGTGTCCTTTACAGGTAGTAAACTGCAAAGAAGACCTATAGTGGCTTTCTTCTTGCTAATCTTTGCAGTAGCAATGATTTGATGTTAGCAAGGTTCTACGATTATTTAAACATAACCTGAAGAGCACAAAAATCATCAGATTTCAGTGTCATTATAAATAAAGCAAAAGAGAATGTGCCAAAAAATTAAGAGGCTATAAGTAAAAAAAAAAAAACACCCTTGCTGCTTACTTCCATAGTATTTAAGAGGGAAAGTAGTAGTCAGACACGGCAAATAAAATACCTTTGATTAACTGATCATCTGCAAAGTTGACCGACTCCCAGATTTTTGTTAACACAAACCCAAGGAGCATGGGTGTCTGTAATGGCCTTAGAAAAGCAACTATTGCTGCAGGTCACTCAAGCAAAACATTCTATCATTTCCAAACAATGTGCAGTCCATCATTCTACAGTGAGAAAGACTATTAACGTGGGAAACATGTAGAAAGTTACCAATCCTCCCAGATGTCGATGACTCAGCAAGTTCACCCCAAGGATAGACTGTCCAGTCCTCAGAAACGAGGCAGGGCTGGCTGTAAAGAAGGTGTGAAAAAACAGATTTCATTTAAAAATATCTACTCGTTCACTATACAGTGCACTATTCTGTATGGTGTTTAATGGTTTTTCTCTTCTTCAGAGTAAGACGAAGAATTTGCTAAATTAATGCTATTTAAATGTTTTGTCGAGGGTAAGTTTAAAACATAATCAACGAGTAATATAGTGAGTGAATATTTTGAACACATACTGTAATGTACAATACAGTTAGAAAAAACTGAATATAACTGGTTTGAAAGCCTCTCCTTTTTAAATAAAAATGGCATTATGGTTTATAAGAAATTTGGACAAATGAGAGCAATGTTGGGACAAATGCCCATAATGTGCATTGCCATGTTGGAGAAAAATGCACACAAACACCTCATACCACCTATTAAGCATGGTGGTGAAGGGTTAATGATTTAGGCATGTTTTACAGCCACATAACCTGAGCACACTGTAGACATAAAGTCAAACATGAACTCCTCTATATAAGTTTCAAGAGTCAAGCAGCAAATCTACTTTTGAATGGAAAAGAAATGAACCACGATGCTACAATGGCCCAGTCAAAGTCCAGACCTCAACTTAATTGAAAAACTGTGGTGAAACCTTAAGAAAGCAATGCTGAGGTGAATGCCCCCAAACTTCAAGAAGAGCAGGCCTAAAGATCCTCGGCAACAATTCAACAAGTTGATTAAGTCAGACAAATAATAAACTATACCAGTTACTGCTGCTAAAGGTGGTTCTTCCAATTTTTGAATCATGGGCTATACTTGTTTTTCTGCACTTGAGGTTACATTTAAATTGTTTTTAGTCGGTTAACATAAGACTGTTTTTAACTTTCAAAATCTTAGAACTGAAAGAGGGCTTACTTTTTTTTTTACATGACTGTTTGCATGGGAATAATAATGGTCATGGTTCTATGAACACCCTCAAACCCATTTTCCAAACCCAAGCCGATGGAGCAAGTGAGAACTCCATAAGATGAAGATTATTTTTTCTGTATTTTAAAGCAATTGTGTAGAAAATCAGTCATGCTAAAATGTTGATTGGTTGCTTGCACTAAGCACATCTTTGTGTCCTAATTTTTCACTCTGTAGTGCGATGCTGCCCCCTGCAGTAATATGGGCATTAGTGGTACTGTCATTTTCCTATTACTGAACTGGTACAAGGCTGCAGGTCCAGACGGTGTCAGTCCTGAAGGCCTGTGTGGAGCAGCTCTGTGGGATTCTGCAGCACCTCTTCATCTTTAGCCTGACCCAGAAGAAGGTTCCAATGTTGGGGAAGACCTCCTGCCTTGTTCTGGTACCAAAGAAAACTCACCCATCTGTCCTCAATGACTATAGACCTGTTGCCCTGACATCCCACATCATGAAGGTCCTAGAGAGACTCCTGTTGGCCCACCAGAGTAAGCATACAAGCACATATCAGGGCCTCCTGCAGTTTGTTTATCACTGTGGAGTTGGAGTTGAAGATGCCATCATACATCTGCTTCAACAAACCCACTGTCATCTGGACAAAGCCAGCAGCACTGTGAGGATCGCGTTCTTTAAATTATCCAGTGCATTTAACACATTTTAACCTGATTTGCTTTGTCAGAAACTCCAGAAGACTCAGGTGGAGGCCTCAACAATCTCCTGGATCAAAGACTACCTGACAAACAGACCACAGTTTGTGAGACTGAAGGGCTGTGTGTCTAACCAGATAGTCAGCAGCACAGGAGCACCACAGGGGACGATACTCTCACCATTCCTTTTCACTCTGTACACCTTGAATGTAAACAAGACAAAGGAGATGATTGTAGATTTCAAGAGAAACAGGAATGATTCAGGCACTATTTCATTCATGGAAGAAGTGGAGGTGGTGGAGAAAGATGAATACCTCGGTGTTCACCAGGACAATCAGAATCAGCTTTATTGGCAAAGACCACCTGCACAAACAAGACATTTTTTTAGGTTTTAGGTGCTCACAGTGTACAGTCATTAGGTAAAAATATATAAACTAGTGCAAATGTGCTTTTTATTTCCCACAGCAGTAGCTGACTACTGTGGCTATAAGGTGTTCATTGTGTTCCTTAGAGAGACAGCCTGGCGACTGGTTTTTGCAAATAGCGCTCTGTTCAAGGTCCAAGGTTTCTTTATTGATCCCCGTAGGTAGATTTGTTTTGCAGTGGTTTAAAGAATGCATACATTCGTACAAACACAAGCAGAACCATTCAAATAAATATTATACTGCTCAAAGTGCTCCAAGCTCCATAAATCAAATCACAGCAGGACAAAGAAGATGAGAGCAAGACTTGAATATAGGATAAATTTGTGAGACATTAAATCTCATTTATAAAACCAAGGGGTAAAAACCAGAAAAACAACATAATCAAGACTTAAGTTTTGTTAAATCCTTGAAGATCCATTGAGAGTGGCAGTATTATTTCAGCTTTTTTAGGAACAAAGCTGTTTTTAAAATGCCCGGTCCTACATTTAGCAACTAAGAATCTTCTTCCAGAGGGAAGAAGCTGAAACTCCCTGTGAAAGGGATGAAAGTAATCACAGAAGTAGCTATCCACTGTACCTGCCTGCTGTACAGTTTCACAATCTGCTGAAAGGAGCTCCTCTCTTTCAGAGTTGTAGGACCAAACCATGACACCAAGGAAAAGGATAAAACAAATAAAAAAAAGGATCATTATGGTTTGGTCAATATGAAAATGACAGACTTTTCTCAAGCAGAAGAGGCACTGATGTGACTACCCGTGCACTGCCTCATAGTTGGCTTCAAAATTCAATTTGCCATCTAAAACAGCCCCAAAGTATTTGTAAGAATCCACACTCCCAACGGCCTCATCTTTGATAAAAGCAACTTTGTGCTTGTGAGTTTTTCCCCTAAAATCAGTCAGTCTGTGAGTCATTGACTACCGCTTCTTCCATAGTGGGTCGCTGGTGCCCATCTCCAGCAGTCTATGGAGAGGAGGCAGGCTACACCCTGGACAGGTTGCCAGTCCATCGCAGCCCCCAAAATCAGTAATCATATAATTAGTCTTATCAGTATTAAGATAAAGATAAGAGTCCTCACACCATTTTATAAAGTCATCAATCACTTTTTTAATTTAGTTTTAATTTTCTTGGAGCAGACTTACAATTACAGAATTATCAGCGTGCTTTATGATGAATCTGTTGTTATCTACATATATTATTTAGTCCATGGCTCTTGTACACGTTTACAGAATTGAAGCCTTGTTTACATCCTGAAGGTTGGTGTAAAGGGCTGTATGTCTTTAAGCTCACCGGCCAATTTCTGGAGTTTCTTGCTAAAATCAGATATCAAAATTACAATAAAAATAATTAAAAGCATTAGCCAGGTCAGAGTCTGAATTAAAACCATCTGTGGAGATAGTGAGTGTGACTATGTGGGTTCTGGAGGCCTGCAATAGTTTCCATACCGACCCAAGATGAACCAAGTTTGTTTGTGGCCATTTTCTTCGCCAATTCAAATTTGTACTTTTGTTTTGCTTTTAAAATTTCAAATTGTAATTCTTTTCTGGCTGAATGCAGGTCAGAGACTGTTCCTTGTTTAAAAGCAAGTGATATCCTGTATAAACAAGACTTGACTGGTTTGGTAACCCATGACCTGTTGTTTGGATAGAATTTAACATGCTTATATAGAATAATCATATCTCTGCAAATGATAACATAAGAGTAAGTTACATCCACCAATGAGTCCAAATCATCACACATGAGTTTTAAAAAAATGTCCCAATCACCACACCTAAAACAATCCTGCAACAGGAGAACTGCTTCCTCACTCCAGACTTTTACATCCTTGGCCTTAGATTTTTCTCTCTTCAGAACAATTTTATAAATGGACAGCAGGTGCACACAGTTATGGTCAGCAGACCCCAAAGGAGAGATGGGACTGCTTTATAAACATCTTTTCAATGATGACATGGATCTAGGGTCTTCTCTCATCTTGTTGTGCAGAAGACATGCTTGTAAATGTTTCCTAATGTCTTTTTAAGAGAAACATGGTTCAAATCCCCTAAAACAAAGTTTGGTACATCAGGAAGGATAGATTGTTTCTGCTATACATCAAAGATGGTGCTAGAGGCACAGGCAGGATAATAAACTGTAATAAAGAGTTGGGGGAATTCACGGGGAGAATAAAAAGGTTGCAGTGATATTGATAATAGCTAAATATGTGGCCTACAAATAAGCTCTCTTATTGTCACAGATGTACAGTAGCATCTGTTAATATACATAATATACATACATACATACATACCCCAAAACCGTCAGTGAACAGATCCATGTCAGAGTACTGCTCAATGAGGCACGTTTCAATAAGGGCTGTGACACCGCAGTCTTGGAAATCCTATTTGTAGCAAAAAATGCCCCGAGGTTCCCAATGTTTATTCCTGAGGCCTGGACATTTGCCAAGATGAAAGAAGGAAGAGGAATCCGATCAGTGTCTTAGTCCTGCTCGTCTTCCATGCTTTCTTTTCCTTGCACACTTCCTTGCACAGTCCCCTCTTCAGGAAAATCTCTCAGAATAAGATGACGGATTCATAATTAAAGGTCTGTGGCACCAACCTGAAGGTAAAAGTCTAAACAGCTTGACTCCAGGATGTGTGGGGTCTGCAGCGATGTTAGCTCTCCTTTTCTTGACCCTAGTCCTGGATGGAGGAAAGGTCAGCCCCAATGATTCTCTCTGCAGACCTAAATGTTCATTGTGGTTTGGACCTTTCTTGTTTTGTGGATAAGCCAAACCACACACTGAAAGGTTTCCTAGGAACTGGAAGTGATACTTAGTAGACACAGTGTTGTTGAGGATGGTGAGGGAAGGAAGTGTGGGGTTGTTCTCTGGAAGTCCACCATCATCTCCACAGTCTTGAACAGGGTAAGTTCCAGGTGGTTCTGATTGCACCAGTGGATCAGCCAACCTCCTGTCTGTATGCACACTTGTCACTGTCTTGGATGAGACCAATAACAGTGGTGTTATCTGCAAACTTCAGGGGTTTCACTGACGGGTTCGCTGAGGTCCAGTCATTTGTGTACAGAGAGACGAAGAGTGGGGAGAGAACACACCCCTGGGGAGCGTCGGTGATGGTTCTTGTGCAGGAGAAGATGCTTCTCAGACTCACCTGCTGCTGTCGGTCAGTCAGAAAACTGGTGACCCACTGACAGGTAGAGGCCGGCACTGTGAGCAAGGTGAGTTTCTAGGTCTAGGCTGATGCTGTTGAAGGTTGAGCTGAAGTTCACAAACAGGATCCTAGCGTACATCCCTGGGTGGTCCAGGTGGTGCAGGATAAAATGTAGTCCCAGACAGCAGACTACACTAGAGAGGCAACAGTGAAGTTGTCTACAAGACGGGACAGAGCAGACTGTACTTCTTGAGGAAGCTTTGGTCCTTCAGTGTTTGCAACAAGATGCTGCAGATCTTAAAACCTCCTTTCCATGGACTCTACTTTGGCCGGCTCCACCCTCTAAGCCCATTTTGCTACCATTTCCATTATCGGCTTTTCCGGCCCAGTACAGGCTTTCTTGGTACCTCGTCGTCAGCAGATCCCACGGATTTTACAGCACACCCCAGCGCTGAGAAAAGCTCCAAAAGCTTCTTTAGATTCACTGTAATACAGACAGCTACAGGAGATCCTTGCTGCCCACAGCCATTAGCAACTACAACAACTATTTGTAGAAATCTGTATGGTATATGATTAACAGCAACATTTAATTTCCCTTTGAGAATAATAAAGTATTTTAAAATTTTTAAACTGAACTAAGGGTAGTAGGCAAATAGATATAAACAGGTATTCGTACAAATGGACTAAACATTTATTGGAAACCAGTAGCCTTCTGGGGATAAACATACAGAGCCCTAACATGACAACAAAAACAACGTAAAGCTTTCCAATACTCTTTCAGAAATAAACCCTAATAGTAAGACATCAAGCTACCTTCACGTTGAATACAGTTTGTGAACATCTCTGTTCACTTTTTGAGTGTTTCAGGATAGGTAACGCCACCTTACACCCGTGATTGCAACCCACATATCTAACATATGAGTCACAGAATTAATTATTATGAGTCATCTAGTGATTGGCATAGATTCGACCAATGAATGCGATGCAGAGCTTATTTTTAACCAATGAAATAATGTGTAGGCGGAGTTGAAGCTGCGATAGGCGGAGTCACCCATGGACAGTCAAGAGTTTTCCGTTTCCTGGCCATTAATTTCAGCCCAAAGCCCATGCTGTGAGAGTCGTCGTTGATATAAAAGGTAGCGTATGTTCACATGGTTGGGTGTTATATTTTAATGAGTATACATCATTTGAAAATATCGTCTTGCTACTGTTTCGTGGTTTTATTTTGATGCTGTAACCGTGGCAGCTAATTTGGGCTGTTAGCAAAAAGAGCATGTTAGCCTTAAAGTGGCGTGGTAATTATGTAGCTAGTGCTTGGTGATTTGTATTATGTCAAGAGAGTAATTGTTCTTTATATACACAAAAGAGTTGGAGTTACCGTTAAAGCATTTACACCAGTTCTTTTCTAGCTTTCAATTCATTTACGAGCGAGAGCGACGCAGTTGTTTTATCGGAGCCGTTAGCTCCAGATAGCATCAGTTAGCCTTGTTATGGAGCGTGCTGTGCGGGAACAAACGGAACTTTTGCGTCACAGCCCGCCTTTCCAGGACCTGTTTAATAAACTGACCGTTAAAAAAAGAGTGGGTTTATCTCCTCATAAGCGATGTGACGTGGTCTTGACCTATAACAGTAACCTAATACTTTAATGTTGACTGGCTCGTATTGTTTAAGAGGTTAAATTAAGCAGCACATTTTACCAGCACACTCGGACGTGAAAAACCAAAACAGTGTAATGGAGCTTCAGTCGTTTAGACAAAGAGTAAACATTAATCGGGGTTCCATTCTGAGTGCTACTCTGCCGGACAAGAAACGTTTTCTCTTAAAAAGCGGAACTCGGTCGTTACTGAAACGAGGAAATTCTACAGTTAATTTTATTTACCTTTTTTTTTTCAGACACTCTGGTCGAATAAAAACTAAGATATGGTAATTTAATATTTAATTGAAAACAATTTACTATTGGATGAAATCACATAAAAATGCAGCAATTTGAAGACATCCAGTGTTTTCAGAAATTTGAAAAAAGGCATTTTTACATTTAGTTCCCCATTAAGGCACTGAAAGTGGGATTACTTGAGACAAACATTTGACTTGGACTCGTCCTTCTAGTAAGTCTAAGCAGGATTCTAAATGCAGCCTGATTTGTTAGATTTTTAGTTTTCTGTAATTTAAAAACCAATGAGCTCCATTAAACGAAGAATAAAAGGTGTCCTTGGGGACCCCTGTGCAATTTGTGCACATGTAAAGTGTACATGCTGTATATGTCATATATAGTCAACACAAAGCTCAGTTTTCATGATGTGGCTTCCATATTTCACTTTGCTCAGCATGTCGTTTTGATTTTTGGTTAGCCTCTGTTTAGCTGGGTGGATTGATCGAGAACCATTTCTTATTTCCAACAAAGGCTTGCTAAATTAGAAAGCTGGAAAATGTAACAAATTCTGGTGATTAACTAGGCTTTGATGACTTGTGATTTCCTTTAAGACATATAGGCCACTTTTAAAACTAAACTTATTATCTGCTCTTATTTTGTAGGCTACTACTCTAAAGAAATGTTTAAACAAAGGCAGTTGTCTTGATCTAGGCTCTCATTCAATTCCAATTTCTTGCAGAAGCTCCCGAGTCGTAATGACCAGATGTGAAACATGATGCGAGAGATAGCAGCAGTGGTTTTCTTTCTTAAGAGGCTCGTGAGAAAAGGGGAGAAGCTGGAATCTGACAAGATCGAGCTGTTTGTTGAGAGGCTGGCTGTTGCACTACAGGAGAAGTTCAAAGGTCATTGGTACCCTGAAAGCCCCAGCAAAGGACAGGCATACAGGTACTGATTATGATATCTTATAGTACTGACTGAAAGGAAATGGGGCAAAGATTTTTAGTTTTTAAATCCAAAACGTGGTTTCGTTCCTTTTTCAGGTGTATCCGAATAAACAGATTCCATAGGCAGGATCCAGATCTCCTCCGAGCTTGCCGGGAGAGCGGGGTAAAGTATGGTGACCTGGGATTACCTCGTGAGTTCACATTGTGGGTGGACCCTGGAGAGGTTTGTTGCAGGTGAGACTCAGTCAAGATTCAACAAATCAGATGTTTCGCTATTACTAAAGAGTTGATTTCTCTGTAAGAAATATAACTAACAAAATACTTATTTTCATACCTTCCGAATAAGCTGAAATTTAAGCATTTTCACAGTGATATCTAATATGTCATTGATGATTTAGTTTTTAGTCATTTATATACAGGGTTTTCCTGCAGGGTCTCAAAAAACTAAAAGTCTAAACTTTGAAAACCAGAATTTAAGGCCCTAAAAAGCCGTGCATTCACACATTATTGTGTTCAAGTCTTTAATTATTTTAAATGGGTCTTAATTTTCCTACGCTCATGTAATGCTACCTCAAATACTCAATACAATGCTTCCGCGGCACTTTATTGTGCTTTATTGAATTTATTTACCACTAAAAACCCGCAGCTAGCCAATTAGCTTTCGTGTTATTGGTAAGTCTACATCACTTGATGGTCCATGTGCAGAAATAAAAGTAGTGCAGCCGCTATCATGGGATAATGCAAATATAACACTTGGCTTAACCTGCTAAGCTCCGAGGGGTTTTAGAACAATTTCTGCCTGAAATTACAAATAACTGAAATAAATCTAATAAAAAAGTATAGCTCTACAGCTATAAAGTCTAAATGCTTTTGGTACTTGTATAAAGATGAGACATAAAAGAACACATTTTCCAGTGGAACCACTGTTGCAACTGTTGGTATGTCAGATTTATTTGTGATTAAACAAAGATTTAAAACAAATTTTTAAGCCTCGCCAAAAAAAATTCTAAATGAACATTGCAAAACCCCATGGAAATCCTTTTGAAATCCAGGCGGAAGTCTCAGATTGTATTCATCACCATCATGACTATAACTGCTCAAATTTGGACTGAATCAGTTGAAGTATGTTTGTTCTACAGTAATTTTAGTGGGCAATGTACCAGGCAGGGCTGGCATTTTGGCACAATTTAGCCAAATGTGCCAAATGTGTTTTTCACCTCAGAAAAGGGAATCCGGTCAAATAAAAGTGCTGATTTCCTTTGTAGGACTCCTCCTTCATATGACATTTGGTCATGACATTTAGCCTTTTTATCATCAAAATGTACCATTTTGCACATCATAAAATGCAAAAATGAAGAAGCAATGAGCAGCATTCTATAATGTTTGTCCCGAACTGGAGGAATTTTATTGAAGAAAAGAGAAATCCATGAGAAACTATGTGCACTAATGCGCAAAAAGGAATGATCAATGAACAACTGTTTTCTGATGAATACCTCACAGCCATGGTAGTCAGGTACTCGGCTGGAAACAAAAAAGCATATTACACTATCAGAACCTGCCTTCATCGGATGTTTGTGACACAAACCTGGCCAGATTGTTGTTTACAGATTTACTACGCAACATATGTGCTACACAAGAGTAATTACAAACGTAAAATTACTAAAACATTGTGGAAATGGCAGACATTTAATGTAAATTGCAGAGTTGATCTGCTTTATTTGTAAAGTGACTGTCACTCGTACTCGTGAGTCAAACTACTCTTAATCAAACACCTGAATCGATGCATACTTTATAAATAAAAAGACATTCTGGAATTTAAAGACTAAACATAACATAAAAACAATTTTTTTAAATTTTTACTAAAAAAAATAAGAGTAAAATAATTATACAAAAATTTTTCCTAATCAATTTTTTCTACATCAAACTTGTGAAACCAATTCTTACAGTAGTTTATGTATATTTGTTAGAACAGTTCTTCCAGTTACAATATCTGTTTACTTTGTGTTCGCCTGACCTCCAAATGGGTCAGCAGATGGACAATAACATGAAAACAAAGCTTGTATTTAAACAAGAAGTCTCACTACAACACAAACTCTAGGTCACTGGTGCATTTCTGGTTAAAACGAGCCTTTTTTTATTCAGTGCCCATACTTGCAGTGGGTAGAGTAGCCAGAAAGACTAACTGAATCAATACCAGTACTCAACGGTACCAGTTTTTGATACTTTTTTGTCTGTTTATGTGGTGATAAATGTTAATTCGTTTAATAATAAAATCTCAAATTTTAATTTAACATGTATCTCTCAATATATAAACTTTAATGAATATATCAAAACAACATCCAGCTGTTTGTATTGTAACATCTCAGTTGTTTCAAACATTTCAACAGTAAAACCCTTAACTGACTATGCAGTGTAATGCACAAATTAAAACCCAGCCATGTTGCTGGCTGCAGACGATGTGTCGCCAACGGATGCAGACGTGCTAACGGTGCTGAACGCAGGAGTTGTAGCCGTAGATCTGAGGCTGATGAAAATTGTCTCTTCAGCCTTGAGAAAAATCTTGTGCTTAACCAGGACCTTCCTCAGATTAGAAGTATTCCCGCCGCTGGCCTTGTACTTCGCATCACAAATATGGCAGCGAGCGTAATCTGCATCACATTTTGAAAAGTGGAGCCACACTTTCGAGCGCTTTCTATCAGCCATGCTTGCTTCGTTGACGGTACCAGCGGCCACTGACGTCATTACTCTCTTGTGTGTGCAATGCTGTGTTCATGTCCGGCATGGAAAATCGGCCACTCTTCCGCTCCCTCAGTGTCACAATGATGCGTTTAGGTACGGAAACATGATACCGTTTGATTTTATGTGATTCGGTACTTTAATAGCTCCTCCCGAAAGACATTCCTATGGAACCTGATTGGACTGTTTCGGCTCCTCCAGTCACAGAAGAGGCCCTTCAGTTTAAACTCGGCTCACCTGTCAATGAGGGTGGCTGTGGTTTAACCTGAGCAGCTCGCCTCTCTGTTGGGTATCTAGTGAAAATGTTTGACTCTGGCCTGTTTGTTAAAAAGTTGGTTAGCTCCAACTGTTTGGTATTAGCCAGGTCTAAGTTCCAACCAATAGTTTATTTAGAGGCCCGTCATGTGTACCTTTTGAAAGCGTTTGTAAGCTTTTGAAGACGGGCTCAGAAGCCTCACTTCGGGAAGTCTAGTCTTAGTCTAGTTTTGATTAGAGACTGAAAGTCCTAGTCAAAACTATCAGTCCTTTTGGTTATTCATACTTTTGGAAATTTAGTTTTGATAAACTCAATCGTAGACTTTGTTTTATTGGATACTGTTATTGTTTCATCTGTTTTTTTTTATTTAATAGAAATTATTTTTGTAAAACTCAACTGATGGTTTGTACTAGTTCTAGCACCCTCCTTTTGTTGAAGCCTGAAACTGACGGAACAATAAACCACTTTTTATTTTAAAATCCACCTACATCTGGTTTAATGTTACTTTCCCTTGGCCCTGGCTGAGCTGGTTCGTAACATTTTGTGGGTGTAATTATTTTGTATATTTCTGTATGTTGTGATATAGGTCTCAAATTTCATCCATAATGGTCTTAAAAGGTCTTACATTTGATTTGGTGAACCTGCAGGAACCCTGTATATATTGATCTGAGGCGAGGTCACAGAGAAGGAGCAGTCAGCATTACACAGCTCTACAGCGAAAAGCATCATTAGTGCAGTTAGCATTACTAACAACAGTCTCGGTATTATTGTAGTTGGTAGACCCTTATCTTAACTGAGATTTCCAGAAGATTGTCAGCATGTTCCACATTCAGCTCCTTGCTATCTGCTGACATGTAACTCCCTGTTGTGGCAGCTCACATCACAAAATAGCCATGTTGAAAATACAATTTCCTTTCCAGAAGCTTTGTGTAGCTTGCTGTCAGAATGTTCTGTAATTGATATTTTACTCATTTTGTCCAACTGCCAGGTATGGAGAGCAAAATCCTTGTTTCTCAGTCGCCACTTTCAATAGCGATGATGAGGGTGATAAAGATGTTGCAAAGAAGGTGACCAGTGCTCTGGAGAGGGTGACGTCGGACTACCACTCAGGATCTTCTTCTGATGAGGAAAGCGTGCATAGTTCCCCCCTCACTGTCCCCAACAGCAGCTGGACCCACCAGGTACTGTACCACAACCAGTGTAGATGATGTAATCCTGGCCTGATTTTATTCATGGTAGTTAGTTGAATCATTATTATTTGTTGGAAAATAAAAATCCCTTTTAAGTTGACTTATTTTTTGTTGTTTTACATGTATTGATTTTGAGTTTAGATTTATTGTACTGTGAGAGCTCGTATGCAGTTTGAATGAGAAATGTCAGACAATTTTACTGTTCTTTTGCTCTGTTCTTTATGACTGTCGTTTTTTTGTTGAATGAACCAGAAATAAAGTACCAGTAAGCTGCTTGTAATGAACCGTTTCTTCTCTTTTTAGACTATGAATCCCAGAGCTCCTTCTTGGCATCCCAAAAAGATGGTGCCAGGGAAAGGTGTCATCCTTCCACGGCCTCACTACAGCTACAGGCCCCGCGGCAGAGCCCCCCACAATCTGAGGAGTAACGTTTGGATCCCTCCTGTCTACAGAGCGGGCCCCGAGTACTGGGACACGCAACAAAACGTGGCACATAGTTAGAGTTAGGGACCGTGGTGCTTGTTCACACTGGACATTAAACCTAGAAAAAACTTTGACTGATCAATTTTTTTAACCATGAATTTTTATAACGTAAATATTGTTTTTCACAGTTTTTTGCACTTTAGAACTTTTTGTTATAGTTGGAGTAAATCACTTGTATGAAATTAGGTATTAAAATTGGAATACTAAATGTGTAATTGTGAAGTACTGTATTTTTACTAAAGGAGACATTCATGTATGCAGCTTAATGTCCTTTGTGATGAAATGTTTTATTTATTAAGCAAAGATGTTCAGATATATAGGCTTAATGTTATAAGCTTTTATTAAACATTTCCAAGCATCGCATCATGTTTATTCCTGTCATGTTTTATTTTAAAATTTACTCATAGGTACATTTAAAAAGTTTTTTTTTTTTTGGTCATTCATTTCACATAGAGGGAAATATTGAAATCATTTATATATTGTAATTCTGATCATTATGGCTTATGCATATTGAAGACCCCAAAATTCATTGTTTCAGAAAATTTAGAATATTACATTTGATCAAAAAAAACTATTTTAAAGTGATGCTTGTATGCACTCAATGCCTGGTTGGTTTTGTAAGCTGACCGACAGGATATGGGGTGGAGAGAGCGGAAGACATGCAGCAAAGGTCAAAGGGCCTGTTCTCGATCAATCGAACCCCTGGCCGCTGGGTCGAGTACTGTAGCCTTGATACATGGGTTGCGTGTTGTATTACCACTGCATCCAGGGGCTCCTTTTGCTTCAATTACTGCATCAGTGTGGCATGACATGGTGGCCATCAACCTATGGTTCTGCTGAGGAGCAATGGAAGCCCAGGTTGCTTTGATAACAGCCTTCAGGTCATCTTCATTGTTGGGTCTGGAGTCTCATGACACTTCTGGCCATGCCAGTTTGCTGGCCAATAAAGCCCAGTAACACAATGGTCATTGAAGCAGCTTTTGGTACATGGATTCCGTGCCTCTCTACGTTTCCCTTTAGACTCTGGGACCTTGATTTGAAAATTAAATTCAAACTTTATTTTCATATCAAAAGGGGACTTTGGACCACTGAGCAAAGGTCCAGTTCATTTTCTCAGCCCATATTAAAAATGGCATCTGTGTCTTTAATTATATGCTTTTTTATTTTAAACATGAAAGGGATTAAAAAAAGAGAACCCAATGAATTGGATAACTCCTGGAGCATAAACAGGATCTAGACATGGGAGGCTTCATTACAAACAGTAACAGTCAGTGAGTCAGTGCATGCTCACACATGCATACAGTAACAACTGTATCACTCATACACATATGGGCTATGTCACAAAATAGTTTAAAGTTCTGCAGACAATTTCTTGGACTTCATTGCTTGGTTTTTGTTCTAGTATGCAATGTCAGCTGTGAAACCTTATAGAAAAGAGGGCTCTATTCCAGATCATGTCCCATATAATAAAAATGGCGGTATTGGACTAAAATATAGTTGCAGAATCATCTCAAGGATGATCAGTGGAAATCAGATGCATCTGAGCTCTGGTTTATGTCATGAAAAGGCCGTAAATGTCTTTAAATTTTTTTTTTTTTTTCTTAACCAAAATGTCTTAAAACAAGATTTTACATTTTCATTATTGGGTATTTTATATCATGTTGTAAACCATACTCACATCCGTTTAGAATAAGCTTGTAATGTGACAAAATGTGGAAAAAACAAAGGCTGTGAATACTTTCTGGTAGCACTGCTCGTCCTGCAGGAGATTCGCTGAATTCTGGTTTGTTTATTTAAGAGGTGGGTTTTAAATGTGTCATTTGTGCTCCTGCTCTTTCAGTCCTGCCCCTGTATCCCACGACGTTTTCGCATATTAAGTTAAATCACATTTAGGGATAATTTAGATCTATACTTTCACTATGGAAAAATAAACTTCTTTTTCGATACTGTGTATTTCACGATGATAGAAAACTGAACAAACATTGAGTTGAAAAGCACTCAGGATCATGCCATTTCTAGAGAAAAAGGTCTGTTTCTTTGCCAGCAGGGGGCGTCAATGAACCTTCGACGGATACGTCCTCTGTGTGTCACGTGACCGCCTGCGGCGCGCTCCGCTGTGCACCTGCAGAGAGAGCCGAGGAGGAGGAGGAGGAGGAGGAGGAGGAGTGGAGTTTGGATGCTTTGGTGGAGCAGAGCTGGGCTGACGTTTTCCAGTCGGTATCGGTTCAACTTCTTTCAGCAAGTTTCTCCGAGTAACTGTTGGGATATCTACCACAGAGATGGAGCTTTCGACACCCCGGATTTGCTTTGTACTGTTGAGCCTCTTTTCAGGTAAGTTTCCAGACAACCAGACGAAGCTGAGCTACTTTAATGATTTTTTTTCTGTAAAGCGACAACGGAGCGAAGCCAAGCAGTCCAACAGAACGGTCAGTCGTTAGCCACTGACCGTTAACTGCTGTCTTGGAGTTTTGACCAAGTGTTTAATTTGAGGTGTTTTATTGTTTCAAGTTGGTGACGATGTTAACCACAATACATCTAAATGTACATTAGTTTAATGGCTCCGGAGGGAGAAACTACGAGTCAAGGGTCGTTTAGTTAGCTAGCAAGCACGAACAAGCGTGCTATCAAAGTGCGTTTTAATTGAAATCAATGTTTCAAAGTTAGATTATTAATGGGCTTCGTATTTATATTTTTACTCACTTCATTTGTCTTCTGCCATCTAACAGAAAATCACAAAGCGAAGTGGAATTTACTAAAGTATTTACATTTCTGCGTTTTATACTCAATTAGCCAGGATGTAAAGTTCCAGGAATTGAGATTATTAATTTGACCAGTCTCTTCTGGCGGCTGCCTTCTACCGACTAGTAGGTTAAATATATTGATGTATGATAGCAACTGAATGGCAGGACTGGTTTTTAATGCCAGAAATGTCTACATCTGTGCGATGTCTTTTGGTTTATTGTCTGCTGGTGAACACAAAAGCTTGATCCGCTTTTAAACCTGTGGCTGGAGGACTTCAAAGTGCTGCATTTTCTGTCTGCCATCTGCCAGCAGTTTAACCCCCCCCCCCCCCCCCCCTTTATCCTGTATGAAATCCCGGCTTTCATATAAACTTAAATACACGTTTGCTCATGTTGGCATATTTATTTCCTCTGTTGGTGTAAATGATTCAGAGTAAGAAAGTCGGGTTTTTAAAGTTTAATCAAGAGATCCTCATTGTGTTCTGTAAAACATCTGATTAGATGAGTTAGTTTTTGTCTTCTCTTTTTCTTGTACCCTACACTTGGTGGCTTAACTGTAAAGTTGGCAGTAATCTGGATCCTATGTCTAAATATAATCTCGATATTTAATCTTAAAGACATTTTTGTTTTAGGATTCCTTTCATATTTGATTGAACCTATTTTGTAAAGATGTTAACATGTAGTTTTACTTTATATTTGTTACTTGTCATAATTCAAGCTACTAGCCAGACTTTTCTGATAGGTTGTCACCAAAAGAGAAGCATTTCTTGCTCTGTTTTTCTAAATCTTTTGCCATTTTGTTGTGAAATATTATCCGAGACACAATCTCCCCACCTTTCACAGGACCTTTGGTGAGATCACAAGACAATAAACCGCTCATCAGAGTTCTTTAGAGTACATCCATTTCTATTTTCCTGTTTTTTTCTGTTTTCCAGAGGTTGTTGCTTGCATTTTGTGTTGCTGCAGCAAAACATTTGAGTCATATGTGTGTACGCTTTGTGGATTTCAGGAAAATGTAAGTATGAATCAAACACATGGAAGAGGACCAGGTCTGGCTGGAGTAGATTAGGAATGCTTCAGAATCGATGTAAACATTTGACAAAAGCTATTCGTCTGTGGTAGCGTGGACTAATGCCAGCTGGTCAGTTTCATTCTTATGCCTCATGTGATGTCATTGGCCCAAATGCACACAAATGAGCAGTATTTACCTTGGTGTGGGTTTTAAAAAAAAAAGTTTTTCCACTGTGTTTTGTTTTAATTTTCCCAGTTTTTGTGTTAGTGAAAAAAATACACAGCCCGGCTAGTTTTCTTTCCCGTGGGTTTAAAGAAGGGTTTAAATTAAAAACAAATACTGGCTTTTAAATTTTTTAGTTTTGGGTGTGTCGTTTTTTGGGGCTGGATTTAAACTGAAACTGCGTAATCACTCCTCCTCCTGTGAGGAATAGAGTGAAACATTAGCCACCCAGTCGTCCTTTGGCTTTATATGTTACTGTGCTTATTGAATTAGATTTTTAATGGGAAGCCACAGAGCTGCAGACATGGAGTTGCATTCCAATGGTCTAATTTGTTTTCAGAAAATTTCAGAAAAGCTTTTTTTTCGGGAAATTCGAGGCCCCCAAACCTCTCCCGGAAAGATTTCCCGGGTTTTTTGTTTTGTTAAAAATAAGGCCCAAAAATAATGTTTGTTTGATCTTTTTTTGTCCCCATATTCAAAATTTTTTGTGAAAAAGCTAGTTTTTGGCCTCATTACCATCTTAATGGCACTTTTGGGCCCCGTTACTTTAGCTCTGGTTTTCCCCTCCCGGGAGGAAAACAACATAACCCGCAGGACCTTTTGGCAAATTTTTCTAACTTGGCTCAGAAATAAATGGTCCCTGTTTCAAAACCCCTCTTTTAATGGCTACACAGCAAGTGGAATATGTCTGCTCCATTTTCTTTGCCCTACTCGACTAGTTTATCTAAAGCACTCCATGGGTGCAAGATGTTGAGCGAAGAAATCTTGACTCAAATGAGGCAAAATGGGAAAAAAGATAATTTTTTTGAAAAAAAAGAAATTGACCCTTTTTTTTCTGCTCCATTAGCTTTTGTGGGTGAAAAAACCCAAAAGGAAAAAATAATACAGCAGCAAATAGTAGTAATTTTAGATTAATGAAACAGAGGGCAAACAAAAACCCCATTCCTTTGGTCCTTTTAATATTTCCTAAAGGGAAACTCGGTAAAGAGGGGAAATTTTTGTGAAAAACAAAATTTAAAAAGGCTTTTTATGCAAGTAAAGTTCAAAGCCGTCTGTAATTCCTTACTGTGGCTGTTTTTATTGCCTTGTTCGCCTATAGAGAAATAATGTGTGGGTGTGAGTCCACTTTAGTTGGCGTGCTGGTTTAAAAACTGGATGAAAATCCCAATACTTCTCATAAAGGACCTCCTCTAGGAAGCAACTCCGGTGTCTCAAGGAACAACTTGAGGTTTACCTCCATACCTTCAGTGTCAGCAAGTTGTGACCAACTCACACCTGCTTTTGGGAAGGGTTAGCCTTGTGATACTACATACATGCATGTACAGGCAATCAGCAGTATTACAATACTCCCATGAAAACCTCATTACTGGAAAAAACCCTTAATGCAATTTTTAAAATTGCGTGGAATAAAATAATGAAGATTAATTAACCATTTTAGTAAACTGCTCAGGACCAGCCGCTCTTTCTTCTGAATCAACATCTTATTATAACCAGTAATACATTTAGGAGCAGCACTAGAAATGACTCAGCCTAACATTTACCAACATGACTGCATTGTTATTCAATTCTATGTTCAATAAAACTGTGAATTCGGTTTTTATTTGAAAGATGTTTCTGGACACAAAGGCTATAAAAAGTAAGTAATGAATCTGTTCCTTCAGACAGTTTGTTGGCAAGTGTTTACTACTATAAAACTAAAAGAATACATGTCATTAAAGTTGTGAGTTGACAAATTAATATACTTTGAATGAGCTGCACATTTCTGCAAACTCAAACGGTTAGTCGTAACCTAGAAATGCATTTAAAAACAGCGCCTCCGTTAGCAGGTTTTTTTAAACTAGAATCAAATCCCTCCAGTTGATTGGATGATTCCTGACTTTGACCAGCTGCTGGTAGACCTGCAGTGTAGCTGCAACAGTTCCTCAAGAGCTTCCACTCATCTAGGAAGCTCCACAGTTCTCACAACGCCACGTTTACAACCTTGTGTCCCCATAAATATACAGAAACACAAGGAGCCAAATACTAAAAACAGCATTTTGTGGGTTATGACCATGACAATGCAGGGCTTATTTTTTCTGCTGTAGTTGAAATTTGTTTCTATGCATTCTTGAAAGTTCTGCAGTTTGCCTTTGTCATTTTCCAGGGCTGGAAAAGTATGGAAGTCACGAGAAGTCTAATAATGCTTATAATTCAAACGGATTTTACTATTTTAGTTTATGTTTTGACCTATTGAGCGTATGCACAACCATTCAAAAATAAGAAGTGACCCATTTTGCTGTCGGTTTGGTTTCTAAACGGCTTTAAACGTCTGCTGATCTGGACCTATGGTGTTTAACTGGCTTTAATATGGCAGACCACGTGCTAATGCAATGCATCAAAGCCTTTAAGGGATCTGTTTTTAGTCCAGCATACCCCAGTCCGGCCACTATTCAAGCTGGACAAGTGTTCACAATGATATTATTTTATGAACACATGCAGCACCAGATGCATGGTTGTAAATGGTCATCTCATGCCAACACTACTCAATTTAGATGGAGGCATAAAATGACTTTTCCAAACCTCAGGGACTAACAAGGATGATCCCCACTGTGTGTTACTGCTGTGCAAAACCACAGTTGTTAAGGTCAGCTCAGACCAGATAACCCCCAGATACCTTCGAGCTGTAAAACCGGGTTTGGATTATAAGAGCCCAGTACTGCCTGCTGTTCTGTCTTTGTGATACAAACTGTTGTGATGTTGCCCACAGAAATAATAAAAAATCAGTTTATAGATGCATGTTTTGCAGGCCTGATATGTAGATAGTGATTGTGTTTTAATGCTTGGGCAATCTGCTAAGCTAGTTGGGAGCTTTGTAGTTTACTCTTGTGAGTGGGAGTTCTTCACTGATTAAGATCTCCCCTGTCAGCAGGTTTGTGTGTGGAAATAGCTCGGATGGTCACACTCCCTTCTATTCTCCTTTAGATTCACCTCATCAGAACACAATGTGGTTACCCTAGTGCTGTAGATCAGGTCAGCTGTGTAATATCGCTTCGGTAATGACTGAATCCCCTTAAACTGGAAAGCAGCTGAAAATGTTACCTGATAAGCCTAAAACCAAAGGCCTGGCCAGGCACTGGTTGCTTGGTTACTATTATAATACAGACACACAGACAGGGAGTGTTCTTGAGTGTGTGCTCCTGTTGCTTAAGAAAGCTGTCCTCCCCTTTGTTTCCCTGTTCCCAGTTCTTTTACAGCAGATGAAGCTCTTATATTGTTTTGAACAATTGTTTTTGCAGACATACTAGATGCCTGTAAATAGTGCGATGGCTTTCAGAACTCTGCCTTTGTCCCTTTTACAATTTGCCGCATGTTTCCTCGACAGAATAACCCATAAAGACATGGGTGGAGACACAAAGGACTGAATTTGAGCCTTTATCATTGGCCTCATGCAGACGATAATAACTGGCGGTCACATTCACCTTTCATGATCTAATGTCACTGCTCCTCTCCTGTTGGCTAAAACATGTGGCTGCAACAGCTTCACTTCCAGCCAAACACCATCTCTACCCAGAGCCCCTTGTCCTTGAGAGTGAAACAGGGACGTACAGAATCAGATTACACTCCAGGGACAGTGTCCTGTCCTCTACAGTCTGATGATGGGGGACAACTGCACATGAATATTCACAGCCCCAGACGTTAATATTTCAACAGGCCAGCTTTGTCCAAGCCTTGCGCCAAATCCTGTTCACCTATGTGGAAGTGTTAAAAGTAGATCTCGCCCTCACTTTGCTACGCTTCTCCTTTCCTTCACCCTCCATTTCATATCTGGATTAATGAATGAACAAATTACTGCCTTCCGGAGCTTCAGGGAAAGTGATTAATAACCGTGCTTGTTTTGAAGTGAGGCTCTCAGGTTGTGCAGCCACTTTGTATTCAGAGGTCATTCCTGCTTTACAGGTAGAGAGTCAAACTGCTGTCTGGGGCTGCTGCCAAAGCATTTTTGTGGGATGACATATAATCCTGATTGTACTTTAACCCCAGAGTCACAAAGTCAATGTCAGAATGACAAGGTCGACAAGGTCAAGGTTGTGTTTTAGAGCTCTCTCACTCCTATAACATGTGTGCCATAGTATTGATCCTATGGATACCTTTACTTTCTAAAGTTGTATTTAAATGATTTTGTATGTATGTTGCCAGGTATTTGTACATCAGCTCTTATCCACCATGGTCCTTGGGTCAGTATTTATACTGGCCAGAGTGCATACTGTCCCAGCCAGCTGGTTTATTTCATTTGACTGCCTTCCTGAGGGTCTAGTTTCCAATAATGCAGAGAAAAACAGCTGATTGATGATAAAAATTGATAAATGGTGACTGTACAACGCCCAGCCTTGGTTAGAACTCGTATATTCTTCTGGTATATAATCCTTCTGATACTTTCCACCTGGATCATTTGTAATGGGGCAGTTTTAGAACTGAGTACTTTGGAAATTTGTGTTTGAAAACGATGGAATTTGATATCCATAAATGTGTTGGAACGCAGTATTTAAGAAAAAAGTCTAAAAATGCCATCCCATCATCATTACAGTACGTTGTTGAGACAGGCAGCATGTGGGTGTTACTGAACCACAGCAGCAGCAAAGGCAGAAAAAGGACATTTATTGGAAAGAGAAATATTTAAAAACGTGAAAGTGTAATAGAAAGATTATATTAACGTTGGCCAGTCTATTTCCATATCTCTCCATTCAGATGGCCTGTTTGTATTTATATGCATCTGCTTGCCATCTTTTGTTCGCTGTTCTTCTTAAAGCAGTATAAGGAGTGTTTCTGCAAAGGTTCTGTTTTTAATGACTGAGGTGTGTAATAAACACCATTGCCTTGATATTGTTTTAGCTTATCAATTCCTTTAATCATTTAAGAATCTTTAAACAGAGATGTTCAGTGATGAATTATGTGCACCCTTTTACAGCAGTTTTAGCAGAGAGGGATTTTAGTGCCTGATAACCTGTAGAAAACAGGGACTGGGTGCAGGTATGACGTCTCTCAGAAGTTGAATATGACAGCAGGAGCTGGTAAAATATGAGTTTAACAGGGATGGGGCAGAAAGATGGGATACAACGATTGCAGAGGGACTGTCTGTCATTTAAAACAAGGTCAAAGCAGTGCTGTTTTTTTCCCGCTCTCCTGAGTCCATCGGTCATCATCACTGTGTCGCACTTTGAGGGCGATAAACACCCCCCCAGCACATTCATCACTTAGCCACTTCATGCTCGACTCTGCAGCACCCACAACGCCCTCTGCTCCTAACGAGGAATAATAGGCCCTGTGACAAATATGCTTCTCTGTGGAGTATGCTTCATTTCTAAAACACAGATAAGCTGGCTGTTCCTTTTCTGCTTAGTTTATTAAAAAATACAAATGTAGGATTTTAGATCATTCAGATGGTTCAAAACCTGAAGAATTGTTGTGTCTTTTTAAAGGCAACTTAAAAGTAGGGATGGACAATATATTGGAAATGTATCATTGTTGCAGTATCGATTTCTTGGATTCCAGTAAATATTGGCTAATTATGTACTTCATGCTACTATCTGTGGTTTGTGTCTGCAATAAACCCAAAACAGATGGACATTTACAGTGCAAACCTAACTTGTTGCCTATTTATCGCACATTGTATTGTTATTGTGACATTCACCATCAAGATGGCATATTACATGTTTTGTTGACAAACTGCAGCTCCTTTTGGAACTCGTCAACCTGCCTTTCTGATGGGTTGTGTAGTTTAGAGATGCACTGATCAGAGATTTATAGCTGGTTTCCTATCATTTGGTTTTGTGATGTTTGGCCAGCTGACTTGGATGTTAGCTTTTAAGAAGCTATCAAACCATCCAAAATATTATTGCAAGCCTTCCTGCTATGAACAGTCATTAATTATTTTCGTAGGGAGCAGAGGCAACGTCATGGCTTTTATCAGATAGAACAGTCTCTGTAAAACTCTGTAAAAACTTTTACTATTACTTCAAAAACATGGTAAAATGATGACAGAGTTGTTGTTTTTAATGGTCTGGAGCATCTCATATCCTCGGTTAGCCAGGTTAGCATTACTAAAGAATTCCTTGTGTATGTTCTAGAGCAGAGGTTGTCAGTCCCGTTCCTCGGGAACAAGTACCCTGCATGTTTTACATGTCTCGCCACACCAGCCAACCTGATCCTTATGACTACAGAAGCCTGTTAATCACCTATTTATTTAGGTCCGGTGTGTGGCAGCAGGGAAACACCTAAAAAATGCAGGGCAGTGGATCTAGAGAACCACTGTTCTACCGAATGTAGATCTCAGTGAGGAGCCGGGGCTCTCTCAGGTGGGTCCTTGGTTGATACCCTAAACCCAATATCCAAATTCATTTTGTCCATTTGGATAAATCTATTCATATGTTCCCAAAAGTGTCATTGTGATTCTTAGTTTGAGTTGGCGTTCTGTATTTTTTTGCCTCTTTAATTAAAGCAGCTCTCAAACCCTTTCCAGTTTTAGGCAACCTTCTTGGTCAAGAGTTTTCTTCCAAAACCAGAACCTCCTGAGTCAAACTGTACCCAAACCTGTGAGCAGAGCTCATCCTTTTATTTTTACCAAATATCTATTTATGTATATAAAAAAAAGTTAATCTGCTATCTGCAACCATTTTGTATCCATCTGATGGCCTTTTCTCCCCAGATAGTCTAGGACCAGCGATGGCCCCATCTCCTATGAAAATAGTTCCTGAATGGATTGAGAAACTGTTCAGTACTTAGTTTTTCCCTCTGTTTGATCATCAGATTAAGTCAAATGAAGCCAATTTAAAGCAGAGTAACTGAAACCAACCGTTATGTATGGACCTTAGACAGAAGTTAAACGTTAAAGCCGTTAGAAACAGCTGGTTCCCTGTCTTTTAATGTGCAGTTTTGTAATGATGCACATGAGCTGAGCAAGGGTGGCTCTTTAAGCAGCTTTTGCATCTGTGTTCATAGATGTACTTGGATGTCGTAACATGTTTTAGTTGGTGATGATAAACCCTGTTTGCAATGGAAATCATAAATGGTGGTTGACATGACAACCTGCTTACATAACCAATGACTGCTGCTTGCTTTAACATTTATGATGACATCAAAACATCAGACTGGAGAGAAAATGAGTTCAGTTCTGAGAGGAGACTAAATTTACTCTGCACCGAGGGCTGACTGAAGTTCAGGAAAGAAGCTTGAGGGAAGTTGAAATGAATCTAAAAGTGTTTGATAAAATGGAAACATAATGACATGGATCTGCAGTCTGTGGAGACTCACACGGAAACTCAACTGGTGCCACACCTGAACTAGCCCCATATCAGCACCTGCTTTATGATGGTTGAAAGGAGAGGATATCTTTAGTGTTCTCTGGCCTAGACATCTCAGTGTGAAGATACTCAGCGTGGCTGGCAGCCCCTCAGGGTGCTGCATCTGCAGCTGCTGGTGTGCTTCTTCCTCTCTGCATACCTGCTAGGTAGCTGTCAGCTCAGCTCTCCACATCCACGAGCCTCCGGTAAATTATCTGTTGTGTTTTTCTATAGTGTGTCACGGAGGGAAAAAAATTATTCCTTTATCAAGAAAAACAGACTTGACAATTTATCGTCATACTATGTGCTTTGTTCCAAGTTCCTAAAAACATCACTGTTTTATAGGTTGGCATTGTATAATTTAGTGCGCATATCACATTTTATCAGCTGCTGTTTTACGCAGAAATGAATGGTGGCAGGATTCTATTATTTTGTCCTCGAGCGGTATGAGCAGAGGGTGAGGTGATTTGGAGGGAGTAGCAGGTGGGCGGAAGCAGCTGTTCAAGTAGCCATTTTTAGCACTTCATCTCATTGAAAAACATTACATATAGTTAACTGCAGGCGTGGTGAAGAAGGAATGTCAAGGTTGTGTGTATAAACTGTTGACACATAAACACTGGACATTTCTGGTTGTATTGCAGGACTCTGCACATCATAACTTTTTGTTTAATGATATGTGATCCATTATGAATGTTTGTTGATATAGAGTCATTGCCTCCAAATACTGTTGATTTTAAAAATAAAGTCAAGTCTGAATCTTGTTAGGAACCGTAAAAGAGTATTGAGTGAAAGGCTCATGAAACTAGTGAGAACATCAGATTTGTGGCCTTATAGCAGAACCATTGCCTTTAGACACCTGTACAGCAAGGTCCAGTTTTACATGTAGGTGTACATCCTGTGCTGTGCCCTGCTAAATTATCTGTTTTTGTGTTTGTTTCATGTATCTTGATTTTAAACAGTTAGAATTTTTAGAGTACCTCAAGGGGTTTTTGCAGGTTAGGAAGCAGCTAAAAACTTTTTTTGTAAAAGTGAGTTTAGGCTAGAAGAAGCATTTTGGTGGAAAAACCATTCTAGGTGACATTGCATTTTTAAGTCACCTTAAGGGATTTTTACTCTTGGGGTTAGAGCAGTGCTTGAATTTTCAGATGACATAGATAATCAAAAGTCAGTTATTGTGTTTCTTTTGTGTTAAGAAAAAATGGACTCCAGGACTTCCAGCAGTCAGACATGACATTATGACCACAGGGATGTGAAGTGAATATTTTGCCCTCAAAGTTAATGTGTTTGCTCTCTCAGGTTGTGCAGATATGTTTTATTCGGAGCTCATTCCTTCCTGACAGGTAGACGATGTCAAAGCATTTTTGTGGGACCAGGTTTTACCCAGATTCTGCTGTAACCTTGAGGTCAAAAAGTCAATGTTAGGATGATGGATGGGTCCAGTTTGTATTTCAGATACGTCTAACTCCTCTAATATGGGTGGTGCAACTTTGACTCTGCTGATACCAGTATGTTCTTCAACAGATGTTAGAGGTTTACCTGTCATTATTACCTGGCCATCGTGCTTTAAAATATAAGAGTGGATGATTGTGTTTATCTTAATCCAGGTTTTGTAGTCCTGCTATTAAGGAGCTGTGTCTCTATCACAGGTGCTGGATCATGATTTTTACTGGTCAGGGTGCATGCTCACGATTAGAAGCAAGAAAGAAAAAAAAGGCAAACATACGGATTTGAGCGAATTTGACAAATTGTGATGGCTTCACAACTGAGTCAAAGCATCTCTATAACTGCAGCTGTTGTGAGGTGTTTCCAGTCTGCGGTGGTCATATATATCTGGTGAACCAGTGATGGGGCTCATTGATTCATGTTTAGAGTGAAAGCTGGCCTGTGTGCTCCAATCCAACAGAGGAGTTTCTGTGGCTGTCGATTACTGATGAAGTTGATTCTGTTTCTGATAGAAAGGTGTCAGAATATACAGTGCGACACAGTTTGTTTTGTAGCCAAAAACCAATCTGGTGTTCATGCTGGTTTTAATGTAATGCCTGATCACTGTGGAGTAAAAAAATAGGTCTCCATTAGGGATGGGTACCAAATTCGGTACTTTTCTAGGTACCGACCGAATTACATAGGTACTACCGAGTACCAATTCATGGAAAATCAAATGTTTCGGTACCTAAACGTATTATTGTGACACTGAGGGAGTGGAAGAGTGGGTGGTTTTCCATGCCGGACATGAACACAGCATTGCACGCACAAGAGCGTAATGACGTAAGTAGCCGCTGGTACTGTTAACAAAGCATGGCTAAAAGAAAGCACTCAAAAGTATGGCTCCACTTTTCAAAATGCGATGCAGGTTACGCTCGCTGCAGTATTTGTGACATGAAGTACAAGGCCAGCGGCGGGAATACTTTTAATCTGAGGAAGCACCTGGTTAAGCAAAAGATTTTTCTCGTCCGCCTCTGCGGCTTTTCAACGTAACATTTTTTTCGCACAATCTACAGCTTCAACTCCGGCATTCGGCAGAGTTAGCACACCTGCATCCGTTAGCGCCTCGTCATCTGCAGCCTGCAACATGGGAGAAGAAATGTTTGAAACGAACAATACAAACAGCTGGATGTTGTTTTGATATATTCATTAAAGCTTAAATATTGAGAAATAAATGATAAAAATAAAAATGTTTAGATTTTATTATTAAACAAATTAATATTTATTACCACATAAACACACACAAAAGTACCGAAAACTGCATCGGTACCGTATCGGTTCAGATGTGAAAGGTACCTATCCCTAGTCTCCATATTGACTGCGTTGCCGGCTTTCCTGAATCAGTATTCATTAACACCATGTTTCTCTTCCACCATGCTTCTGAGCTCATTACATCTAGGTGTTTATACCTTCTATAGGTATGACGACCAAGACGTCTGCGCTTCTAAGGGGTAAAAAAAAAAAGGCTCAGTGGGCCAAACACCAGCAAGGTCAACAACCACACCAGACTCTTAATTACTGTAGTGCATCTCTCTGCCATGTGAGGAAATCAGCAGCTTGCTCTACAGAGAGAACTAAACTGAAAATAACCTGTGGTTGGCTGTTTTATGATGGGCACACCGCTCAGGACTGCACCACCTTAATGACAAGTGCTCCTGTTTTAATAAGCAGGCACACAGACAGGCAGCAGGGCTGGTGCTGTTGCTGCTAAGTTCACAAGGAACCAGCTGTTAAGTGTCTTAATATAGGCCCATGTATAATTCATAGGCACACACAGAGTTTTGTGGCTGACTGGCTTTCTCCAAGGGGCCAATAATTAGAAAAATAGTAAATCCACCACCCAGTCACAGAGATGCTCACAACAACGCAGCTTCCTTTATAAGGTGGACGAGGGCATTGCCTTCATATTTAATCGCTCTGAGACAGATGAGCGTTAAGAAATTATTCACCTGCGACAGCTAGAGCCATAACACACCTCGGTGCTCCAGTTGTCAATGAATGACCTTCGAGAAAATGAAAGGATCCTCTTCCTCCCTGCTATATCATCTGACATTTAGCCAAACACAACTGTTTTCAGACACCAGATGTGGCTGAAGTAGTAATAAAACCTGAGTTGATTCTATTATTTCAGTCAGTCTTGGATATTGGTCTGACATCATTTAAATTTGTTATGATGACTAAATTATCTAAAGTCCTCTGACATTTTCAGGTTGACCTTTATCTTTGTTCCCTTTCTACCTAAAACCTATTATTGAATTTCTGTGTGAAACCCATACCACAGTAGGTGAAAAGCCATTGTGCAACGCCTCAGACCCTTCCAGGGAGATTATCTTGTTGTCAGACTGATCCAAGATGTCCTATAAGCAGTGTTTGGCTGTCTGTCTGCGCTACTGTTGGGTCAGACCTTTTTTAGATGTCATTAGAGCCATGAGGGAGTTGGCTTGTACAGAAGGTTTCAGGCAAAAGCACTTTACTTCAGGTGCCACACCGTCAACACTCAGATGACTTTGCAGAAGCTTTTCTGTGGTCTGTTTATTTTTAGTAGAATTGAGGGACAGTTTGGACCTCCATGAAATTCCTCACCAGTTTTTCCATTTTTTTTTCCTCTACATTTATCATATTATTTGCAAATTTTTCCACAACAGATTAGTCATTGCATTTAAGTTTGGACTTTAACTGGGCCATTCTAACATATGAATATGCCTTGATCTAAAGCTTTCCATTGTAGACTGTTTGTTTAGTGTTGTCATCCTTATACTATATCTGCTCTTCAGCCTCTAACATCGCCATGTCAGTTCTGACCATCAATATTGTGGCACCATCACTGTGCAGGAGAGCTCAGCCGAGTTCTTTTTAACATTCCCAATCACGTCTTTTTAAAGTTGGATGTGGACAAGCCCGGGTGTTTGGAGCGCCGTCCTCATGTTGAGGCTGAGAAGTGTGAGCTAGAGGCATGAATAAACCTAGCAGTCTTGGTTAAGCTATAACAGCAACTGACAGTGTTGGCCTCCGGCTTTCTACAGGGCTTTGCCGCAAAATTGCATTTACTCCACCTGGACTCATGAAGCTTTGAGTTAAGAAGAAAGTGAAGCCTTGAAAATATCTGGCCTTTTTCACTGCAAGTGCAGTGTAGAAAGAGAAAGGGGAATGGATTACCCATCTTATCTTCTAACAACAACCTTATCTTGATGTCCTGCTGTAGCGTCTGAAACCAAGCAGAGGACAGGAAGGGCAGTCTGTGTTGCTGCACTTGCACAAACACCTCATTCTGCCTCGCCTGACTGCTTGGGACAGCATGAGCAGGGTGAATGCGAGAGATTGGATGTTTTAAATGCATTTTAAAAGATATTGACACGTCAGTGGGTATTCCAGAGTGCTTTGGCAACATGTCAGTGTTGCCTGAGTCCTGAAGCAAAATTTTATCACCGGTCAAACATTTTGTTTGATGGAATGCACAATGTTTGACTGGTAGGCAAACTGTTGATGGCACACTGGAACACATAGAGGACTTTATTCCACCAACGTACAGAGGTCTGCTATTATGCAATGTCCTTAAGGCAAGAGACCTACATTTAGCTTGGACCTTTGAGAAAAAGACATGAGCAAAGCAGAGTCATTGACTGCCTCCTGGCCAGTACAGCCGGTAGCTGGACACGTCTCTACACTACATGGAAACAGGGTAACTACGTAGTGTAGGGTTACTAGCCGTTTACTGTGTAAATGTAGCATACGCATTGGTAACGTCTTGATGGAGTTGACCTTTTCAAGTTGACACAGTATTACGAAATTCAAACCACTTTATTTCATCATTAAGAAAAATAGTTTTAAGGAAAGCCGTCAGTAAAATGTAGAGACTTGCAAAGGTATGCAAAGCTATAGAACATTGTCACATTTTTGCAAATTACAATTATAAACTGTAATGTCTTTTTATTAGAATTATGGGGTGTATAACTGAGCTCCAACTCAGTTATATAGCTGTCCTATACTGTCCTATGCTATAACTGTCCCAAACTAACCCATTAACATTTCTATTATAGCTCTGACTGTTTACAGTCATCTTCCTGCTGGGAGGTGAACCTCCACCCCAGTCTCAGGTGTTTTACAGCCTCCAACAGATTTTCTTTCAGCACTTTCAAACTACTCTCACCACTGTCCCTGTTTCTGGTAAAAATACCCGATTCCTACAGCATAATGCTGCCACCACCATGTTTCATAGTGCCGATGATGTATTTAGAATATTATGCAGTATTTGTTTTGCCCCACTCATAGCTTTTTACATGTAGGCCAAGTAGTTCAGTTTTGATCTTATGTGACCAGAGCACCTTCTCCCACACGTTTGCTAGGCACCTTACGTGGGATGTGGTAAACTGCAAACATGTAATGTTTAATAACCTAATCCTGCTTTAAACTCTGCAGCTGTTTCCCTGACTGGTCTGCTGTTTTCCTTGGTCTTTGGTGGTTGTTCTCTAATGTTCTCAAACAAACCTCTGAGGTCTTAACAGAACAGCTGGATTTTTACTGAGATTAAATCACACATAGATGAAGTCTATTTACTCATTAGCTGACTTTTAAAGGCAATTGGTTGTGCTGGATTTTATCTGGAAGTATCAAAGTAAAGCATCTCTGAATAATAATGCATGCAACACCTTTCAAAAAGTAAAAAAATGTGGAAAACCTAATGTGGTTGTTTGCCACCTGAAATCCCAGTAAAATATATTGAACTGTGTGGTTTTCAACATGAGAAAATGTAAAAACGTTTAAAGAGTATGCATACTTCAGTAATGCAAAACCCATCTTTTTCTGATTCAGTTTAGAAATGTGGAAGGTAATGCGGGATGTGGTCATGTGGTGCTTTCATTCCTGGTCAGACATAAATGTCTGAAGGACCAAGGGAGGAACCCAGGAATTCAGCCGGAGCTGTTTCTGCCTGAACTCTTCACGTTTTTTATTTGAATCTGTGCTGCATCTGCATGATCAACTGGCAGGTTAATCTGTTTAGTGGTCCTCAATCATTATGTCTCTCTGTTTAGTTTTTCCTCATCATTCATTTATGCTGTGCATATTTTCTAAAGCTAAAGTAATGACCTTAGTTGACCTGATCAGTTTGGCAGAAAAGTTGTCGATGATTTGTTGCAGCTGGTATGAGGAAGTACTTTGTTATCACAGAGGAAAGCAAGTCAGACTAGACTCTGTTCATTCTCACAGCTTCAGTCAAACATCTAGCCCTCATCAGACTCAGAGATGAACTTACTATACTCCTGAAATTCCAGGATTCTGAAGTAGTGTTTATCTCTAAGGGATTTTAACTTGTAGTCTCATCTCTTATTTAAAGGAATCTCATACTGTGATATTTGTGCTGGTTTGGCCAAAGTCTTATTTGTTCACCTGACATAATCACTGTCCCAGGAACCTTTTGCACGCCTCTTTTATTTAAAAAAAAAGATTTTCTAAATTCCACACTGTAAAACTCACCAACACAAAGCTGCCTTCGGATCACGGTTGGGTTTGTGCCCCCGGGCTCAGACAAAGACTGGGGCGCCGATAGGAGTCTGGGTTGTATCAGACGCTTTATTTGTTTTAGGGGTTGGGGGGATAGGATAGGCCCCCACCCGTGTTGCAAGAGAGACGCCCTATTATTATACCCTACTGAGACATGTGGTTTCCATTTCTTCTTTGCCTCCCAGTAAACTGCTGGAAGCTCACAAGACAAATATTTGCATTTATTAGATGTTTCTTTAACCGCCCCTCTAAATCCCTGGGTGGTATTAGAAAGGCAACGGTTTAAAAGTTTAAAGATTTTTTGGCTTTTTTTTTTACTTTCTCAGTTAATGGTTGTAGATTTCATGTTACTTTTACTGTCCTGTTCAATAAATGTGGTTATGATTGAAAAGTTCATTTATTTCAGTAACTCCATCACTAAGTGAATCACATTATTTAGATTTATTCTTCAGAGACTGATGTTTTCCAGTCTTTATTTCTGTTAATAATGAGGATTTACAGCATGGCATTTAAAATTAGACCAAAAAACCAGTTTAGTGCAGGAATGCGTTAATAACAGTTTAAAGGTTATTTTATTCTGACAAGCGAGCCTCATCGGGACTTATATCCTAACTTGTAGAATCTGACTGTATGTTGGATTTTAAACCTCACCTGATTGAACAGGATTTCAGTTCAGAATACCCCCAGAACACGTGTCCTGTCTCTTTTAAAGTATTTCTCCAGCCTTTCATAGTGCTTTACAGTGTTTATCAATTGCTTGAAAAAATTAATTGTCTTCTTTTCTGATGACGCTGTTTGAATGAAGCCGTTTCTGTGGGACATCTTCATCTACTTCATCTTGTCTCATTTACACACCTCATTCGGTACAGTTTGTTCTGTTCTGTTTCCCCCTCATATGATAATATTGGCACATTTGCCATTGTTTCCCCAGAGTAAGTTATCAGCCTGTTATCTGCTAGAGGCTCTGGCGTCTCGCCTATCAGCTCTGTGGCAGGACCAGCCCCCAAATTGTCACCAGCTCTGTGTCCCTGGGCTTCAGCAGATCCTGGAGGAGAGGAGCTGTTTTTCATGGTGATGTGCTTACGTTAGCACAGGTTTTAAATGTAGAATTGTTATCATACTGTTCAAGGGGCTCGAGATATACTCTCTGGCAGGGATGAGGGGTAGCAGTAAGATAAGGATTTATGTTTAAACACATTGAGCCAAAATCATCTAACCCTGCCAGGGTTTGGGTATAGTGGAGATTTATATTGACAAAATAAATATCACTTTTTCCTGATAAATATATTCTGTTTTAATTATGAACACCAACTACTCAGCAATGACAGTCAGAGGCCTGTGCCATAAACAAAGTAGCCTACTGCAGCAGGGCTGTTAGCAAAACGCATCTAAAATCTTCATCATCATCCACAGCGTTTTAAAAGCTAAACATTTATTTCCCTCAAAGTACATTCAAACCTTTTAAAGTTATGACCCAAATCACGGTAACTGCTTTATTTAAAAAACATCGGTATATATGGACATGCGCCTTCTGTAATTCTCTTCTGGGTTTTGACTTGCAATTGTCCTTTTCTTCAGCAAGAATGTCACTTCATTCCGGTAGAATATAGTTTTCTCTAGGGATGTAACAAATGTCAGGATATTAAAACATCACAGTATTTCTCGTTGAGTTGACCACCATCTCGTGAGGACTAGCCAGTTGCAGTCAGCATGGTTTCTCCTCATCAAGTTGGAATAGAAGATCCCCCAACTACTCCTAAATCATTTGTTTGGCAGCATTTTGGGCTTCCAGTAGAAACGCTAAATGCCGACAGAGAGACAGACGACACACGAACAATATGTAAGCACTGCAAAAAAATATAAGCGTACACTGGGGCTAACACTAGCACGGTGCAAAGGCACCTTCAGAACCACCACATCACCATGCTTAAATCAGCAGCACCTGCCAAGACGATACTGTAAGGACAGACAAGGCTGAAAAATGCCTTGGCACCTCAGCGATATTTGAAGTTTTATTGAAAGTATTATTAAAATTGTGTCTTGTCTCATCTCGTAAGTTTTATGTATTGTTTTTGTCATTAGGAATAGTAAGAGGGTTTTTTATGGGAAGAAACTTGAGCCATCAGAAACTGAATTTGAATTGCTCTGACTGAATTTGTATTTGTGTAATTTGAAATCAAATGCATTGATTTGAAAATAAATTTCACTAAACTGAAACTGAATTTTATGGTTTGAAACTGAATTAATTTGCTTTTAAAATGTATTTCGTCGTATTAAAAATTCAGTTGGACCACTTTCACTTTCAGGTCTGTAATTCAATTTCAGCTCCAAAATTCAGTTTTTTGTGTCACACATCCGGGTCCTTGAGGATAGCCACAGATTAATCAAACAAAGGTGCATTTGTGTAATTAAGCGATATCTTGATAAACTGCATGACACTTATAATTTAAACTGCGCAATTCTGTCAGATTTAAAAGTGACAGTGGCGTAGCAGTAGATCGACATATTAAAAGACACAAGCAAGACCTGAAATATAATTTCAAACCAGTTCATCATGCTGCGGAAAATCACATTTAAGGGTCAGTCCACGTCAATATTGTGCAGAACAGCACAAGCCAAAATTATGTCAGGCTTTCTCAGGCACATACAGCAGAGGCCGTCTGGTGAATTCAGCACAAGCCCATCTCTCCTTCGGAAACCCAAAGCAATGCTCCACAGTGCCTCGTATTTGAATAAGCACTTCCCTGATCTCCCACTGAAATGTCTCTGTGTCCAAACCAGAGCATCAGTACTGCTATGAATTAGAAGCACAGGATCTGCTTCCCTAAATGTGCTTCAAGATGCCTTAGGAGACAAAATCAACTTAAGCCCTCTACGTATTCTGCAAGAACCAATACATTTGTTCTCTCTGCCAGGGCTGGGAGAAATGAATGACCTCATTCTTGATGTCCTGGGTTGAGTTCTTGCTGCTTGTTCCTGATATGTTATCTGGACCAAATTTGTTTTCTGACAACTATAACATGATTGGTCAGAAATTTCAAGTGGGCATAGGTAATGTGGGAAGGCAAACGTGTTCCTGCTTTTTAGCCCTGTGAAGACTTCCAAAGAGCTCTGCTTGAATTTCTCATTAGATGTGAAATGTCTAATGGGCTCTGTTCTTAATTCTGCCTCCTCAAGTAAACACACACGTGTCTGTTCTTACTGAGCATATACAGGGCTTAGACAATGAAACTGAAACACCTGTCATTTTAGTGTGGGAGGTTTCATGGCTAAATTGGACCAGCCTGGTAGCCAGTCTTCATTGATTGCACATTGCACCAGTAAGAGCAGAGTGTGAAGGTTCAATTAGCAGGGTAAGAGCACAGTTTTGATCAAAATATTGAAATGCACACAACATTATGGGTGACATACCAGAGTTCAAAAGAGGACAAAGTGTTGGTGCACGTCTTGCTGGTGCATCTGTGACCAAGACAGCAAGTCTTTGTGATGTATCAAGAGCCACGGTATCCAGGGTAATGTCAGCATACCACCAAGAAGGACGAACCACATCCAACAGGATTAACTGTGGACGCAAGAGGAAGCTGTCTGAAAGGGATGTTCGGGTGCTAACCCGGATTGTATCCAAAAAACATAAAACCACGGCTGCCCAAATCACGGCAGAATTAAATGTGCACCTCAACTCTCCTGTTTCCACCAGAGCTGTCTGTCGGGAGCTCCACAGGGTCAATATACACGCCCGGGCTGCTATAGCCAAACCTTTGGTCACTCATGCCAATGCCAAACGTCGGTTTCAATGGTGCAAGGAGCACAAATCTTGGGCTGTGGACAATGTGAAACATGTATTGTTCTCTGATGAGTCCACCTTTACTGTTTTCCCCACATCCGGGAGAGTTACGGTGTGGAGAAGCCCCAAAGAAGCGTACCACCCAGACTGTTGCATGCCCAGAGTGAAGCATGGGGGTGGATCAATGATGGTTTGGGCTGCCATATCATGGCATTCCCTTGGCCCAATACTTGTGCTAGATGGGCGCGTCACTGCCAAGGACTACCGAACCATTCTTGAGGACCATGTGCATCCAATGGTTCAAACATTGTATCCTGAAGGCGGTGCCGTGTATCAGGATGACAATGCACCAATACACACAGCAAGACTGGTGAAAGATTGGTTTGATGAACATGAAAGTGAAGTTGAACATCTCCCATGGCCTGCACAGTCACCAGATCTAAATATTATTGAACCACTTTGGGGTGTTTTGGAGGAGCGAGTCAGGAAACGTTTTCCTCCACCAGGATAACGTAGTGACCTGGCCACTATCCTGCAAGAAGAATGGCTTAAAATCCCTCTGACCACTGTGCAGGACTTGTATATGTCATTCCCAAGACGAATTGACGCTGTATTGGCCGCAAAAGGAGGCCCTACACCATACTAATAAATTATTGTGGTCTAAGTTTCAGTTTCATTGTCCAACCCCTGTACACCCTTTAATGACAACTGATCACTCTGCATAAACAAATGGTTTAGTCCAGGAAACACTGCTCATGTGCACAATTACACACAAGAGACCCACAGCTGCAGACTCTTTAAATCTGTCTACATGCTGCTCAAGATCCTAAATATTACCCAAGCAGTCAGCAATACCTGCAGCAAACACACAACTTTATGCAGCATGTGGTACAATACCTCATCAGCCTCTTCCCTTCCAAGTTAATTGAAAAAAATAATTACCCAAACCAAAAATCCCGTGAAGTCTTGCTGTATTATTGGTCATTAGTATGGACTAATAATTCTTCAATACAGCTTGAAGTCCTTCCTGGCTTAAACTTGTGTGCATGTTCTATGTCTTGGTGTGGGATTTAAGTATCCTGCACTCATGTCCGAGTCGGTACATCCCAAAATAAGCATGAGAAGGACCATACACCCATCTTTCTGCTGTATTCATATTTGATACTTGAGGGCTGTTAACTTTTATTGGTTTGAGTAGTTTTAGAACTATCCATAATAACTGATTAAAATCTGCTTTATTTTATGGCTGTAACCGAGCATGTCAGCTCTGAGCTCAGTCATTTAGAGTCCCAGTAATTAAAACGTGATCATTCATTATAAAATAACTCCCTCTGCCCCTTCTTTCTCGCTGTATTCCCACAGACTTTAGTTTTTCTTTTGCGATGGCAGGATTCCAAATCAACTGAAACATATCTGAGTGGCTTTCTTTCTAACCGAATAAAAGGATTTTCTGTTAAGCAAGTCCTTTCATAAACCTTTAAGCAATTACATTAGGGTTACTGCTAAAATTGATGTTTATGAATTTAAATTGGATGTTGTGGACATGCACAGACATGGCAATAACCACATCCTCCAGGGGCCATACTAAAAGCTGTCCAGTGCTCAGGCAACGGTGTAAAGTGCCAGTCATTAATCATTCCCTTCATCATTTAATGTTCAATTATGTCAAAACAGCCTTTAGGTCCTCCGCACTGGGGATTGATGGCTGCACTGTGTGGCAAGTGGAGCTCTCAGGCTGCATTATAACACAATCAGTGTGGTTCAACAGTCCCAGCTCTCTGCTACATTAAATAAACGGCAGCCAAGCTCCCTCTCTGGGCATCCACCCCGCCTCAAATTGAACGGTTCCAGTGGGAGCACTATGGCCAGCGTTCAGAGCGTTCTTTCAGACCGGCAACCAAGTTAAGGCGATATCCTTTGTTGTGCCGGAAATAATTGATGTTCCTCAGCACGGTCAGAGAGATTGGCTTGCCCATGTTTGATTTGGAGTTTGGCTGTGCTGCGTAAGTTGCTCATTCCACAGCCCAACACACTGCAGAGTTACTGTAATAAATCACTAATGTTCATTCCAACGTTATTGCGGATCCAGAAAAATGTGACTCCTTCATACAAAACTCCACCACTGCGGTTTGTATTTCAGCTTTGGAGTTTTCTGTTCTCCCCTACTGAATAGAACACTATTTTTCCAAGATTTATTCCATATTTTTCTGCTTTATAGGCCCAAGAATATTGCACTTGCTGGGTAATGCATAAAAGATGGCACTTCATGTGTGCCCATCTCTTTACCTGGAACCATCTCCTCTGTTCCAGTCATAATACATTTCCCTATTTTCAGTTGATTGGCTGAAATACTTCGAAGTTGACTGATGGTGAACTAAAGCTGTCAGAGCCTCTGAAGCATGCAGTGGACCAAATGCGTAGTTTTAACAGGATTAAGGCTATGCAAAGCATGAAGAAGGTAAATAGAAGTAAATCCCAGTGCAGTGTAATTCACCTCTTTCACTTAGCCAGGCTTTTTCTGTCACTGTTGTTGTCTTATGAGCCTGAAATAGCTGCTGCCTTTATCTCCCCATGGTAAGAGTTGGTGTTCTAGGCTTCAGAAGAAGCTTATCATCCACCATGGTCTCAGCCAGGGCTTTGAGGGTCTTGGGCTTTGGGTTAACAGAAGTTATCTTGTGGGAACTGTAAGGTTTATTAATAGTACCTGCTGAGGCTGATCCTCGTAACACACAGCTTTGCTTTGTCTGTAGAACGTTGAACGGTAAACACTTAACTGACAACCCCCTTGCTTTGAAACCAGTGTACACGTCCAAATATCTCAGCATCTCGTCTCATCTCTAAGGTTGCTTTGTTACTTGTTTAAAGCAGCTGCGACCCAACTATGCTTATAATCTGCACATTAGCAAACTTTCTCTGACTTATTTTCACATGTAAAAGGAAAAAGAGGGTTGCTAGAAATAACAGATACATTAAAAGCAGGTAATATGTGTGTACTTGTAGTACATACATACTAATATTGATATTGTGTAATAACCTTCCAAAAATATCTAAATATGTTTTCCTTATTACGGACTGTAATACAGGTTTATAAAGGCTTTTTCTCTAAAGGTGACTGTGTGTGAAAGATGCTAGTGTTCACATGGTTTCCCTTAGGGTATGTCTGTAAAGCTGGAGAGCCTGTTGACTTCAACAAATGCATTTAAAATGAGAAGTAGATCCCCTTTTCATCCGTCCCCCTTTCTGTGTCCTCCTACTTAACTTCTTTCTCTTGCTCCTCACCTCTTTCGCTGTCTATCTATGTCTTTCTCTCCCTCCGTCACTCCGACTCTTAAGCACCACAGCAACCTTCTCTGAGGGATTGGTTGCCAGGAGACAGGATTCTCTCCCTATTGTATGCTGACAAAGGTGGATGGGGTGGGTGGTGGGGATACAATCAGCATGCCCGCAGAGAATTGGAGGCCAGGGGACTCTCTCACTCCACAGTCCCAGTTGTGTTAAAGAGGAGGAGGACGGGCAGGAAGGGACGAAGAGGCTGAGATTGAGTGAGAAAGGGCAGAGCGTAGTGTAGACTGGAGCATGCTGACGCTCTAAATTCCTTGAGCCTATTCCAGATTAGTATTCCACTCCCAGTGATCATGCTGGTTGTGCTGTGTCACAGTGTGATGGAGACTGCAGGCAAATGGTGATTCAGAGAACCACAGCCAGATGGGATTAGTTATTATAACAAACTTTTTAATTAGCCAGCGTGACCCCACCCCCCTGCCTCCAACCCAACTGC
>JAHHUM010000988.1:0-251243 GCA_036173005.1 Crenichthys baileyi
TGTTGGGTTATGGAAGAGAGATGGAGCTAAATACTTGGCAATTCTGGGAGAAAATCTGTTAGATGCCTTGAAAGACTTTTTAGACTTGGCCAGAGGTTCGCCTTCCAGGAGGACAATGACCCTAAACATGCTTCCACAGCTACAATAGAATACTTTCAATCAAACCATATTCACATGCTCGAATGGCCCAGTCAAAGTCCAGATCTAAACCCAATTGATGATTTCTGACAAGGCCTGAAAATTCATCTTCACTGATGTTCTCCCATCAAATCAGATTTTACTTGAGCTATTTTCGAAGAAAAATGGGCAAAAACGTCAGTCTGTAGATGTGCAGCACCCCAGGAGACACGGCCCAAAAGACTTGCAGCTGTAACTGCAGCAAAAGTATTGAAAACAAGGTATTGCTGAATACAAGTCACACCTAAACACCATGTATAAATCTCCATCTACTTCATAATTATAAGTATCACTTAAAATTCAACTAAAATACTTTGAAGTTCCGAATTATAACATAACAAAATGTGAAAAAGAGGTAACGTACTACAATTTATCGGTACTGTATGATCTTGCTACTTGTCAACACATCAACATGATCTTGCTGTGTACTGCCAACACTGACCTACAACACCCCCCACCCATGCCAAAAAAAGATAAGCCTTTGATAGCCATGCAGATGTGTCTTTATCCTCCCTTACATGCGATAGAGGGAAAACCCCCTAGATTGCTGTGAACCATCTATCTGATTATCTAGGGCACAATTCCAGTGAAATAGTATGTTTGTTTTAATCTAGTAAGGTCATTAATGGCATTGAAGAGTAGTGGGATGGAAAACCCAAGCCCCGTAAAACACCCCCACTGTGACCTCTCACTAAGCTGCCCCCTGCAAGGATTAACTGTTAACTCAACATTTCAGCAATGACTACAAATGATGCACAACAATAAATCACAACTCAGTCTCTTAACATTTCAAGTATCAACTGATGTAAACATCTGCAACAACATTGATGGAAGCATATTTCAAATTCTTTATTGTTACCAATTTGTGTCTCAGCTGCTTTCCAACTTTATGCAGTCTTACCTTTTTGGGTAATTTTCTTCTTTTTCCGCTCCAGCTACTTCAACATTAATAGCACTGACATAACACCCTGATGTAACCTCTTCAAAACCTCTCCAGAAGTGTCCAGGCCTCAGGGATTTGCTATGATTACAAAGCTGGATGGTATCTAAACCTGGACTGAACCGTTAAATTCATTTAGATCGGTCTGTTTGCATTTGGTCCTGTAGATATCATTAGACAGATGAACAAATAGAATGTCGAGGAACTGCACACACAGGGCTAAAACCTTACTGTTTGCCTAAGAATGGTGTGCAAGGGCCAGACCTTTAGGTACCAATATCCTGCACTAAGCGTTGCACTTAAAGCACATTGTTTTTCTTGGGGACTTAACATTCACTTGTTTGTGGGAAATTCAGGTGCATCAACAAAGGCTTAATACTCAGATCTTATGAATGGGTCATTTTGACAGGCGTGCCCAAGTCAGCTTTTTAGTAAAACTCTCTGGTTATTTGTGGTTTTTTATTTACTATTAAATGAAATTAAATTAAAAGGAAAAACATGGCTTATACATAATGAATGGTTTGTTTTGCACCTTACATTTGCCGTTTTGGGAAGATTTTAATTTGGCTGTATCTTTTTGGAAAAGGCCTCCCATCAGTAAAAATTGCACCCAAATATTTTTTTGAAATGTGTATCTGCATCAACCGCCTGAGCCTGGGTCCGCTTTGGACGCCCCTGTATTAAAATCATTAACTTTAAAGTATATGAGCAGTGGTGTTCAGATTTTTGTATAAATAACAATGTGAAAAGTATCCAGTGCCAATTATTTTATGCCTGCTTGAGTAAATACTTCCCTGCAGTTAAAGCTGCAGGCCTCTTGGCGTGCGTTTCTATAAGCTTTGCACATCTAGAGACTCTCATTGGATGGAGAGCAGCTGTAGTTGCAGTTTTCAATTCTTTCCAGAGATTCTCAATGGGATTTAGGTCTGGACTTTGACTGGATCATTCTAATACATGAATATGTACCTCAAGCAGGCTTTCTTCCAGGATTTCATTGTGACAGCTCCGTCCATCGTCCCATCAGCTTTGACAAGCTTGCCTGTCCTGGCTGAAGAAAAGTATCTCAACAGCATGATGATATCACCCACATGTTTCTCAGTTGAGATGGTATGGTCAGGGCACTGGTCAAGTCCACTTTTTAGACCATATGTGACCCATATCTGACTTTTTTTATGACAATCTGAACACAACAAATCAACATTTCTTCCCAGTTTTTTCATTTGTGGTCTTAAATCTGATATTTTGCTTTATCTGCTGTATCTTGCAAGATCTCTTATTTCTGCAGCTAAAATTAGCTCTCAGCATCAGCCAGTTTAGGTTAGGTATTCTTTTCTTTTATTGCACTGGAAGACTTGGGAAACGCAGTGCACAATTAGGACTAAGTCTAGCTAGAAATAACCTATAATTGAGCCCTGCTGGGCAAGTTTATCCTCTTCTTTTTGAAAGAGGGTTTGGAGCATAATTGATGTTTGGGTCTGCTTCTGCCAAAGAAAACACTCTGTTTTTGTCCTTAAGACAGCCCTAGCTGTTTAATGTTTTTGAGGAAAAAGAAACATGCTATAAGTGGAGACTCCCTTACCTCTCCTAATTGGAGGAATTCAGGGATGTCTTAGCTTATGAAGTTGTGATTCCAGCAGGCCAGGCCTGCCGTTTAGAATAGGAGGCAGCCAGATATTTTCTTTTACTAATTCTGACAGTCGTCTGGCCTGAAATGTTTAATAAATGTCATTTATTAAACATTTCTGAGTTGCTTCTCGATTTAAATTTATAGATCACTTTCTGGTTGTGGTTGTTGAAAGTTAATGTGTGGCAAAATGAAACTGAGGGTATAGAGCAAGATAAGACCTTGTCTTTGTTGGCAAAATGTGCTGTTTCCTGGATGGCCAGTCTATCCATTTAGAAAGTTACAGGTAGTCATAAAATAGATGAAGGTAAGTTAACCATTAATCAGTTCAGCTTTGCTTGGCCTGTTGCTTTTCTCTTAAACAGGCATTATTTGAGTTGTACATGTTAAAGTAACTTAAAACAAAGAAACTTTCATTTGTTTGTTACATTATTATTAGAGAAGTGTCATTGTAGCCAGAATTAAAAAGTACTTAGATAGGGAGAATTGCTTAAAATTGTGGCCTTGGGGTTTTGGCCCAAGGCCCCCTTGGAGGATTTTAAGCCAGGGTTAAACTTGCCCCCGTTTTTGGGGGTTCCAATTTTTTTTGGGGGGGTTTTTTTTGTCCCCTGAGTTGGAAAAAGGAAGTGAAAATATAAATTTTTCACTGGGTTTTTACCGGAGAACCAAAATGAGGGTTTTCTTAAAAAATCTTTTTTTGTTTTGAGCCTATATTTGGGGTGGGGTGTTGTGTGTTGTATGCTTTAGAAGGGCGGGGTTTTTTGGTTTAAGTAAAAGTTTGATTTTTTCATCTACCTTTTTTTTGACCTGTTTTTGAAGTCGGTTTTACCAAAAAAGTTTTTGTGTGGTGTGGAGGTTCCCCCACAGCTCACGTCTTTTTGGGGCCCCCGGGGGGCTGGGACTAAGGAAAAGGGTTTTTCTTTTCCCGCCCTTTTATTTTGGTTTTTAAAGTTAGAAGGTTTTAAGTGTTCTGTTACCTACTATTTTTTTTTTTTTAAAAGGGATTCTTTTATATCCCAATTGGGGTTGAAGTTTCCTTTTAACTTAATAAAAAAAGGATGGGCTCTGCTCTTTTACCTCAGACCCTTTAAAATGATTGGGAATTTTTATGACATGACTATAAAAAGGATTCCTTTTTTAGCCCAAAATTAAATAGGATAAGGGGGAAGAAGATTCGGGGACCCTGGAATGCCTTTTGTAACTGCCTCTTGGATGTAGTGGTAATCTTCAGATTATTACTGTGCCCAGGAGGAGGAGGAGGGCTTAATCCTGTCGCGATACAGAGCAAACCAGGCTGAAGCAAACAGTAGACGGACATCTTTTTGCTCTGACCAAAAGTGGCCCTAAAGTTCAACAGGATGTTTTATTAAAATGTTATCAGTCTAAAAACTGTAACCATCTGCGTCTCCATATGCCACACAGTTTGCTGATGAGGTCTTGTAGTTTCAGATTGTGCTAATAGTAATGTTTCCTAAGCGCTCTCAAGCAAACCCGGTTTTTTGGGTGGGAAAAGGGTTTAATAAGGAAAATGTTTTGTTGTCATGTCAGCCTTCTGGGTTTTTTCAACATTTCAACTTTTGTTTTTTATTTCAGTTGCTGTTTTTCAAATGAGGTGGTTCCCTTTTTCCCCTTTTCCCTTTTCCCGTCCCAAACCCTTGCCTATGGGTTTAAGGTCGTTTCAGGGGGTTTTTCAGGGTGGTCCTCCCGTGCTGTTGGTTTTTAAAAACAGTTTTCCCCCCGTACTGTGGGAAAAGGGAAAAAAAAATTTTTGGGAAAATTTTTTTTGCCAAAAGGTTTGAAGTTTCTACTAAATTTTCCAAAGGGGGGGCTTTTTTTTTTTGCCTTTTTTTTTTTTGCCCTTTTTTAAATTTCCGGGCTTGCCGGTTTTAGGTCTCCCGTGTTCCCCTTTTAAATTTTTTGGGAAAAAGGGGGCTTTGGGTTAAAGGTTAAAAATGGTTTTGCCACAGGCCCTTTTCGAAATCTGTCTTTTAAAATTACAGTTTTAAACCAGGGCATTTTTCCAAAACACTTTGGGAAAAAAAACAAACCCCCTTTTTCTTTTTTCTGACCAAGTAAATCGGTCTAATCTTTTTGTGTTTTGGGCAGGGTTTTGCGGCGTCGTCATCGCAAATATTCCCGTTTTGGGGACCTGTACCGACCCCCCGAATAAGGGGAAACCCCTGAAAAGAAAACCTTCCCCCCCCCCCACGAGATTTGGTTTGTGTGTTTGGCCCCTCTTCCCACCTTTCCCCCAAACTTTTTTTTTTTTTAAAGCCGTTTGCTCATTTTTATGATGCATTATCATCCTGAGATATGACCTCATTATCACCAAAACCCACCTTTGGGAACCCCCCGAATTTTTCTACAAACTTTAAATTTTCCCCTAGAGAATTTTACCAACCCCGCCCCCTTTTTCGAAGGGCCTGCCCGTCTCATATCAATTGATATTTAATCGCTTGGGGTTTTTCCCATCCTTTTTTAGCTCCCTTGGATCCCGTAATAAAAGGAAAAGACCAAAAAAGTGTGGCCAGAGATGTTGACTTTCCCTTTTCCTTGGGGGTTGTGGTCTTCCCGTTTACCCTGGGTTTTTCCCCTACCTAAATTTTCATTTTTTTTCAGAGTTTTCCCTTTTTATTCCCGATCCAAAAAACTGATTTTTTTTTTTCTGCCCCATTGTTTTTTCGGGTTGGGCTATTTTTCGTTCTTAAAGGGACAGCCAATTTTCCCGCCTGACACCCGGTTTTTCCTTTTTGGGGGTTTTTTCGCCCTTTACATAACCCCAAAAGGGTGGAGTTTTAGTGTATTTTTTGTGTTTTCCTTTATTCTCTGTAATAGTGTTTGTACATGATGTCCTGTTTTTTCAGAGTCGGGAAACGTCTTAGATCGTTAAACCCCACAAAAAAAAGGGGGCCCCCAGTTTTTAGGGGCCCTGGGTTTAGGTCAACCTTTCTGACATTCCTTAGGCCCCCAAGTGACCCAAACCCAACCCCTTTTGTTTTTTTCCTCAATGTCAACCCCCGGGGTTTTTGGGTTTTTGTTTGCCGATTAAGAAAACCTGTAGGGTTTTCCCCCTTTTCAATTTTTGGGGGTTCCCCCAAAAAAAGCCGGAAAAAAGGGGCAGACCAAAAAATTTTTAAAGTGGGTTAGTTGGGGCCCTTTACCCTTGTTTTTCTTTTAACCCAGGGAGTCTTGTGCCCCCCAAATTTTTTGGGGACCGCCTTTTGACAAATTTTCCCTTTGGGGCACCCTTCCAAAAAGATGGCGCCCGAGAAATTCCCCCGGATCAACACCAAACAAAAGAAAAAGAAAAAAACAGGGGAAATTTCCTTTTTTTGGAATTTGAGATTGGGGAAAATTTTGGGCAGTTTCCTTTATATGGACATAACAAATTTTCAAGACAATGTAAACACCTAAAACCTTAGTAGACAGTAACTGGTTTTTTTTAAAAGGGGCTGAATTATAAAGGCGAATTTTCCCAGTCATACAGACCAACTCAAAAAAACTTTTTCACTAGGGGCCCCCCTTCACCCCAATCCCCCACTACACTAAAGGTCACACATTTTATAAACCGGGTTTTAAAACCCGGGGTTGGTAGGGTGCAACTGGGGGTTTAAATTTCCTTGGCCAGGGGATGTCGACATATGGAGGAGGAAAACTGGAATTTAAAACCCCCCCCTTTTTGTTACTACTCTTCCTACTGAGCCACAGTCGCCACAGTAGTAGACAGTAAACAAATCAGGACATTGTTTTTTTTTCCTTTTTGTAGACTTTTTATGACAAAACCTTTTTTTCCCCGTGAGGGAAATTTTGTGGTTTAACTGACCCAAATATAGAAATACAAGCAAGGGGTGGTTTTCAAAATGTGAGTAGTTTGTATTTGCAGAAACAAGGTAATGGTTTGTTGACACCTTCATAAAACCACAAAGGGGGGGGTTGTACTTTTGGTTTATTATTTTTTTTTTATTTTTCCAAAAAAAAATTTTAACGTTTATCGAATGAAACGTATTTAAAAATTTTTGGAAACAACAAAAAAAAAAGTGTGACATCATAGTTTGTCCAAAAAATATTAAAAGTAATTTTTGATCTTTAATTGTAATGAAGTTAGATTTAGTGTGAAAACTGGTTGCCTGACTTTGCACTGTTGCAGATAAAGCTTCATAGTGTGGTGTTTGGTTGTGCCAACAGAGGGCAGTACAATATTGTTTGTATGTTGAGCTCTCCTCACATGAACCACAAAAAATTTTTCTCATGTGGGGGGGGTGGAGTTTCAGTTCAGATTAAGCTGGCCCCCGACCGATCGCATTTCTGGGGTGGATTTTTGTGCTGACTTGTGGGGCCACCCGCCCTTCAGTTGACTGCAGAACAGAACCTTTCTCCTGGGCTTTTAGCCCACTAGCTTTCCTGTTTTCTCCAGCTTGAAAGCAGAACAAGGCAGAAACGGGTGGGGACCCAGAACAGCTTAGGAACGCTGTGCATTGTTCCCAGAGCTTCCTCTTCCACATTCTTGGGCTGATTGCGATGTGGGCCTCCTGCACATGGTTATTGTTCTAACTCCACAGCACCACACAGACCTAGTCTTAGCCCATTGTGGTGCTCAGATTCAGTGATGCTGTCTTTGCCTCTGGACACTCCTTTCTGTCTTTGTCTGTTTTTTAGTGATTCTTCTTTAGATGTTCTGCCTCTTCATCTCGTCATCTGTGATCACTTCTCAGTGTTGCCTTATTTTTACAAATGTCTGTTAAAATGACAAATTTATCAAAGCACTTAAAGTCTCTTTCAACTCACCAACAGTGTGTTAAAAACATTTGTTATTTATGATTTTGGCCGTTAGTGTACATTATGTTATCTGTGTTGTAATTATTATTATATTATTTAACATTTAATATTAATCTTTTATTAAATACTATTTCGGTCTGTTAAGTGTTGTCCTGTCAATACCAGCCCAATAAGGCAGTGGTATTAGGACAATAGTAAAAGGGTGAGCCAAGCTCTGGCATTACTAAGCAGCAAAACTCTGTACACACATGGAATAAATTCACACAATTATAAATAAAATACAAGAATGTATTAACAAAAATAATTCAACTCAAAGTCAAACATATTTCAATTAAACTCTTTGCTATACTAGAACAATCCTACTAAACTAGCAAGTTAAGTTAGTCTTAGAACTAACTTAGGCAACAATTGGTATACCTTTTAAACAACCATTCACAATGCAGGATTAGATTAAACATTATTTTAACAAAATAATATTTTAAAGAATTATAAAACCATTTATAACCAATAAAACCAACCTTCTTGATGGCTAATTCTCAATGGTGTTTATTTAGCTGCCTTTATTTAGTACAACAATATTTAGAAAATATTAAGCAAATATTAACAAAATATTAGCAGTTACTTGAAATTGTTTCTGTTGTCGCAAAGAGTTGGAGGAGTGGCACCTCTGGCCAACTGCTTGTAAACCTTTATGCCCGAAATGATTGCAACAGTGATACGATAGCTTGTTTAAATAGGCGACATAGAAACTTAAAATCTGTGTTTGCATGCTGATGGAGAATCACGTTCCATCACATACATTTAAAATGCAGTAGATATAGCATGAAGTAGCACACCGTCTCGACACTGAGTACTTTCATTAATTATTTACTTCCTTTGATGTCTCATTGTTATCTCATGTGGCCTTTCTAACCTAATGGCCTCTAATGCATACAGTATATTTGTTTTATATGTGGGTTTGAGAGAGTGTCTTTGTCTGGACACAGTATATTTATTATTCCCAGCAATAGCCCAAAAAGTCTATCCTCAGATATTTATATATAAGACAATTTGGTTAATTTACTTGAATGCAATAGTGTTTGGTTAAATTACATTACGGCGTTACATTTGTTAATCTCTAAAGAAAATTGAGGTAATTGCTGTTTTTGGTGCAATGCTCATTTATTTTTGGCTGTAAAACTTTCCATTGTATTTTAAATACACAGTATTAAAAAAACGAATGATATAGATGAAAATATTAGTTTTTTGCACAATGAAATAAATGCACAGGTAACTGTGGCACAGCAGAAAATGCTCCTAAAATGGTTTCATACAGACATGTGCCATAATCATCTCATCTCACTTTTATGGAGCGCAGTTTTTCTGTAGCTTTTGACGACTTGCTGTTTGTGCTCAAGTGGCTTACTAATTCCTGGACTCGGTACTTGGACTTAAACTGCAAATTGATTATTTCTTTAGGCAGTGAGCTTTTATGAGAGTCAGCACAGTGTAGCCCCTCTTAGTCTGCAGGAAGGGATACTCGCAAAGGTTTGAATTTGCTGCAGCTACAAGCTGTTCAGCCAAGCAGAGCGCAGCAGTCTGTCATCGGCCCGTTTCACAGACACCATCACTTTGCCGTTCTGTTTCTTTTCATAAAAAATCAGCACTGTCAAGCAGCGGAAGTGAAAGCAAGGCAAGAGGTGGGGGGGCAATATTCCTAGGAAGAGAACAAACAGAGTTTTTTGTTTATGTACAATTGGTAACATGGGACACTATTTTGACTTTGATAAGGCCTATCAGCAAATGCAGGCAGGCACTTAAAGCCAGCTGTATGAAGGTTTCCTGCTTCTCATGCTGTCTGTCAATCTCCCTCTTCCATTCTTGGGTTCTTTCACTTGTTGGCAACACAAGACAGCAGGGTGGAGTTGATGTTGATTACGATTGGCTGGTAGCCCGAGTTGTGTTATCTGCTATGAAACATGTTATAACCCCACCCCAGATAGGGCCTGGCACTCAAACATAGCCCAGCCTACCCAGAGTCAGATCACTACCTGTCGAAACAGCCATGTATCTTTACTTTCTCTTCACAGTCTGAGCAGGCAGGTAATGTTGCAATGCGGGGAGGTTCTCAGTGAGTCCAGTTACACCTCTCCAAACAGCTTTGGAGCTATTGAGGTAGTGTCTGTTTTTGTCTGTTGGAGTCACAGGTGTATGCCCTTATACTCTGTAAATGTGGCTCTAGAACATGCAGGTAGCAACTTGACACACATTCTACCATTTCACCTGCTCCTCTAAATGGGGCGGATCTGGCAGGCGACCTGTTTGTGTTGCCGCATGGCATAGCCCAGGCTCCTGGATTTCTCTCCGGAGTGACGGAACAGCAAAGCCTTGTTTACAATGGAGTTTCTTAAGAGCCTGGTTCCAGCCGTCATCTCAGGGGAGGCACCTGTTGATCATGGGGGAAGCTCACCCAAGGAGCCAGGTCCACGGCTCCTCCGCATGAAAAGACTGGGTCTGCTTGCCATGGGACAGACCATTGTAGAGGATCCAGTAGACCTAGACATAAAAGAGCATGCAAGAACGAGCTCCTCCAGACTTGCCAACAGTAACCAGTCTCGTCTCAAAGGTACTTTACTGACGCAGCAGTTATGTGTAGCAATAATAATACTGTCATTAATACCTTGGGGAAACCTCTGCTAGAGGGGTCTGTGTTGCTTCATGCGATAATCTTTATAACTCCTCATCTTTTTTTCTAGGTAATAAGAGTTTGGTTTTGTTGTTACTGTCCTTATCCGTTTATGCAAAGATGTTGTCATAAACAGGCGGTAGGGAGACACTGTTTACATATGATCCTGGGGTCCTGTAATGTGTTTAAGCATAATCAAACTGAGAATAAGGAGACTTGTAGTGTGTATGAAAGGTAAAATTATTGCACAGTTGTGTACGGATTAAACTAGAGAGGCACCGATATGAACTCTGTGGCCAAGTTCTAGTCTCTGGTTTCTGTAAGACTGTGACAGGTCGTCCTCTTTTTGACAGTTATTATTTGAAACTATAATATAAAAAACGAACAGGAATTGAAATAATTTTTTCTTACCTTTTTGCTGTGAGCGGTAATTATTAATTAGCCTATATTAGTAACAAAGGTGACATCATGGTGTGATTCCCTTGTTACTTAAATAAATAAATAATTAGCAGTGGAAGAGAGCGTTCACTTTAAAATTGTTTTCCTATTTTAAATGATGTTAAAATTGTTACTTAGTTGAGATTTGGAGGCCATTTTTAGCGTCCCAGATATTGAAAACAATAGTCTCTGTTTGTATTTGTGTTTGCGAACGTACAGTGCCTTGCGAAAGTATTCGCCCCCCTTGAACCAGTCAACCTTTAGCCACATTTCAGGCTTCAAACATAAAGATATATGATTCTAATTTTTTGTGAAGAATCAACAAGTGGGACACAATCGTGAAGTGGAATGACATTTATTGGATGTGTCAAACTTGTTTAACAAATAAAAAAACTGAAAAGTGGGGCGTGCAATATTATTCGGCCCCTTTACTTTCAGTGCAGCAAACTCACTCCAGAAGTTCAGTGAGGATCTCTGAATGATCCAATGTTGTCCCAAATGACTGATGATGATACATAGAATCCACCTGTGTGTAATCAAGTCTCCGTATAAATGCACCTGCTCTGTGATAGTCTCAGGGTTCTGTTCAAAGCGCAGAGAGCATCATGAAGACCAAGGAACACACCAGGCAGGTCCGAGATACTGTTGTGGAGAAGTTTAAAGCCGGATTTGGATACAAAAAGATTTCCCAAGCTTTAAACATCCCAAGGAGCACTATGCAAGCAATCCTATTGAAATGGAAGGAGTATCAGACCACTGAAAATCTACCAAGACCCGGCCGTCCCTCTAAACTTTCATCTCGAACAAGGAGAAGACTGATCAGAGATGCAGCCAAGAGGCCCATGATCACTCTGGATGAACTGCAGAGATCTACAGCTGAGGTGGGAGAGTCTGTCCATAGGACAACAATCAGTCGTACAATGCACAAATCTGCCTTTATGGAAGAGTGGCAAGAAGAAAGCCATTTCTCAAAGATATCCATAAAAAGTCTCGTTTAAAGTTTGCCACAAGCCACCTGGGAGACACACCAAACATGTGGAAGAAGGTGCTCTGGTCAGATGAAACCAAAATCGAACTGTTTGGCCACAATGCAAAACAATATGTTTGGCGTAAAAGCAACACAGCTCATCACCCTGAACACACTATCCCCACTGTCAAACATGGTGGTGGCAGCATCATGGTTTGGGCCTGCTTTTCGTCAGCAGGGACAGGTAAGATGGTCAAAATTGATGGGAAGATGGATGGGGCCAAATACAGGACTATTCTGGAAGACAACCTGTTGGAGTCTGCAAGAGACCTGAGACTGGGACGGAGATTTATCTTCCAACAAGACAATGATCCAAAACATTGGTTGGAATGGCCCAGTCAAAGTCCAGACCTGAATCCAACCGAGAATCTGTGGACAGAGCTGAAGACTGCTGTTCACGAACGCTCTCCATCCAACCTCACTGAGCTCGAGTTGTTTTGCAAGGAAGAATGGGCAAGAATTTCAGTCTCTCGATGTGCAAAACTGATAGAGACATACCCCAAGCGACTTGTAGCTGTACTTGCAGCAAAAGGTGGCGCTACATAGTATTAATGCAAGGGGGCTGAATAATATTGCACGCCCCACTTTTCAGTTTTTTATTTGTTGAACAAGTTTGACACATCCAATAAATTTCATTCCACTTCACGATTGTGTCCCACTTGTTGTTGATTCTTCACAAAAAATTTAAATTTTATATCTTTATGTTTGAAGCCTGAAATGTCGCAAGAGGTTGAAAAGTTCAGGGGGGCCGAATACTTTCGCAAGGCACTGTAGATCACTAACTTAGCATTTCCAAATTTCTGATAAAACAAATAAATTCTTACACATTTTTTGCATCCTCTGAGTTTATTTAAATACCTCAGTGTTATTTCTTCCTTCAGTAACAACTTCTACACCAAAGAGTGTTATTGCTGTTACCCAGGAGCTCATAGGTGTGGTTTATTATTTGCTTAGAGGAAGATTAAACGTTAGAGTTTTAAAATGGCCGGTCATCGGTCAGGATTGGTCGAGCAGAAAATTAGACCATTACAGTCTGCAGCTGATTTCTCTGTACATCCCTTAATTAAAATAAACTTTCTGCAAGTCTCCTCTAATAGTATAGTTAACAAAGCTGCTGTTAAGGATGCTCCCTCATTACTTCTCATTTTATAATGGGGAAAATAGCAGTATACCCCACTCCCTTAGTGAGGCTATATAAAGAGAATGAGATGTTTGGTTTTCTTTTAGCGGTATTGCAGTTAAGTCACTACAAGCTAAATTCAGATGTTTATGACCTAAAAGAAACATTACTTCTCAGGTTCCCCTTTTCTGATTTGTGCAGCACTATGCAGATTTTTCTACCATTGTGGTTGTGTATGGGCATAATGCAAGAGCAAGGTGTTTGTTAAGCTCATTATCCAGCACCCCTGAACTTCCTCTTTGTTCAACAAATAACTTTTATGATCTGTGATTTGTAAAGTTTGGTTAGATCTGAATAATTGTGGAACCTGATAAAGGACAGATGTTTTTATTTTTAAAGTATTTACTTTGCCTACGATGACTATAATATGAAATTTCCTGTATATGAATTTGTGGCATAGAAAGCCTCCATCTGTGGATCGGTGTGTCTCATGTTGGCCTCAAATGCATTGAATTGCGGTTGGTGTAAATAGATAAAAATAATCATGGGTGGCTTTTAATATTGCAGTACCAAAGAGCATTGGAGCGAATCTTTCTCCGTTCTTTTCATAATGTCACATTTAGCGTTTGATTTGCTAAGTTAGATATTATAGAGAGTGGTGAAGCTCCTTTTCTTAGCATTTAAAGAAACTGACCGGCTCCTCTGATGGATGTCACTGACATGCTTCCACATTATTTACAAATTCTTTTGAATTGATTAGGCAAGAGAAAAATGAATGTTGGTTTACATTCTTATCTTTACGTATTACCCAAATAAGAGGCTCAGTATTGGACCCACCAGTCATGCTGTCTCTTACAAGCCTTTTAGAGCTGTGGTAATACATGAGTTGCTCTGACGATGTTAAACCTCTACAGTAGGTCTACCCTGTGTAAGAGGATACAGTAGGTGAAGGTTTAGATGTGTGGGTCTGTGTAAAGGACAGTGAGTGTGGATGAGCAGTGGGCTGATGCATCTGCTTATCTTACTATTACTTTTTGTGTTGCGGTGCTACCTGTCAGAGCATGCCAGCTGTCATGCTTGTTTGTTCATGGCTAGAGTGTGACTCAGCCCTTCCTTGGTTAAACTTAACTTTACCTGTTGGCTTTTAAACACTGAGACTCGTCAGGTATCCAAAGTAACCCACAGAAACGGGCTTAACTAGCCTTTTTTTTGTTTTAAATGTCCAGTTTTGTTGGCCTGAATAGTGTAGCCATAATGAGAGTGAGCTGTACTTCTGGACAGGTTATTAGTTATACGGAAACATGACAAAAAAAGAGTGAATTCTTTTCATCCTCTTGCAGCATGTTGGCGTTTTCATTGCAGAGTTGCATGGTAAGTTGAGCAGTAAATGATGCAAGGCTGTGTCTGCATTTCTTAGGAATTATTATGTAATGTTTTATAGGCAGAGAGCCTATTCCATGATGCAGATATAGCATAGTTCTTTCTTTAGTCTGAACCGATCGGCGTTAAAATCAGACGTTTAAAAGATTTTATTATTCTTTCCAGCTACAGAACCTGCAGAAAATGTCAAGAAACTTAAGACTTTTCCTTCCGAAATTAAATCTCAGAGAAAATCTGCACAGATGATATAGTGCTTAAAGTCATCTACTAACAATGTACTTTATTTTAAATTGAAACTTTGATGGTTTACATTTTAATTTCTACAAACGTATTTTGTTCCATCATTGTGTTAAATGGCCTTTAAAGACTAATATTGTCCCTTCAGTCTGTCCTGCTGAATTATCTGCTGATTTTGACCTTTAAACCGCTGATGATTGATCAGTTACACCCATCCCTGTATCGTCGTCATTTCATCTCATGTGGATTTCAGATTTAAGGTTGGAGTTCAAGTTAGAGGTGGGCAATATATATCGCCGATGATAGTATTGTAAACGTTGCTTTGACGATGTGCAGTTTTACATTATCGAGTATTCATACTGTCTCGAAAAGAAAACAAATGGAGGGTGCATACACGGTAAAAGAGAGGTGCAGGAAAATTCTCATTGAAAGAATATGTGCCTCAGAAGCCAATTGGTGGACAGAATTCAGTGTCGTGACTCACAGCAGACGAGAAACGAGAACAATCTTCTCACATGGAGGACATATGCAGCAATATTCTGTCTCAGCGGATGATTTAATAGCAAGAAGTGGGTCCACGTCCCTAGCCTGGGATTGGTCCGTTTCTAACAAGACTGACGTCGGTCAAAATAGAGTTATATGCAAGATATGCCGAAAAGTGGTCACCGTGAAGAACAGTTCAACTACAAATCTGTTCCACCACTTGCGAACAAACCATACAAAAGAGTATGAGGACTGTATAAAACTTCGTGACTCTACGAGCACTACTACGGCCAAAGAAAAGACAAGTAATTCAGCACAACACACTCAGCAAATATAAATATGGCCATTGTTGGGCAATTTTTTGCAGAAGTCCATAATATGTTTGTGTGGATGTTTTGCAGAAGATGTATGAAGCACTTAAAAAATAAACAAGAGCTATTGTTTGTGTTGATCCATAGATGTCCTGGTGGGCAAGCAGGGTTTGACAGCATTTTTCGTCGAAAGAAAGAAAGAGGATATCGTCAGATTATCGTTATTGAAAAATTAAAAAATATATATATTTTTTGTCCATATCGCCCACCCCTAGTTCAAGTCAATAAACTATGTTTCCCCACGGTGTGTAGGCCACCTATACAGTGGAACACAGAATGTATATCAATATTTCCTTGCAATAAAGTTACCCAAGCCTAGTATTTCATGCAGTGGATCTCTGTATCCTGAAACCGTAGTGTGCCAGGTAATCCTACCTCTCGTCCATATCATAAACTCAGAAGTGTGCTTTTACTGGAAGGCTGGAAAGTTTGTTAAAAAGGCCCAGAAATGAGAAACACATGAGAAAACCAGAAAACCTGTTTACTTATCAGATACAGGGATGACAGCCAGCCCAGAGTTGATGTAAACATAATACAGTCATGAAAGCACACGTATTTCTAAATGAAAGTGTCTGTTTTTTTTGTGATCAGGTTTTTTAATGAGAACATTATTTGGCTGATGGGTGCAGCAGATTTACCCACTGGAGTTTAGGGAGTGTTTTGAGCATATGACTGAACATGAAAGCGCATCTATCGGCCTGTGCTTCTGTAATGTGAGTTCTCTGAATTGTCAACAGGGCGTGTATCCAGACAGACTGGACGAACATATTCATCAAGTTTCTTAAGTAATTATTAGTCAGTTGTATGGAAAACTGTTGATGATGTTGCTCAGGGCTGATTCTCCACCTTGTATCACAGACGAGAAGACACATGCTGGGAGTCATTATATGTGGTTCTGCTCTAACCAGCTAACTTTCATTGAACTTGCTGATCTGCAGATACTAATTTTAGCCAATTCCCATTTCTCTTTAGCAGCTATTAATAACAAAACATTGTTTATATACCTTTTGGACAAATTGGAAATTGAACTGTCTTAAGAAAAAAAGGTTATGTTAAAGTAAAACAATGATTTGTCAAACACAGCCAGAAGTGATAGCGGTCTGTCTTTTGTTTTAGGGTTGTGTTGATACAAAAATTTCCAACAAGAAAGTGTCACCTTCCTGTTTGGTGACACAGTAGACAAGATAACACCTATGTATAAGAGTTGATATCCTTTATGGAATTGTGTACCTGTGATTCAGTTGTGTAATTATTTAGTTTTATTACATTGGCTTAACTTTAGTGAGCCACTGTATGCTTACAATTGCCGGTCAATTTGATGTTGATACAAATAAATGTTACTACTGAGACAAATAAAGGATCATTACAATTACTTTGTATATAAAACATTATATTTTTTCAATAATAAACAGCAAAAATATAAAAGGTTAAAAAAATGTCATTTAAAAAATTTTTTACATACTTTAATTTTGTGTGTTAGAATGATTTAAAACCCCTGGCATCTTGTGTTTATGGTATACCTAAGTTCCTTTGTACTCTTTGTTTCTGTGTTTTGGTCAACTTAATGTGTACCATGTATCAGTTTTTGTTCTTAATAAAGTTTGGAAAACAATACTGGAGCCTTACGTGGTTCGAAGTGTGCGCCTGGAAAGCGAATCTCGACTGGGGAGCTCAGATCGACAGAGCACCATCACTGGGCTGTCCGTCTCCGTGAAGCTAATATTTAAACAGATAATGTTATTTTATGTCGTCTGGGAGGTTTACTATTTCACTGTTGCAAATACAGGAGTTTGTGTTTGCCTTGTTGGCTAAGGAGGTTACCAAAGGCTTTTTTCCTGGCTGCACTCGCCATGTTAGTAGAGTTTAAACGTCCAGCAGCAGCTCAAAGGGGAGGGGCTCAGTGTCTCTGTTATTGAAGCGCTGCTGCCGCAAAAAGTGCGACAATTTGTGCAAATAAGAATGGGTCTGGTTCTATAGATTTTGACGCAAATGAGTACCTTTTTAAATAATCCATAGTTTTTTTATATTGATATTTCACTTGTTTTGACAGCCCTTCTTTGTATCACTGAAAATGTGCAAATAAAGTAAAGTCGTCCATGTTAAACGTTAGATCGAGTGTAGCTCCTTACTTTAATGTTCCTGTGACATGCTTTTCCTTCAATGCAGAAATCGAAATAAAGCATCTTAATATTGAAGAAACTGGGCAGAAATTGACATGAGGATTACAGGATAAGATGTGATAAAAGACAATTGTGACACAAAATAAGAATATTGCGATGTTAAATTTTGCAAGTCCAAAGTCGCCCAGAAATGACATGAAAGGCGAAGTCTCTGGTCATTCATTGTGTGATAAACGGTTCAGGTAGACGCCAAATTGCGTTAAAAACAGCGTTAATATCGGCAGTTATTGTTAATAATAAAAAATCCAAAATTATTATTTTTATTATTAATAATAATAATCTGAAATTATTATTATTATTAAAATAAGATAAATTACAGGTGCATACCATATATTTAAATAAATGTTTCTCTAAAGATTCTAATATTAAGTTAAGAAAAATGACACCAGGTAGTGTCTTCAGATCTTGAATCATCTCTTGTGTTTGCTGCTGCTTCTGCTCAATGCTGCTCACTTCACCTCCGATTGTTTCACTCAGTGCCGTATTTACTGTAACCCTGGATTTACACTTTATCTGCTCCGGTCCGGTCCGCTGCGAAGCCCAGAGGAGCTCCAAGAACCATATGCAGATCGCTCAATAAAAGCCGGTAATAAATGCGGTAGCAAGTCCAAAACAACTCATTCTGTGGAAGTTAAACCAGTTAAACTGATTCATTTTTCGTTTTATGCATCCAGATATTTTCAAGTGTTGTGAGTAGCTACACTGAGTGCAGCGAAGCTTTACTTGTTGCTTAATTTGGTGCATTTAATGTTTAATTGCTTGGTTTATAATACCTTAGTTAACCCAGTAACTGATCTAATTGATCTAATGTTAACAACTGCTAATATATCCATGTGTATATATTTTAAATATATGTGTGTATTTAATAATGTAGCGAGATCTAGTCCGTCTTTAGTGAATTATTTTGAAAATTCGGATGTTGTTCTCGTTCTGTTTCCTGGTGGTGCGGTATGATTCATGCATATTGACTCCGGGCATCCGGCCAAAATAGACTCTGGTCGATGTCCGCACGTCGCAGCTGCCATCTGATGATTTTGACTTTGTTCTTCTTGCTCTTCAGCGTCTCTCTGTAATGGAGACTGAAATATATCTAAAGAAATATCAGATTCTTCGCTGCTGTCTGTGTTGCTGGTAATTGTAGCAGCAGTCAGTTTATTTGCAGGGGTTCCCCTCTGAACGTCATAAAAGAGCGCGACAAAAGTGCAAAGGAGTAGTCTGGAAATGCCATTTTAGTGAAATTTATGATCATATATCTCAATAACCATTCATTTCAGTGGCATAAATTTACTTTTTAAAATATTTGTATCAATGTTTCCTTTCCATAAATGTAATTGGATTTATCCTGAAAATTCGATGTCACAGATACTTTAACTCTGGGATTTCAAAGAGACTGCCAACATTTCCATCATATTCCATGACAGACAAAGGTTGAAAGTTTAAAGGAATAAACAGTTAATTTCATTTTAATGCATTCATTCTTTTATCTGCTGTGTCGCTTTCTCTTGTGCTCTTGCAGCCTGAATGAACTGCAGACATCTCTCGACGTGTTCTAGAAATAGTTTCCTTTTCTAATAGTTTCCCGATTTCCAAAAGCGGTTTACATCTCTGGGACTTCAAAGTTAACCACCTCAATGATAATGATAATAGCTAACTTAGTGTCTTCTTCACTTAGTAACAACTTCTTTATCAAGTTATCAGGGTGACTTGGTAGCTCTTTTCTTATGTTCTTCACCGATCTGAAGAAGTCTAGATGTTTTTGTCTGGGCTGTCTACAATAAATCTTAAAGCATAAACAATAGTGTGATTTTTTTTTTCTTCTTTTTTTAGGATTAATAGTTTAAGCAAGTGCAGTTTTTAAAATGTTTCCTGTTATGTCCAAATTCAGCATTTCCTTGCATGTAAAGATAAAACTGTGGCATAAAGTTGAGAAATGGCTGTTTTTGGTTTGAGCAGCATGTGGAAGCAAGAAGCCGTGTCTGTTATAAAGTTGTACTGCATACTCAGATGGCTGTTATGGATGTTAATGTTGTGTCCTCTGCGGCCCAGGCATCACTGAGGAGGTCAGGGATTGAATTACAGCTTCTATCGATTATTGTTCCCACCGCTGCCCTCCAGCAAAGACCGGGACAGGAAATGCATCCTCCACCCTGTGGGCTTCTGGGAGGAGAAGCTCCTCTCTACCCACTGCAGGCAGGATAGCTAACTGCCAGTCACTTCTCCCACTTTGTGATTAGAGATGCTGTAACCGGCCTTGGGTTGTGCATTTGGTTGAGATTATTTGATCAGTGAGCTCGTCTTTCCAGGAAGTTGGTTATAATGTTTATTTGAAATCCTCAACTTGCGTCAGCTGTCCTAGCTGTAAGGTTCTGGCTCTCAGCTTTAATGTTCCTGGGGAAATGATGTAAGCGCTGCATTCCTTAAACAATAAAGCTGGTTTACAGAAAACAATACCTGTACGTTGTATGTTGGCTGGCTTGCTGATAATCATAACAAGAGTTCAGGTTTTATTGTTAAACATTATTTGTTTTGGCTTCGTCTAAATCTTTGTTCCTACTAAAGTAATTCATCGCAAAATTGTTTGTTTTAGGTATGCTGCTCGTGTGAATCTTAGCTAAGTACTGGACAACTTGACCTGTTTTCACACATACCATCCTTCCCTTGAGTTTTTGAGATACTGCTCGAAGGGGTTGCATTTGAGAATGGGCAATTTCAAATGAGATGATGTTGGTTTTACCCTGCCAGTACCTCAGTACAGCTGCAGGAAAGGTCAGGTTAAATATAAACTAATATCATTTGGTGAATTCATGTCCATTAAGCAGATAAGATGATGAAGCTTTGCACTTTTTGTGCTTGTTGAGATGTTTTTTGTTACTAAACACACCCTAACCCTAGTAACTACAACCCAGTACATCTGGCCAGTGCAAATCATTTTCAAAAAGAGGAATGCACTGCACAACCATCTGCAAGATGTTTGTCATCAATTTGATGTGAGCACACAATTGGAATTGTATAGGGCTGCAGCTAATGATTATCTTGATATGTGATTAATCTGTTGATTATTTTTTTCAATTAATAACCGGATAGTAAAAGGTGCTTAATAGGAGATTGTTTTACAGAATTTGAACCAGGTGAAGCTGGTTCAAATTCAAATTTTCACTTGGGTTAATTATTGCTCTGAGTTGGTTGTTCTTTCAGCAAATGGTATGTTTTAGAGTCTATACTCCAGTTAACGATTATTTGATTACTAAATTAGTTGAACGTTATTTCAATATTCGATTAATCAGAATAATAATTTCAGCCCTAGAATTGTACTGCAACAAGCTCCAGATCACAGAGCTTTCTATGTGGAGCGGCAGATTTAAGAAGTTATAATCACTGAGGAAACTCTTTTACTAAAAAGTCTCAAGCTGGACCCCGAGATGTGTTCTTGCAGTCTAATTCTGAGTTATGTAATGAAATAATGACACTATTAGGGTTTAAAACGGCAGATGTTACACCTCAAAGCTTCCAAGGAAGATGGTCCAAGAGCTGAGTTGGCTTGTAGGTGTGAAGTGGTGGCCGGTGGGAGCAGTGCTTTAACATGCCGCTTTTCCTGTGTAAGTCCACATTTTCGCAGCTTGAGTGGGGCATTTGTGAAGTACCTAGATGTCTTAAACAGAAGCTCGTCTTTGTGGTGGAATTCTATCAACATGCCTGCTAATATATTACGAGTAAAAAATAAAGCTAAATACAAATAAATAAGATTGTTTAAATAAGGATTGTTTTTCTATATTTATGTAAATATATAAATGCACCTGTCATGAGAGTTTTACCATTTTCTGATTTGCATAACATATTTTTTGTGAGATGTTAGTCTCTGCAAAACGAGGATTTAACAATATTTTGAAACTATAATTACAGAGTTTATATTTTAATCTTAAATAAGCTTTAGCTGTTAGCAGTTAGCACAATTAGCTTTGCTAAGGTAGGCGTATTGTCAGGAAAATATTGGCCCTTACCTTGACTCTGACATTTTTCAGTGTAGATAGAGCTTGACAGCTCAACAGGAACATCTTTGCTCCACTGTGTTTAACTTACTTGAATTAGTGTTCACTCTTTTTATAGGATCCTGAATAAACAACCGACAGGCCTCTGTTTTAAAAAAGTTCTAAATTGTTTCTTGGAGTTTTTATTGCGCATTCTTACTTTCTTACTGAAAATGGCTGGATTCTCTGTACTAAGTAGAAGCATCCACAGACACTTCAGTGTTGTTGTTACGTCACCCAGTAGTGCTTAGATATGAGTTCAGTTACTGGATTTTCAAGGTTCCAGTCAGCCTGGTATAGTCAGGGCTCCTTCTTTTCTCCTAACGTGATGGCTGGCGTTCATGCCAAGGCGTTCAATCTTTGTCTCATCAGACAGTTTTATTCCTCGTGGTCTGAGAGTCCCTCAGGTGCCTTTTGGTAAGTTCTTGGTGGGCTGCCATGTGCTCTTACTAAAGAGTGGTTTCCATCAGGCCACTCTACCATACAGGCCTGATTGGTGGATTGCTGGAGAGATGGTTGTCCTTCTGGAAGGTTCTCCTCTCTCCACAGAGGAACAATTGAGTTATGACAGAGTGACCATCAGGTTCTTGGTCACATCCATAGTTAATGGCGTCTTCCCCCTATCAGTTTAGACGGCCTAGAAAGAGTCCTGGTGGTTCCATTTACAGATGATGGAGGCCACTGTGCTCACTTTAAAACATGACCTTTACCCTTCCCCATATTTGTGGCTGTCTCAGAGGTCTGCAAATAATGCCTTAGACTCCAAATTCTGTCCAATCAACTGGACTTACCACAAGTGGAATCTAGTTAAACTGTTGAAACATCTAAAGGATGATCAGTGGGAACATGATGCACCTGAGCTAAATGTTGAGCTCCATGGCAAAGGCTGTGAAAACTTAGTTGCAGCCCTAACCATGTACAGGGGTTGGACAATGAAACTGAAACACCTGTCATTTTAGTGTGGGAGGTTTCATGGCTAAATTGGACCAGCCTGGTAGCCAGTCTTCATTGATTGCACATTGCACCAGTAAGAGCAGAGTGTGAAGGTTCAATTAGCAGGGTAAGAGCACAGTTTTGCTCAAAATATTGAAATGCACACAACATTATGGGTGACATACCAGAGTTCAAAAGAGGACAAATTGTTGGTGCACGTCTTGCTGGCGCATCTGTGACCAAGACAGCAAGTCTTTGTGATGTATCAAGAGCCACGGTATCCAGGGTAATGTCAGCATACCACCAAGAAGGACGAACCACATCCAACAGGATTAACTGTGGACGCAAGAGGAAGCTGTCTGAAAGGAATGTTCGTTGCTAAACCGGATTGTATCCAAAAAACATAAAACCATGGCTGTCCAAATCACGGCAGAATTAAATGTGCACCTCAACTCTCCTGTTTCCACCAGAACTGTCCGTCGGGAGCTCCACAGGGTCAATATACACGGCCGGGCTGCTATAGCCAAACCTTTGGTCACTCATGCCAATGCTAAACGTCGGTTTCAATGGTGCAAGGAGCGCAAATCTTTGGCTGTGGACAATGTGAAACATGCATTGTTCTCTGATGAGTCCACCTTTACTGTTTTCCCCACATCCGGGAGAGTTACGGTGTGGAGAAGCCCCAAAGAAGCGTACCACCCAGACTGTTGCATGCCCAGAGTGAAGCATGGGGGTGGATCAGTGATGGTTTGGGCTGCCATATCATGGCATTCCCTTGGCCCAATACTTGTGCTAGATGGGCGCGTCACTGCCAAGGACTACCGAACCATTCTTGAGGACCATGTGCATCCAGTGGTTCAAACATTGTATCCTGAAGGCGGTGCCGTGTATCAGGATGACAATGCACCAATACACACAGCAAGACTGGTGAAAGATTGGTTTGATGAACATGAAAGTGAAGTTGAACATCTCCCATGGCCTGCACAGTCACCAGATCTAAATATTATTGAGCCACTTTGGGGTGTTTTGGAGGAACGAGTCAGGAAACGTTTTCCTCCACCAGTATCAAGTAGTGACCTGGCCACTATCCTGCAAGAAGAATGGCTTAAAATCCCTCTGACCACTGTGCAGGACTTGTATATGTCATTCCCAAGACGAATTGACGCTGTATTGGCTGCAAAAGGAGGCCCTACACCATACTAATAAATTATTGTGGTCTAAAACCAGGTGTTTCAGTTTCATTGTCCAACCCCTGTACATAACCATTATTTTGTTAATCAATTAATCTGTCGACAATTTTTTCGATTAATCGATTAATAATCTGATAGCAAAAGGTGCTTAATAGAAGATTGTTTTACAGAATTTGAACCAGGTGAAGCTAAAGCTATTTCACATGAGGAGTTCTGGATAGAGCATATTTAAGGCAGGTGTATATATTTGTTCGGCTTAATTACTGCTCTGAGTAGGTTGTATTAGAGTCTGTATACTCCGGTTAATGATTATTCGATTACTAAATTAGTTGACGGTTATTTCCATAGTCGATTAATTGTTTCAGCCTTATACATGAGAATTATTAGTTTATTTATATACATACACACACACACTACGGAAAAGTTTTTAACATTCCTTACTGGGGATTATTAGTGTGTAGCGTTTTGATTGACAAAATGAATTTAATCCATTTTGGACCAAGACTGTAACGTAAAATGTGGATAAAATGAAGCCTCTTTTTTCTTTTTTGCTTCTGGTTGTTCAGCAATAAAAAAATCATAATGTAGAGTTACCAGAGGTTTAGAAATTACATGAGGGAACAATTACAGAAGCCAGTGGTTCCCCCTTGGATTTATGCAAGTGGTTCTTTAGCTAACCTAGAGACCGCTGCTTAAACATTAACAATGTGTTTTCTGTGTTAGTTTTATCATCTTCTCATATGAAAACATCCTTGTTGGGGTTTAAACAACCGCAGGCTGTTTTTTCCGATTTAGGTTGATATCTAAATATGGCCTTCAGTCTACAGATGGAGTTTAACCACGAAAAGACTGCACCATAATAAGATGTGGGGGGTGTCAAAGGGCTATAATGACATGTTTTTAATTTTGGTTTCTTTTAAGTACAATTTTGGCATTGTGGGAAATGTTTCATAGTAGCAATTGGCCAGAGTTGCAAGTGACATCAATCTGCTTATTTAGCTCTCTTAATAGTAAGAGCAAATTGCCTAAACCCCCCAAATTTAAGGCCGCTATAATTCCAAAACATCTGTGCCCTGTGTCACAAGGCAGCGTTTCACAGCGGAGGATTGCTTCAGACCTGCACCAGCCGGGGTATGACAAAGCATCTGTTTGTGTTGTGTTTGTTAGCAGTGAGCCCGGCCCCGTTTTGCATAACTTGTGTAGCGGTGGACATGTGACGGAGGGAGAGACTGTGGGGGAGAGCAAGAAATAATGACAAAACTCGAAGAACACAAAGAGCATTTGTGTTTCTGTAACTTTCCCACTGCTTTTTCTGCTCAGAATGTTTTGATAACAAACTTAATCGTGCCCTTGACTACAAATGGCTGGATGTCATGTGGATCTGTTTATAGGTCTTTGCATGGGTAGAAATGACCTGGCAGCAACACCAGATTACAGTATCAGATAACCCTCTGTGAGTGGTTGTACCTTTTCCATTCACACAAACTGAATATTGTGTCTTTATTTTTAATACAGTGTGCATTCAGGTCATTTATTTGCATGTTTCTGTGTTTGGTAGCTTTCAGAATGAGCAGTGATGTAATGCATGAGGTTTTGTGGAGTAAGAAACTGGAAATCTCTTTGTGTGCAACTTTGCTCAGTGTACTTTATTTTAAAATCAAACATATTACAGTTAATTAGTATAATATACACTTATTTAAATGTGTTCAAGCAACACTCGTAATGAGTTGGAATACATATATTGGTGTATCCACACCTATGTGCAGTATGTACACTCCCTTTCTTATCCTCCCATTCTATGCCTTCCCTCCCACTGCGGTGAGGAATGATGCATCAGTGCTGCTGTGGAGCTTACAGGAAGTGTTGCTTTGATAGGCCAGTGGGGAGGCAGCACAGTAGTAGCTCTGACATGCGTATGCATTGCTGATCCACAGCCAGGAAACACTCGCAGCATTTTGATGACATCACCCGCCCCCACACTGCGCTCCCGCCTCGCAGCGTTTGCTATTGAATCAAGCGCTCTCTCTCTCTCTTTCTCTGCCTGACAGAAAAGAGCAGTAAGGGAGTCAGGAAGAGAACGAGAGCTCGCTCGAGGGAGGAGGGGCTGGCCATGAACGAATAGGAGGGCAGAGAGAGATGGGGAGGGGGAGAGGGGTGGGGGGTGGAGGGTTTCCGACAGTGTTAGCAGGCTACAACTGGGATACACATAACACACACGAAGACAGAAGGAGATTGGATACTACTAACCTTTTATGTTGCCGTGGTTTCTTCTTCTATGATGAGCAAAAGTTCCTGTGCACTTTTTGTCCTTTAGCGTTTCTGGATTGTTCTGTGCTGAAATGGGGATGAGGGACTCTGTGGACTGGCAACTGTGCAGCAGGAGCTGGGCTGGAGTACTTTTCTAACTGTGCTTATCAAATAGTAAAGATCTGCCTTTTCAGTTGCCTGGTAGGCGAAAAGGAAAAACCTAACATTAAAACTCTCTTAACGGTTCTTTTAGGTTGTCTTGTTTTAATTTCTCCTGCGGGTGGTAGTATCCAGCGGCGGTAGGGAAGTGGAGCTGACGAGGAAGAGTTGCTAGAATTTATTGAACGGTGTGTGGCAGGTGAATATTTTTGAGCAGAATAAACTGCTGGGATTTTCCGCGGGATGTCCTAAAATGAAAACACCTGGAACCCTGTGAGCACCCTGCTTTATGAGCCCTAACTTTTGCAAGCCGCCATGCTAAGCCTGCAGGATTCGGTCTTCTTTGAGATCAGCATCAAATCTTTCCTGAAGTCCTGGAGTAGCAGCTGTGAGTACCTTACCAAGCGAGCGTACATGTTTACATACCGTACTCAGTACGTCCAGACTTATCTACCCCCAGCACTTTTTGTACATGCCTGCATGCAAGTCATGATTGGAGTTTTCTTATCTCATCTGTATATAAAAAAGTTGCCAAGGCGAGTGATATTGTTTAGTCCCAGTTTCTTCAGGCTTGATTAAGGTTGTATTCAGGTGGTGACAATAGAAGTTCTCGTTTGGCAGAGTACCACCACCTCCCACCCTTCCCACCCTACCCCCATCATTATTGCTGAGGCTCCTGGTTGTCCCAACACTAATCTTTCTCCTGATGAGCATGCACTGATTAATGATGCAATTAGACCTGGAATTGTTTCTTTGAAGATGTTGGCTATCTTATATCTTACTCTTACATCTTTTGGAACTTCTTATCCTAATTTCCAAATCACGATTTAGATTTCGTGAACAGCACTCAACAAATTCCAGTTCCCTACACTAACACTTTTCTAAACCACCTCCTGCTTTCCTTGGGGGCAGCTAATGTTTCCCGGCTATTGATCTGTCTTTTAGCTTCCTCCTATTATTAGCTTTCTAGCCATTAGAAATCAAAAACCACTTCCCCTTCAGTGTCATCGAAAGACATTTATAGGTGAGCGCTGTCTATAGCCTAAATTAAACCATGAGATATTTAAAAAAAAATTGGACTAAACATCCAGGTATACATCCATTTTAAACATATGATTTATCCAAAGAATTTAATGTTTTGTTATTTGTTGCCTTAAAAACCACAGCTCTGCAGATAATATATATAAACAACTGGGGATCATGAACTCTTGAAAATAGGAACAGGCGCAATATAAAAAGGGATATGAAAAGTATGTGGATGACAGAATATTATTACTTTGTTATTTACATATTATTACTATTATTATTATTGTTGTTGTTATTATTAAAAGTTGAGACAAGAATTTCTGCTTGTAAAACCAGCAGAAGAAATTCGGATTGGTTTTGGTCTCCAATAATTAAATACATCACTTGGAGGCGAAGGGGGTCTGCGCTTTGCCACGCATGCTTGAACACAACAGGAAATTTAGTCTCTGTTCTCTTTGCCTCTAAAGCCTAATTGCAAATATCAGGGATGTCCCAATCAGGATTTTTTTTATACCCAATACTGATCCAAGCAAAAGATTAGAAATTTGCTTATGTGGCATCCCAGTCATATGCAGTGAATTAGAATATTTTCGAAAACTTTGCTTATTTCAGTAACATAATTCACTAAGTCTTAATTACGCATAAATTATTGTTTTTAAGCCTTTATTTCTGTTAATTATGAGGATGTTTCGCTTACAGTTAATGAAAACACCACATTTAAGATTAGAATATTACACGTAGACCAACAGATCAGACCAATAAGAAACATTTTCATCCAGAAATATGGGCCTAATGAAAGTATGTTTAATACCTGCATGAAGGTTGTTATTTGGGAAACGAGCCTCATCAGAACAAAATTCAAACTAAATATGACTGAACTGGAACAGCGGTAATTTACAAAGTGTGTGAACAAAACTTGCAGAATAGGTTGTTCTCTGCTTCATAGACTGCATAATGCGCCTTGCTTTGAACTGCAGCTTTCTCCTTCAGCGGCAAATATCTCGGCGCAGCGGTCAAGAAGCTGCAGCAGCCAGTGCAGTTTCTCTGTAAAGGGTTAAAAATGCTTAGATTTGAAGGGTTAACTCAGAACGTTTGATCAACAAAATAGTATCTACAGTCTATGATGCAATTTTGCAAGCTGTGCATTGCGTAAAATTGTGTAAGATTATATGTTAATATCTCAAGTTCAGAAGTTGCCTTTAAATTGTTTAAATATCACAGTGAATTATTTTCCTTAAATCTTTTCCATAATTGTGTTGTAATAGTCTTTGTATGTAAAAACTGAGCTGAAAAGCCATTGTTCGTGGCAGGCCTACCTCCCTTCCCTCTTTATGTCGCCAGCCTCTGACAAAGACATTTGAACGCTGTGTAAAGACAACCAGAACCTGCCAGATCCAGGTTATCATCTACACCCGCAGAGGAAGACAGAAACTAAAGTAGTGCAGAACACCGTCCATCAGGGTCGTTTCTTACACATAAATACAGCTTCAAGTTTTCATACCCAATAAGTTTTTTCCTTTTTGTCACGTTGCAAACCTGGACTTTACTGACTCACCCACACTGTCTTAAGATTTAAACATTTAAATAAATCTTTAATAAATGTAGGTTTAAGGTAACCTCTTTGCCTGCCCTCTTCCTGGAGTAGTATGTGGGAGCCTGAACTCCACAACCCAAATTAGGCTATTTGACTTGTAAGTTACGCACCATTATCCTAAATAAATAATCTTTAATTTCTGGTAGATCCATTAAGTGAGGCATATTTTTCATATCAATACATTGTAGCTATTGCTGAACTTGTCAGATTTGGTCGCCCTGACAACATGAAGCCATGTGGTAATCCTTCCAGGTTATATTCTCTCGCTGAAGGTAGTAAATAGTTTAAATAATAACTAGATCCCTGAAATGCTGGCTTTTTAACAATTAGAATGTTGACAGTACAGGTGAATTTTATTCCTGCATCTAATTTTAAGTAAAAAAAGGACTATAGCTCTGGACAACAGTTTTTATTCCTCATGATACTTGTGAACTGTATTTAAAGTTTAGACATTTATTGACAAATCCATTTTTAGTTTATGAGGCAGCATGCCTCAGGTGGACCCTGCTGTTGTAGACTGATGTAATGTCAGCCCCTGGGAATAAACTGGGTTTACTGTAAGAGTATTGAAAGTGCAGAGCAAACCAGTATCAACTTGCCAGGGTCTGTGCATGTTGCTACATAATTGTAGAATTGGCGCAGCCACACCATATAAACATTGGCAGTAATTCTTTTGTCTCTAAAAATTGGATGCACTCTTGGCCCTACATTCCAACAGTTTATGTGTGCGTGTGTCGCTGTGAGTGTGTGTGTGCCCGTGTGTGTTTCGGGCTGTTGTTTCTTGTTGTCCTGCCAGGGGAATTGAGCAGGCGTTTGGGAGGGCTTGTTTCAACTGTGACAAGGTGGAGTCACTGCTGTTATAGTTGTGTAACCATATGTGGAGCTAATTTTCCAGGAACTCTTGCAGAGACTGGTTACTATGGGCACAAACTTGTGGCATCAGAAAGTTGAATCGCTCAGACTGAATCTGTATTCCTGTAATTTGGATGTAAATGTATTGGTTTGAACATTGGTTTGAAACTGAATTCATTTGCTTTGAAAATATATAGTATTTTTAATTGTATTGGAAATCCAGTTGGACTACTTTCACATTTAGTTCCATAATTCAATTTCATTTCCAAAATTCAGTTATTTTGTGTCACACACCCGGGTCCTTGAGGGAAAGCCTAGACTAATCAAACACAGATTCACGGATGTCATTCACTATTGCTGTGACCAAATTCAGGGGTTGCATCCTTTGAAGGCTGCATTCGTAGGTCGATTAGGTCATAGCGAGGTGACGAAGGCTGTCCAGATTTGAAGGCTCCTCCAAATGCCTCCGACAAACGTGTCCTTTTTTCCCCCAGATTTCAATGATATAATAATATAACACCGTAAATAAAATACATTGATGACAAATACTATTTGTTTAATTTATCTGTAAAGCTTGTAAACACTTAAACACTAACATGTTAATGTTCTGAACAAAGTTTAAATAGATTTATTTGTAGAGCATAATAATAATGATAATAAATAACTCAAACATTAACATTCGATATCATCTGACTGAATAATTTCTGTGTTTAACTTCCACCCATGGGGGGTGGAAGTTAAACACGGCTGGTCTCTCCGGGTTTAAACGCAGTTTCAAACTGAAATTTGGAACTGAAAGCGAAAGCAGTCAAACTCAATTTTCAGTACAACAAAATACATTTTCAAAGAAAATGAATTCAGTTTGAAACCATTACATTCAGTTTCAATTTGAGGAAATTAATGTTTAAATCAATGCATTTAATTTCAAACTAAGTAAATACAGATTCAGTCTGAGTAATTTAACTTCAGTTACTGATGCCACAGGTTTCTGCCCATAGTAGACCTCATGCACCAGAATGTGATAACCATATTGACACAGAGCATTTAGCAGTAGCTTTTGAGTTCTGGCATTATAAGAGGATTTTAATATTTTGTTTGTTTTGTCTCCTGCACTTTGTGACTTCTCCATCTTACCACCTCTTTACCTTCTAAAACGTTTTATGCTGTATTGAACAATTGTCACCAAATATATTACAGGGAATGAAAGCCTGAACACATGGGACTTACATACACAGAAAGACTGCTGGTTATAGTTACTGTTGCTAAAGGCTGAGATATGATATTAAATACAGTTTAAAATATCAACTCTCTAAAAATGTTGTTCTTGTTTTAAAATATTGACAAAACCCATATTTTACAGAGTATCCACTCTAACGCACTTGTTTTGTCATCTCTGGGCTTAACATGAATAATATTAAATAATTAAAGTAAATGTTCTTGATTATAGTTCTTTATGAGAAATTTAAATCTGTATTAACATGTTAAAGTTCCGCAAACCAAGAAATTGGCCTTAATACTCTAATCAGTGGATTTTTGAAAATTTTAAACCATTTTGGACATTTTGCATACAAAGGAAAAAACTGGAAAATAAATGTTGGTTCTGGTCTAAAACCTTGAGTTTTTGTTATTATTTTCGACGATTTGTTCTCTGTGGGTTGGGTTTAGCAGGAGGATTCTTAGCTTGGCATGCCACACATGACTGGCATGTCTCAGGGAGAAACAAAGAGGGCTTGAGGGGGGAATACAGGCACCAGGCCCAGCAAAACTTTGTTTTTCCTCTTCTTGCTGTTGACTGGAGAAGTACAGTGTTGGGTTGCTCCCTTTTGTGAAGCAGTCAACAATCCCATTGCCCTATGGTGGGATAGAAAAGAAAAGGATGGAGGGGGGTATAGAACACCCCAGTGATTGGATATCAAGAGCAGGCTATATGACATCATTGGGCTGTTAGTGAGCACAGTAAACAAAGAGGGAAATGCTTCAAAGGCCCTCTGTGCTGCTAGACACCATCATGACAACACAACTGACACTTGCTACCACCCCAACCCCACCACCTTCTTCCTTTTTCATTTACTCTGAAGCTTTTATTACTTGTTATATTTCAGTCGGAACATTTAAGTAAAAAATATTTAGAGGATATTAAAGAATCCCAATAGCTGTAGTTAAGAACCTAATTAATATCAGATGGCTTGCAGAATGCAGGGTCCTGATGCTCTGATCCTCGTGGTATTAGTTAATGTGTGACCTGCTGATATTGATTTTACCCAGTTTCTGATTCCTCTTCAAGAGCTGAAGATGAAATGTGTGTCCCAAGACTTGATTTTAGGAGTCCTACTGATACTGAAAATAGCGTATAGTCTTCTTCTCTCAGTAACAGCATCAACACTGAAGAGTGCTGATGCTGGCAGTGCTTAGGTATGGTGCGTTCACTGATCAGAAAAGACTAGTATTTACGATCAAGCTGGAAATCTGTGCATCTCTGGTCTTGAGGGTAGATTGTGTTAAGTTAAAATTTTGTGATTGTGTGAAGTACATTGTGCTTTTTAATCCAGCATTTTACAGTTTTTGCCAAGATATATTTTTTAGGTAATGTATACTTTAAACACCAAAATAGGAGCATTTTGAACTGACTTTATATACTTTAATTTGATCTAACATTTAAAGCATAATTTTAAAGCACGTGTTGTATCACAAAGTCGCATACACTGATCAATAAAACATTTGTGTTGATCCTTTAAAGAATCAATGGTTATCTTGGCTTTCCAACCAGTGTATGCAGTCCTTGATTAAAGTCTGGAACTTGATTTGATCATTTTTCAGGTTTGTTTTTAAATTGATTTATATTTATGATGGTCTTTGGTCTCTGTTTGTTTGCCACATTGAAGATGCTGTTTTTATCCAATAAAAAAGGCAAATCACTGCTTTTTGGCCTTTAGATTTTTTACATTTGGCTTCTAATACCGGGTTTCTTTACCTGTGTTTGGGTTAAATGCCAAACAAAGCACTGGTAAAAAAACAAACAAAACTTGGTGAATATTTGTTGTGGCTAATTTGTAAGAACCCTGTGTGAAACTGAACCTCAAAATGGCCAAAGCTTCATATTTTAGAAAATTATGCTTACAATGTGAAGCTTTTGGAAGCTGATTTTTGAAACCAAAATCTTCATATTGTCAGCATAATTTACGTTTTTTTTGGTGAGCAAACATTTCCCAGCACTTCTCTTCTTCAGTGTTTGGACAGCTTAGTGTTTCTGTGGCAACCAGGAGGAAACAGAAAAAGGCCTTTCCTGGGAGGGAAAGAGGCAAAGGGTCACTTTACTATTGGCTGTCTACTTGGCAGGAGTTGGACCATTGAGAACCAGAGTGGAAGTTGTATCTCATAAATTCTCAAGAACTCCACAATGTGCCAGTTGAATAGAAGGAAATGTTGCTGTCTGACCCGATACCTAGAAATGTTGATGTGTTTAGTTATGGTTAAAGATATAAGGAAAAAAATAAAACTGCCGTTTTGGGGATATGACTGTAAAAACCAATAAGAAAACGAATTACTGTTATTGTACCAATAAAGTTTTACTCTTGTATTTTGGAGTTTTATATTGTGAAGTAAACCTATAAGTTTTATTTCATAGTGTCTTAGTAAAGGAATCCAAACACTCCATCAAAGTATTTTTAACCAGTTGGTCGCCAAACTGGACTTTTATGAACCCAGCACATATGTGGTCAGGGTGGAGATGTTCTCATATGATCTGAGTTTTTGAGACGCTTATCCTGCTGGATAAATACTGGTTTTAGCCTATTCTGATTTCTTTATAAGAACTACAATACAAGAAAGTATGAAAACAACATTCTAAACATTTTCATCCCAACAAATACATACAGCCTTTCTGTTACCCTCTGTCTTTTCTTCCTCTTACTTTATTATTAAAAACATCATTGGCATAATAGATATGCACATTGAAGAGTGTCGTTTATAGCCAAAAAGCAGAAAACGAGAAGAAAATTGGCCCAATTCCCATCACCACCTAATTTCTTGGTCCAAGTGTTTGAAAAATGTTGTAGCAAACACAGCATCCCCAGTAGTTTATATAAAAAATCCTCATTAAGCAGAATTATTTGACTATAAGGATGCAATAACCAATCACAAGCTAAGATGATGTTTGCAAACAAGAGCAGGCAAAAGGAACAGTTTTATTAGAGGAACCTAAACAAATCATAATCACAGGTTGATGGTGCTGCACCTTTAGACTGGCCACCTTTAGCTCAAAGATTAGGGACAGTCTGTTAAGGGAAATTATGTACACATTGTAGTCTGAGAAGACATAGGATGTAAGATATGAGTCCAGGAGGCCTGCTATGTTAAACAAATCTACTTGAAATAGTGAAGTGTTGCCTAGGCTTTTTAATGGTAATAGATCTCCTTTGCCAGTTTCATTACCAGTCATTCTGATATGCGACCAGAAGACCTCACAAGTGGGCTGGGCGTTTAAAAAGCTCACCAGCACCATTGATCAAACTAAGTCAATGGACCCCAATCAGCTTTAAGGACCCTAAAGTGTAAATAGTCCAACCAGGACTAATATTATTTTTAACTGTGTATGTCAGCAGTACTTGGCCTTCTTCAGATCTCTTATGCTTTTGGCTACATGTTACCCGATTCAAGAAGTCGAATTATCTTCTTAGCTTGTCAGGTTGGGAAGGAGTCTGCTTATGCCACAATCTTTTAATTTAGGATTACTCAACAGGAAAACCATCAGGAACATGCAGACCTAGTGCCATCGAGGACTAGAACCGCCCACCTGTGATGTATCATATATTCTCTTCTTGGATAAGAGATGAACAAAGATTGCTTATCGGAGGAGTAGAGCCGCATAGGTAAAGTTTCCTATGACGGCTCTAGGCACCCAAACTAATCCTCCTAAGATTTGCATAGAATATTTGAATAGGAAGGGCAAATAATCTGAGCCACATGCAAATGTTGTGACCCTAGATAGATTTGTTTCAGGAAGCTAATCAAAGTACTGCCATTGGAGTATTTCTTTTTTTTATTCATTTATTTTTCTCAGGAAAAACATTTTAGAACTGGTAAGGATCTGTGTTTAAGCAGGATCCCCTTTGTCCTGGTAAGAACTAAAAAATGATCTCAACAGACAGCTGTACTTCCTATGTGTGATAAAATGGACCACATCACATAAATCCCATTGGCCAATTTACATTTGCAGGGAGGTAAGAAAGAAAAGATCAACCAAGTTACCATTTAAACCATATTTAAATGATTGACGTATGCTGTCACTGTGCATAAACAAACCTAAGCTAGTTGTTGAGTACCTAACAAAAGCCAAAGTACACTTGTTAAGAAAGTCATTTTGTATTTGAAACTTTTTCTTGCGTCACCAGATAAAATAAAGAGTAAGTGGTGAGAAACGTTGAAAATGCTAAAGTAAAAAAGCAGACCCCTTAAAGCAGAAGTCATGCAAAGAACAGCTCAGGAACCAACATCGTCTCCTTTCAGACATTTTTGTCACTTCAGCGGAAGTGATGAGCTAAACTCAGAAACAGCTCATTAAACTAAACTTTCTGTTAGCCAATTAAACATTTTCCTGCTCCGCCTCCAAACAGTAGCTTTAGGCTCTACAAAACATTTTAAAAAGTGTTTTTCACATCGGAAAACAATTACCTTACAAGCGGTACAAAGTTGCAGCGTTTATGAGTCATAAATAAAATGATTTTGTCTTTTGTTTTTTGGTTTATTAGGTGTTTAAGGTGTGCATGTGGGTCCATGTTTTAGTGCCTATTTGAATCCCACTGATCATAAATATATTATACAAATATAATTATGTTCGTTCTTTCCGAGAAATTCCCCTTTTATTTGTGTGAATTGACTAATTTTGTGCTTGCTGTGGGCCTTAATTTGCTTATAATATTATGAAATGTAACATCTGAGTTAGGTGACAAAAAATTTTTCAAAGTCACAAACATATTCTTAAAAATATTTGCTCCTTTTTGAAATTTGTTTCTACTAGTGCAGCTTAAATGTTTGCCATTTGTTTTAGTTATTTGAGGTAAAGCAATATGTTCTGTCTAAGTTATGACATGGATTTAATGGGAATTATTATTGGGGTTTTTCAGATACTACTTTGACCTTTTTTTTTGCCATTTTTAGCATAAAAATGTCTGCTTTTATTCAGTTTTGTTATTTTGCATCTTTTAGCATCACACAGAGATCTATCAGTCAGTGTGTAACCACAAATACCTACTCATATTTTCTGTGTAACTTTGCATGCAAACTTTCAGACGGCACTCTACGCTTTTACGAGAGTGCTGTTCTCCATCTGAACCTGCTGCTTCAACAGCGAACTGTCTCATCTCCTAACCTCCGGCCTCCTCTGGATTCCCTGCAGCTTCTACACCAGTCAGCAGCAGCAGCGTGATTAGACGCCGTGCCCCCTCCTCGGTGACTCCCCTCACGTGGGAGAAACACAGCATAGCTGCCATGTCGAGCATCACCATCGACCCCGAGCTCAAGCCCGGGGAGTTTGTCATCAAGAGTCTGTTTGCTGAGTTTGCCGTGCTTGCCGAGAAGAAGATAGAGATGGTCATGGCAGAGCCACTGGTGAGACAAGTAAAACAAGAAATGAAATGTAATAACTGAATGATGCATTACTTTTCTGTCTCCAAATAATTACCATTTAGTTAGCCAATTCAGGAACAACTGCAGGGTATGAGAACGTTGACAGTAGAGACTCATTTTATTCTTCTACACCGTCTCTGTTTTTTAAAAGCTGCTTCTGAAGTTTGCTGTTATAAATTAGAGGACAACCAGCTTAGTAACATGCTTTTTTCTTTTTTCTTTTTATTTTCCTCTGTGTTTCGAACAGGAGAAACTACTGTCCCGATCTCTCCAGAGGGGGGAAGATGCACAATTTGATCAGGTAAGAGCATCCATGAATTGTTACAATACCCAGAACATTTAACACAAAAGACTATTTTCAAGTATCTAAATAATTGTTCCGACCTTCAGTTGTTTTGGTATCCACTTGCAGACCATTAAAGTTTGGGCAGCTCACTGCTAGAAGAAACAGTAAGAAGGATAAAGTACTTCAAATTTTTTTTAAGGCCACAAATGAACCCATTTCACAATGGCCCTGGTAGTTTTCATCATTACTTGGGTCAGATCAGAGGAAGAACCTTGTTAAAAAAAACCTCTACTCCCTGCCCCAGTTGGAGTTGATCCCATAATGAACATCATAAGACCTGACATCCCATATGGATGTTGAAATGTGACACTGTCATTGCCCCTCACCAACAACCACTCCCTCACCTCTGGATGGGTGAGCAGTATTTGAGTCTCCGCGCCCCGCACTCAATGTGCTGTCTGTGCCTCATCTGCAGCTGCTGCAGATCTCTGTACAATAGGCCTGCCCCGCTGCCGAATGCTTTGTTCAGCAAAACAGAAAGCCAGCGAGGATATGGTATAGGTCCAGCTGTCCCCGTTGTGAGAGAGGGAGAGAGAGAGAGAAAACAAGCATATAGAGCCAGAAGTGAGTGTGTAGAATCGCTGTGTCATCCTCAGCAGTAAATCTGCATCGGGTGCTGAAGTGTATTTGGCCAGCGCCATAAGGGCAGAGGGAGGAATTACATAACTCTTCTGCCGATCAGTCATCACGCACCACCCTCTCTGCACTGTAACAGCTCTTAAACTCACAAAAATATACCTTAACACTAAAAGTCTCTTTAAAATGTCTCGAAAAATTATTCACATTCCTTTATCTTTTTCACATTTTGTCATGTTATAGCCACAAACTTAAATGTGTTTCACTGGGATTTAATGTCACAGACCAACACACAGTAGAGTATAGTTAAAAGTTAAACATGAGTTTCAACATTTTGTTGTTGCAGGAAAAGTCTGAAAACTGGAGTGTGTATTCCCCCCCCCCCCCAAGTACTTCCCCACTACTCTAGAACAGGGGTGGGCAACTCCAGTCCTCAAGGGCTTGTGTCCTGCAACTCTTAGATGCTCTCTGCTTCAACATACCTGAATTAAATAGTTAGATGATTAGCAGGACTCTGGACAACTTGACTGCATTCTGAGGAGGTAATTCAGCCATTTAATTCATGTCTTGGACCAAGGACACATCTACAAACTGCAGGACACCGGCCCTCGAGGACTGGAGTTCCCTGCTCCTTTCCTTCCTTGCCCTGCTCTAGAACCATGTTAAGCAGCAGCTGCAAGTCTGCTTTGCACATGTTGGGACTGAAAGTTTTGCCCATTCTTATTTATCAATGAACAGCAATTTTAAAGTTTTGAAGTTTCGCCCTGTGTTTAGTTCCACCCTAAAGAAAAGAATCCCCTCAGCATGATACTGCCACCGCCACGTTTCACTGTGGGGATAGTGTGTTCTGTGTGATTGGACGGTGTTGGTTTTCTGCTATACGTAGCAGTTTGTATGTCGGCCAGACATCTGAGCAGACCAGGTTCATCATATAAAAGCCTAATAAGATCAATTGAAAATTTGTGGCTGTAATGTGGAAAACTGGGAAAAAGGTCAAGGGGTGAATATTTCTTGAAGCTCCTGCAGCTAATCTTGATAGAGGCGCACCTATCAAGATTAGCTCTTCTGTTATACTTGCATATAATAGGAGTTGTTGTTCCCCTATAAACATTCAGCAAACTCAATGGCTTTTTAAACATATTTCTAAGTAGATTTGTTACATCTATTCGTTAAACGGAAGGGTACAAGGTTTCATTATTAGTGATTTGATCACTAATAATTAATTATGTGTTGGTGTGCAATCAATGTAAAAACATTTGCTCTGATGCCCTCAGTCATGTATGAGCGCTGTCATCGTGTCATATTTAATTATGGGTTGGTATTTTTACCAATATTAGCGCAGAAAGCTCAGGTTTTCATTTAGACTTTATAGATTTCCATCAGCGTTAGCGTTTGTATGTTTTAGGCGGTTCTTGCATATTTCCCTGGGTACAAAAATGTTCTAAAGTTTTTACCTGAAATGAGAAGGCATCAGAACCTTTTTTGTATTTATTTTTTTTTAGTTAATAAGCTCTATGAGCTCAATAGCAGAACACTGTTTACCCTCCCTCCTGCGCACACTATTTGACTGGTACCGGCGGCAGAGCGGCACTGAAGATGAGTCTTACGAGTACCGACCTCGATCTAGTACAAAATCGAAAGGGTGAGATGATCCTTTTTGCCGTGTTGGTTTTTTGTCCTACACTTCTCTATTTTTTCCCTTAAAGAAATAAGTTGACTTCCTGAAGTTACTTTGTGTCCAATTAATGATGTTTTGCTGTTTTTCAGAGATGAACAGCACCGGGACAAAGATTTCCTTCTAGAGCGACGGGACTTAGCCATAGATTTCATTTTTTGTTTAGTTTCAGTGGAAGTTCTAAAACAGGTGAGTGATTCTACTGCTCCATTAAAATAATATCAACGACTTATAAAGTATCTTCTAGTTGGGCTGCAAACAACTAGAAGATATGCATTAGTGTATCTTATCAAAGAGTCTGCAAATGCTTGTGAATTTGATTACATGTCTTTTTTATTTTTGTAGTATTTACTAGTATTATTTGTGTGTAGTGGTACTTATTTCTTGTTGTGCGTTTGTTATGCATTCTGAAAGTGTTCTAGCATTTGTCATTACGTGGTTTCACATCTTTGTGTGCTTAGACCATTCAGAAATACTTCTCACTATATTCATTATGTGTTAGGAAATGCTGTTCCTTATTTGTTACTGTGGCTGTTTATTTGACCAGTTTACCACAGCTTGACTGATCTGACACAGCAGTGATCTGTATGCTAAGGTTTATGTTTTTTTACCAGGTGTCTTTATGCTCTGTAGCTCAGAAACTGACTAATGTTGCCACAATGACTTTTCCTTCATGGGAACAGAGATGATAAATGCAGCGGCTGGCGACGGACCAACTTCCAGCTGAGAGTGTTTCTAAAGTAGATTGTTCAAATCAAAGCTCCATTCTGAGGAGAATGCCGGTCCTTGGAGACCCGAGCTGTGTTGTCCTTGGCTTTGCTAATGCAGGGAGGATAATTAAGGGCTGCAGACAGAAAGACTATCAATGCTTCTAATAGGACTAATGATGCCATGTTTACGCCACAGATTCCTCTTCATCCAGTGCCAGATGTTTTAGTACATGAAGTTCTAAACCTGGCATTCAAGCACTTTAAACACAAAGAGGGGTAAGTAACCATAATTCCAGAGGCAGACAGGTTACCATCATAATTAACTGTAGATTTTAAGATTTGAATGGATATATTTTAACCTGTTGCAGATACAGTGGCCCCAACACTGGGAATGTGCACATCATTTCAGACCTGTATGCTGAGGTCATAGGAGTTCTTACACAGTCAAAGTGAGTATGCTGAAGTATACCTTTAAGCATGTGCCCAGCCACATATTGCATTCTTGGGTTTTTTTATCTTTTTTTTTTTTTTAATCCCACTTCTCTCACTAACACCTTCTTTGGGTGGAGTATTGTTTTTGGAGCATAGATAAATGTATTCGTCTGTGTTTGTTCAGGTTTCAGGTGGTGAGGAAAAAATTCATCACAGAACTGAAGGAGCTGCGGCAAAAAGAGCAGAGTCCATACGTAGTGCAGAGCATTATCAGTCTCATCATGGGCATGAAGTTCTTTCGGGTCAAAATGTATCCTGTGGAGGATTTTGAGGCTTCTTTTCAATTTATGCAGGTAAAATTTTAGATTATTGTGCAGTTCCCTTAATTGTGGTGATTAAATGAAACTATGCATTTGTTTTCATCTTTGTTTCACTATGTCTGCTGGGTTCTTTTTATCATTGTTACAAAGTCAGCAGCTCTCTATAGTCATGGCACTTAAGGCATGAGTAACACTCGAAGTTTTCCAAAGATACATTCTTCCTTAGATGTTACAAAGAACTATGAATACAACAGCAACCTTACTTTCATTCTCTACCATTAAGTAAAAAGTGTAATTTCCTTATTACCTTTTCCTGACCTGCTGGGCTTTATAGTTTAGCACCTATCATGTGCCTTCCTGTAAGATTTTAGTTATTTCCTTCCTATATCCTTTGTATGTGTACTTATACTTCCTCACACGCCAATATTACACAGATAACAGTATTTTGATGTCTTCAAGAACAAAAGGGGCGATAAAAGGCTGCTGAGAATGTTTTCTTTATAGTCATGGAAAATTCATTCTCTGCTTCCATCGGAAATTCACTATAACTTTATGTGTTTATTAGCGTTAATAGAGTAACATACATACTTGTACATTTAGCTTTCTCAAAATTGACTATAGAATCAAGCCCCTCAAATGTTACTATAAGGTGGCTCAGTGAACACACTGAGGGTCAACAGTGTGTCTGACTGAACTGTATTTTTATCATCTTTGCCTGGAGATGCACCGATCAGTCCAGCATGTTCCATGACGGGCAGAACCGGACTCATCATAAGGATAACACAGAGCAATTTTGCTGCAATATTTTCAGCTTCCTGTTTGCTGAAGCCTGAGAGATCAGCCACCTTACAAAATGCTGTTTCAAGGAGATTCTTACAGCTTTGGTGCCTCCTCCGACTTCGCTTTAAACACCTGGCTGATAATTAAATTAGCCAAGTCTGAGTGTTCTTCACTTAGTAACAACTTCCACTCTGAGGAGTGTTGTTAGCGCACCCTGGTGGTGCTGGGTGTTGTGCGATTACTAATAACAAAAAGCAGTCTGGTCCAGTCATCAGGCAATTTCTTGGTGCCTCTCTGTTTATGACCCATTTGTTCATGGATCTTCCATATTCTATTTTCTCTTGTGTTCTCTGTTTTAGGAGTGCGCCCAGTATTTCCTTGAGGTCAAGGATAAAGACATAAAGCACGCCCTAGCTGGTCTTTTTGTTGAAATCCTCATTCCTGTCGCAGCTGTAAGTAACACTCAAAACAGCCAGTCCACTATAATGCTGTTCTGTTTAAAATGAAAGCTGAATGTCATTTTTGTTTTGTCTTTGGTTAAGATTAATCTTTCACTCATTCTCAGGCGGTGAAAAATGAAGTCAACGTGCCGTGCCTAAAAACGTTTGTGGAGATGCTTTACCAGACAACGTTTGACCTTAGCTCCAGAAAGAAGCATTCTTTGGTAAAAATAAAGAGCTCAAAATCTCTGTGGAGAAATTTCAGACCTAATAAACAAGTCATTATCTAATGTTGTTGCTGTTTTTTTCTTTCTCCCCAGGCTCTTTATCCCCTGGTGACATGCTTGCTGTGTGTGAGTCAGAAGCAGTTCTTCCTCAACAACTGGCACATCTTTCTCCAGAACTGCCTCTCACACCTTAAGGTACTGCCAACCACAGAGTTTACACCAAGCTCATTTCAGAAAGGCCAGTAACTGTTCCTCAGATTAAATCAGTTCAGAAGACACTGTAGACACTACATTGGATTACAAATTCACTGGGACTTTTAGGAACTCTAGCTGAGCATTTTCTATATTTGAAGGTATAATAAAAATAAGACCAGCAGGCTCTAATTCACACTCGTACACTCAGTTAATTTAGCAAATTACCTTGTGGTGACATGTCATGGTTAGTAAATATGTAGCAACACTGAGTAAATTATGACTTTGAGTGCTCTGAGTTTGTGTCTGAGAATCATTATGTGTTTTCCCTTTCATTATCAACAAAGCAGATCTGAACAGAATAGCACTTGATTTCTTTAAAACATTACACCCTTTTTTACCCAACCGGCAATATCAAAATATGAATCAAAATGAGCAAAATACAAATATGTCATGAGCAGTTAGGTGCTGATGTCTCATGGGCATCATAAGCGTTTGCAGAAACCAACACGCCACAGCATGCATGTGACCACATCTCAAGTGCTGTTTTACCTCAGGTCTCTTATTGAGTCTTTGTAAACCAATTACAAACAGATCAAGCCTATCTTCCTCTTGTTCCTGATCGTTGACCCAGTGACTGATTGATCAAATCTATGACTGACTGACAGACTCAATGAGCCTCTCTTCCTCTAATCACTGATTACCTCCTGTGGAAACTGTTTGATCTTCTGGGCCATTGAAATGCAGTTGTCATTTATTCATTGATGGTAATTTCCTGTGAATCTGGGCAGTAAATTCTAGGAGTCTTGTCTTAGTTGTTTGAAATAAGTCTGAGGAGATGTCTGAGAGTGTTTTAATGATTTTAGTAATTTTCATCGTCTCCAGCCAGCGATTTTAATTCTGTGGGTGCTCTTGACAATGGTCAGTGGGCCAGAATGACTCTTGCTAAGCCTGAGACAGCAACAGCCATTCCACACCCAATGTAATGCAAATATAAGTAAGTACACGAAATATAATGACTTGTTTAAAACATAGAGTACTTGGGTTGCAAAGATTTACTGTCAGGTAAGAAAAAATTCCCCTTTAACCACATCTGATCACCTTTTTTAAACCATGGTGCCCACAGGGTTAAAATAGGACTCTTTGCATTCTGAGCGTGTTGGATTTGGGTTTGAATCGAATGCTAAGGTGGGCGTGGCTGCTTGTCAGTGTGCTAGAAGAGGCAGGCGCTACTGTAACAAATTTCTGCGTGTTTCATGTCATCCTCTCTCTGTTGAAGCCACTCCTGTGTTCTTTCTTTGTCTCCTCGCCTGTCTGATTTCCAAACTGCAGCACACACCTTAGTTTCCTTTGCATTCATACACTAATACATGCTCTCTGCACTGAAATGCATTTAAATTAATCCTAAACGAACTGTTGTTTTGGTAATGCTAACATGCAACCTGATCCAAAATGGGCATGTTGAACAGTTCATTTTAGCTCTTTTCATTTTACTTTCATCATTTTGGCAACATCTGACTTAGTTTGTACTTTTCTTGTCATATTTGTTCTGTTTTTGTTAATAACTTGCATGTGTCCCTCCCCAAACCCCACATTCTTTGTTTCCTGTCGTTTGTTTTCTCACGTTGACTCGCTCCAGATGCCGTCTAACAACAGCATCAGAAAGCAGATTGAGACACTGCAGGTGAGTTATCCAGTGTCAGGGCATAGCCTGGTGCCCCCCTCCCTGTAACGCTCCAAATCAGGATGTAGGGTAGACGGTAAAGCCCTGCTTGCTTGGCTGAAGCGTTGAGTTTTGCTGGTGTGAACCTTGGCGTCAACAGAGGAGTCAGCACATGGACTACTTGGAACTTGTGGATTTGTGTGCTTAAATTTGTTTGTTTTCTTGCAGTGCTGCTGATTCTGGCCAGATGTTGAGAAACATTTATTTTTGCCCTCATTGGTGTTATTAGGGATGAATTGTTGGGGAAAAAGTGACTATTTTACTTGAGGGGAACAAACTAGCATTGTGTAGAAAGTACTCTATTACAGATTGATTTGTGTTATGTTGTTGTGATTAAAAATATTATCAGTAAGAAGATTTTTTTTAAATGCTCGAGCTGCATTGAGAAATTTATTGGTGAGAAGAATTAGACAATTTTAAACTTAAAAGTCTTTTTTTTTTCTTCAGTTTGATCAGCGAACTCACCTAATCTAAGCGTACCGGGTCATGTTGACACCAACGCTCCCCGGTGTGGAAGTTTTTCTTGTAGTAGGAAGTCTCAACTATGTTTAGTATCACTGAGATGTTTAAAAATTATTTTCGTAGAAGTACAAAAGCTTATAGAAAACATTATTTTAACAGCGGTGTGTGCTAATCCATCAGGCTGTTACTTTAAAACAAAGGGCGGATAGCAGGAGGCTGAATGTATTACAGAAGAAAAGTGTTTCATCGTTTACAAGAGTATACATTTTATGGGTTCGGAAACATTAGCTTAACTGTGAGTTTTGCAAAAGCTCGCCACAGGTCGATTTACTCTACAGGGAATACAAACACGGGCTGCTGTTTACAGTTAGTAACGTTAACCTCGCTACTGGTAGGAAAAGCTAATATCTTATTTCAAATATTTAATTGGACACAGTTGTTATGTTGAAATTATCTTCTGGAAAAAGAAATCTGAATATGTTATGTTGGAGCTTTTAAAGTGCCAGAAAGTTTGTTTCTGAGCTCTAAACTGTTTTTGAAAGAAGTAAAGAGATGCTGTAATTAGCTTTAGTTGGGTTTTATTTGTACTCGTACCTGTGTCTCAAGACCTGGACAAGTTTACTGTATTATTACTTAAGGCTGTGTTTGACAAAATACTTTTTTTATTGTACTATAAACATTTCATGGCTAAAAAGGTCAACTTTCTTCTAATGCTTACAGTAGGAATAATGTTTTGTTGTTGCTCACAGTTCTTTAACAAAAATTGGACAAGTCTTCATCGGTAGGTCAGAGCTTTACAAAAGCCAAGGTTAGAAATCACCCACAAAATCTCTGACTTTGGCATCTCTCAGAAATACATTTGGAGATACTGTTTAGTAGAACAGATGAGCTTTTGACTCAAAAAGAAATCTAAGCACGTCATTGGTGTAGTAACACTGTTGTATGTGGAGACCATTATTGTTTGGGTTGTAGCCATCATCAGAGCGCTTATAACCCAACAGATGTTTTTAAACATGACAGCTAAGAGACAAAAAAACATGCTAAACAGCTAATATGTTTGTCTGTATTCTGTTGCTATTTCATATGAGCCTGAAACTGAAAAGACTCTTTCAAATCTAATACAGTGGGCATTACTTTGTATTAAAACCAGGAAAAACCTTTTTTTTTTCCCAGACCTGGTGATTTAATGGTTGGCAGCTGGATGTTGATAAAGACTCAAAGGACACGTAGATTTGTGTTAGCCAAATAATAATCTGTTGATACTCCAAAGAGGTTAATAATTAAAGCATAATGTGATAAGACATATTTCTAAGAATTTGAGTTTAGTTCAGACCCCCCCAAGCTCTAAAAATGTAACTTTTCTGCCTCCGTTGAAACTGCCTTCTAGTTTTCACTAAATTCAATTATACAACTCATAAAGTGTCAAATGCGCACTATTGGTCTCAGGTACTTTGTTTAACTCTGTGTTCCTTCACAACGGCACATCTCACTAAGGTATGGCCGATGGTTCCTTTGCTGTTGTGTGGAGCTGCTGTTAGAGGAGACAATACCTCTGCATTTGTGTCCGAGGGCCATTACTCTGTAAAGGGTTTGATGCAGTACTTCCAGTTTAGGTTGCATGTTGCACGGTGCAATTATAGTTTCTGCCATAACAGGCAAAATTAGTACAGTCATTTTTGTTTTTAAATGCAAATGGCAGAAAATTAAATAAGCAGGTGAAAGGCAACATTATAAAAGTAAATGGGTACACATTTAATGTATAACTATGCTTCAGGGTTTTTATCAATGTCAGGGTTAGAATTAAGTGCTGGGAGAGGACCTTCTCAGTTAGTTATGGTAACTTTATTAGGTAGGAATGGCTTTAGCTAACTTGTATGTTTTGCAAAAAACTTGATCATGTAATCAGTTGGTTTTCTTTACTGTTTATCATTTACTTAGTTCTTTTAAGTAAAGGGCTCATATATAATCCATTTGACAAATTAGCTTTTCCTTTCCAGTCATCAGATTTATTGGATGTGCCGGCTGAAATATTAATAGAATGGTGCTTTAAACACGGCCGTTTTCTTTGTAAATCAGTAAACTACTCTTAACCTGCAGATCCAACACATCCACCACCTGTTCCTTTGTTGGTGCTGAATAGCAACCATGAGGCATCATTATGGTGCTGGTTTTGTTTGTGTAGTACTTATCTGGTAGCAGACCAGGAAGTGTCTGTCACACATATCCTTTTATAATAAAGTTATATATTTTTATCCTAAATCATTGAAAGCTTGTAGACGTATTTTCTTTTCCTAAGTTTGGATTTGCCACATTAGAGAGGACACAAAACTGAGTGGTAAAGCTAACCGTTAACTAAATGCACATTGGGCCATCCAGGATAGGCAACTCATAAACTGTCTCAGTTCTGCTGCCATCATTCTAACCCAGTAAGTTCATGTAAGTAAGACTTTCATAGAAGTGTTTGGTCGATTGGTAAGAGTGAATTTCTGTTGTATTGCTTAGTTTTAGAATGCCTGTCTGGTCTCACAGTTGAGTACTGAAGTTGTCGGCATTAAACTGCTAGCTGACAGAATTATGTTTGTTTGTTTGTTTTTCTTTTCTTCCATCTGTAGAATAAAGATCCTAAAATGTCCCGTGTGGCTCTGGAGTCGCTCTACAGGCTGCTCTGGGTCTACATTATCAGGATCAAGTGTGAGAGTAACACTGTCACACAGAGGTCAGTTGCATAACCAGCTGGAACTTAACCATTTAAATGCTCCCACCCAATCCATTTCTGTGCAGCTTCTTCCTATTAAACATACTTTCTTATGAAAATGCAGTTCTTAGCTAAATATATAATATATTCTTTTCAAACGTTTTCACATTTTGTCACAAAAAAAACACAAAATTCTCCACACTTTCCAGATTTTTATAAATAACCCATGTTGCATTTTCCGTCCCTTTTCACAATTATGTACTACTTTGTTTTTGTATTGCATAAATTTCCCTTTAAAATAAATTAGGTTTGAGGTTATAAGGTGATAAAATGTGTAACAGTTCTGTGAAGCTGTATGATTACTTCTGCAAGGCGCTGTAGCTGGTGTCATTCAGTGCAATATATGTTTATTACCCTGTTTTCACTCCTCAGTCGACTGCTCAGCATCGTCTCAGCACTTTTTCCCAAAGGCTCCCGCAGTGTGGTGCCCAGAGACACGCCCCTCAACATCTTTGTCAAGATCATCCAGTTCATAGCCCAGGTCAGACTGGAGTGCAAATTGTGAGGCAGAATATCAAACACCACACAGGCATGAATGGGTTTAACTGTCTGGTTTGTTGGCTACTGCAGGAAAGACTGGACTTTGCAATGAAGGAGATAATCTATGACCTGCTGTGTGTGGGCAAGTCTCAAAAAACTTTTACCATCAATCCAGAGGTAAAGAACAGATGAGAGTTAAATGTGGGCGTTCTTAGAGTTGCTTTCCATTCTTAGAAAATGTTCTGCCCCTGCAGAGAATGAATATTGGTTTGCGAGCCTTCTTGGTGATTGCTGACAGCCTGCAGCAGAAAGATGGGGAGCCTCCGATGCCTACTACTGGGATCATCATGCCTTCTGGGAACACCCTGCGTGTTAAAAAGATCTTCCTTAACACCACTCTAACTGACGAGGAAGCAAAGGTGATCGGTAGGTTTGATATTTGGCTAAGTAAAATTTGCTTTTTGGGGTGGGGTGTATATTCTAAGTTTGCTGGGGTTTTCCCAGGCATGTCAATGTACTATCCACAAGTGAGAAAGGCCTTGGATAACATCCTGCGTCACCTGGACAAGGAAGTGGGTCGCTCCATGAGCATGACAAGTGTTCAGATGTCCAACAAAGAGCCTGAGGATATGATTACGTATGTAAACGCATTGTTACGTACTGTTACATTCCCGCTTGTGCTGCTGTGTATGACTTACTTACAAGAGCTTTTGATTAACTGTGCTGCAGGGGGGAGAGAAAACCAAAGATCGATCTGTTCCGGACATGCGTGGCTGCCATCCCAAGACTGATACCGGATGGCATGAGCAGACAAGAACTCATAGAGCTCCTAGCCAAGTACCTCACCCTCAAAAACCTTCCTCAGATGCATCAGCTGGCACTATCTTGGAGCTTTGGTGGCACATCTAACACCTGTACAAACCTTGTCTGTTCTACTTCTCCAGATTGACCATCCACATGGATGAGGAGCTGCGTGGCCTTGCCTTTACGACTCTTCAGGCCCTTATGTTGGATTTCCCAGAGTGGCGGGAGGATGTCCTCTCAGGGTTTGTGTACTTCATAGTCAGAGAGGTAACGGATGTCCACCCCACACTGTTGGACAACGCCGTCAAGATGCTTCTGCAGCTCATCATCCAATGGAAGCAGGCCGTGCAGAGCAGCAATAAGAATCACGATACACAGGTTGGTCCTTTTAGTTTAGTTTTTGTTTCCCCAGTTGTAGGTTTTTTTCATGCATCATTTTGGAAACTTTCAATAAAGGGTTTTATTAACATTAATATTATTATTATTTTTGTATTAAAGGGCTCAACCAGCGGCCGTTCTCTGTCCTTGGACCGCACCCCGGCATTAGGTGTGCTGCATGTTGTGGAGGGTTTAGCGCTGGTTGTGCTCTGTAGCTGCCGACCAGCCACACGCAAACTAGCTGTTAATGTCTTAAAGGAGCTCCGTACTCTGCACACTACACTGGGCATTGACAAGGTAACAACTTCAGACTCACCGTGCCTTGCATTGAGCATTCACACCACATAAATTCTTATCACATGTTGTCACGTTATAGCAACAAACCTAAGTGTACTTAATTGGGATTTTATGTGATAGACAAACACAAAGTCGTACATATTTGTGAACAGGACGGTTAATTATTCATTTTTTACAAATTGTTTTGATAACAATGATGAAAATGTCCCCACCACTCTCCATGAGTCTAAACACCACACCCACTAAAGGTCCTTTGGCTTACACGCAAAATGCATTGAGAAAAACGAACAGCATCCATCACCTTGCACATACTGCCCCCACAGAGAAACATGGTGGTGGCAGCATCATGCTGTGCAGATATTTTCTTAAGCAGGGACGGTGAAGCTGGTCATACATGGTCAGAGATAGATGGGAGCTGATTACAAGACAATCCTGGCAGTAAACCTGTTAGAGGCTGCAAAAGGCTTGAGACTGGGGCAGAGGTTCACCACAGCCCTAAACACACAGACTAACAGTGGAAAGGTTTAGCATTTTGTTAGAATGGCCCACTTACAGTTCAGTCCTAAATCCAGTTGAGAATCAAACATCTTCATAGAACAGCTGATTCTATACATTAACATGCTTTATGTACTAATCAGCTGACTACTAAAGGCTGTTATTCAGGGGTATCATTGTATAAGGGGTTGAATACAAATACACGGCACCCTTTTCAGGTTCTTATTTATATTTATCATTGTCCTTTAATTTCATAATTATGCACTACTTTCTGTTGGCCTATTACATAAAATACATTGGAGTGTTTTTTGTAGTGTGAAAAAGTTCCAGCGACATTAATACTTTTGCAAGGCAATGTACACGGCATATTATTATAAATTAAAAACTGTTACGTGCCTGTAGAGGAGTTCTTACATTTAAGTAAACCTCACAGACATTTGTTGTCTCATAATCTCTTTAGGGAGATGAGGAACTGGCTATTGATGTAATGGACAGATTAAGTGCATCTGTGCTGGAGAGCTTCATTCATCTCACTGGAGCTGACCAGGTATGAATGTTTTCTTATTCCAGCACAAATAAAACATCAGCACATCTGGTGAAACTCTGTTAATCTTCCTCTGTCCTTCCCTGCAGACCAACTTGTTGTATTGCCCCAGTGGGATTGAGCTTCAAACGCTAGCCGAGTGGAGTTCCTCTCCCATCAGTCATCAGTTTGACGTGGTGAGCCCCTCGCACATCTGGGTGTTTGCCCATGTTACGCAGGGCCAGGACCCCTGGGTTATCAGCTTCTCCAGCTATCTGCGGCAGGAGAACCTGCCCAAATATTGCCCCACTGCCCTCAACTATGCCTGGATGTTTGCCTACACCCGCCTTCAGCTGCTGTCTCCACAAGTTGACTTAAAGTATGTATTTCTTTAGCAACATTTTTGTATCCCGTTACTGCTTATATTGTTACTGTAAAGCTTTGATGATGCTACCCATGAAAACAGCATAATTAAGTTAATGTAGAGTGAAAATGTGAGTGGAAAGAGGGACAATCTGTTCTCAAGCCAACATTTTCTCTTGGTCCACCTGCAGTAGTCCCATCAATGCGAAAAAGGTGAACAGTCTGAACAGCAGTGACTCCTACATTGGCCTTTGGAGAAACTACCTGATTCTCTGCTGCAGCTCCGCCTCTTCCTCCTCCTCCATGTGTTCCTCCTCCACCTCTGGCTCCGTCCGCTGCTCCCCGCCTGAGACGCTGGCGTCTACGCCGGACAGTGGCTACAGTTACGATTCAAAGGTCAGAAGAATATGCACAGACTAAGCAGTCGTCAAACACCACAGATGTTCAGGCTGTTTACTGAAACTATGACTGCAAACAGTGTGTGGATATCAGCAGCATTGTGACCAAGTCAATATCTCTGTGTGTTCATAGATTGTTGGGACTCCGTCCCCCTCCTCCCTGTTTAAACACATTGTTCCAATGATGCGCTCTGAGAGCATGGACATCACCGAGTCTTTGGTGTTGGGGCTTGGCAGGACCAACCCTGTTGCCTTCAGGTAGAAAAAATGTGATATTAACAATTCTAAAAGCACACACCCATACACATCTCAGAGTTCATGCCTATTCTGGATCATTAAGATTTAAGCATTTTCCTAAAGAGTATGAAAAATATTTTTATTTGCAGACAAAATTCCATCCACCCATCCCATATAAGTGAATATTTGTATTTATAATAAAAAATAAACTAAAAGGAACTTAGAACTGTGTAAATTTGAGTCTAAAAGAAATGACATTTTAACATGAAATATGTGTAGGAACCTTGATATCTGAATATTTTATATTTGCATTTGTTTTTTTAAATGATTATTTACTCATAAACCTTCCATCTATCAGAGAATTGATAGAGGAGCTAAACCCTATCATAAAAGAAGCTCTCGAAAGACGACCAGAAGTAAGTGTGGCTCATTGAGAACTTTAAAAGTCAAACTTTTTTTTAGTTGAGACTTGAATTTTAACGGAAATGTTTGAATCTTCATAGAACATGAAGCGACGCAGGCGTCGAGACATCCTCAGGGTCCAGCTGGTCCGGATATTTGAGTTACTCGCTGATGCTGGTGCCATCAGCCATGTGTATGTAAACCAAAGCATGGAGACTTACAGAATACCACCTGATTGTGAGCGTGCCCTTTCATAAAGCTACTTGATGAACTTTAGAATCTTTTCTGGCTCCAGATCTAGTGGAGGTTTGGATGGAGAGAGCCACTCTCTGAACAGCACGCTGCTGGAGTACGTGGATCTCACCAGGCAGTTGCTCGAAGCAGAAAATGACAAGGACTCTGACACGCTGAAGGACATTCGCTGTCACTTCAGCGCACTTGTGGCCAATATCATTCAGAATGTTCCAGGTAATGTTTAAGATTAGCTCTTATTCAGCTGACTGTCCAGTGGCATTTAAACAAAAGAACCGTCTTTCTACTCAACATTTTAACTTGTGTTCAGTAAACCAGAGGAGGACCATCTTCCCTCAGCAGTCACTGCGACACAGTCTCTTCATGCTGTTTAGTCACTGGGCTGGACCCTTCAGCATCATGTTCACTCCTTTGGATCGCTATAGTGACAGAAATATGCAGATCAATCGCCATCAGTACTGTGCACTGAAGGTCGGCACACAGCCACATATAATGATGCAAATATCAGCCTTGGCCTCCTCTGTCATCCATACTGAGACCTTGTCTATTTTATTGTTTAGGCCATGTCTGCTGTGTTGTGTTGCGGACCCGTAGCTGACAATGTTGGTCTGTCCTCTGATGGCTACCTGTACAAGTGGCTGGACAACATTCTGGATTCACAGGACAAGAAGGTGAGCAAAATGTTGCAGTTGGTTTTACTTTAAATGTGTGATGGACGGAGAAGACAGCATTTAAACTCTAAACTAACCCTTGAGAAGAATTTGTTCTACAGTTTATTTTCAAGATTATTTTGTGATTCTGCAAACAGTAGGGTGCTCTTTATACATTCAGAAGTTTACATACAGTCATCGACATGAATGTCATGTAGATTTTCTGCTTTTAATTATATTTTCCTATGGTTCTGTTGCCAACTTCAGTGTAATTCCAAAAAAAGTATTGAGTTCACATGTTTGCATTTATTGTGAATTTTTTCTAACCCACACAGGTTCTATATCATACATAATCACCCAAATACATACATACTACCACTAATATTTAGTTAAATGTCCCTTGACCACATGGATTTTGTAACCGTTAGCTTATACCATAAGTGGGGCTATATATTTGACCAATATTGCAGGCAGAAACTAGTGAAGTGGGTAGTTTTGTGGCTCACACATGCATGACTTTTATTTCTGTTAAAACTAGTTATTTTCTAGAAGCTTGATGTTTGCCTGCTTTGTCTAGTCCAAAACCAGGTTTCATGTGTGTTTGATATAATTGTCTTGTTGGAACGGAAGGTTGTGCCAAAGCATTGCTCATCTGACCAAAGCTGTCACCCTCTGGTGAAACGAAATTGGTCAAGCCAAAGGTCAAGCCTACCATAGATTGGAGGCTGTTGGAAGCCAGTTTAACATCAAAATGGATGGAGAGCATGCAGCCATAGAAATCAGCTATTGCTCTAAAATAATGACATTCAACCATGACTGCAATTCGCTGCAGAATGCCTTTTTTGTGATCAGATGAGACTAATTGAATTATTTGGCCACAGTGACGAGAAGAATGTTTGGAGAAGTCGGGGCGAGACTTTTAAACCTGAAAACACGAGACCAGCTGTCTAGCATGGTGGTGGTAGCGTTATGCTGTGGGACTGTTTCGCTGCCAGTGGTTCTGATGCATTGCACAAAGTGTGTGGACTGTTCTCCAACCTTTTCACTTCTCCACTACAAACCAGCAGCTAGATGGTTAAAACTTGGACACAGTTTGGTGTTCCAGCAGAACAACGATCCCAAACGCACATTAAAACTGCTTATGGAATGGATAAAGCATTCTAACGTTTAGCTTGGCAAACGTAATGTTCCTCCTATTGTCTGATCTATATGTACAACACAACATTTACTGAATATTTAGAAACCTCACTTTTACTAGTTTTTGTACATGAAGATTAGGTCTCATAGTTTAAATATTTGGAGTGTGGTCACCTATAGGTTCACCAGCTGGGTTGTGAGGCTGTGATGTTGCTGCTGGAGCTGAATCCAGACCAGAGCAACCTCATGTTTTGGGCTGTGGACCGATGTTACACCGGCTCGCGACGCGTAGCTGCTGGCTGTTTTAAGGCCATCGCCAATGTCTTTCATAACAGGTACTACACAATAACAGGTTGAACTTAGTTATTCTGGGCTGTTTGTTCAGATCTTGATATTACAATACAACTTGCTTTTTTGTCTTTAGGGATTATCAGTTTGATACTGTGGTGCTGCTGAACCTGATTCTGTTCAAGGCAGCTGATTCTTCCAGGGAAATCTACGAGGTATCCATGCAGCTGTTACAGGTCAGTCTGGGGGGATTCGGTCACTCATAGCTATGTACTGTAATGCTTCTGCTGAGATTTTCTGTTAAACTTTGAGGTCCTCTGATTGCTGCGTGTGTGAAACAGATCCTGGAGCCAAAGCTTTTCCGTTATGCACACAAACTGGAGATCCTGCGAACAGATGGCATCTTGACTCCTCCCTCACCGCTTCCACACCTGTACTCCGTCTCTTACTACCAGCTTTCTGAGGAGCTTGCAAGAACGTATCCAGAGCTCACTCTGCCTATTTTCTCAGGTTAGCTACTTAACACACAGTTCTGCTGATTGATTTGCTATGAGCGAGCAAATTATTTCTACAAGCCTGTCAGGCTTGCTGTGCTGTAATAATAATGTGACATATATCTGATGTTTTTAAATGTATTTTGCTAACATGTAACTGTCCAATATGCAGAAGTCAGCCAGCGTATCCAGACAGCACATCCTGGTGGCCGTCAAGTCATGTTGCACTACCTCCTACCTTGGATGAACAATGTGGAGCTGGTTGAATTCAAACCGACCATTAGGCGACCGGAAGATTGCGGCAGCGGTGAGGAAGAGGAAGATGGCCATGACCAAGAGGTTATGATGGTCAACAGCCGCCGCTGGCTCCGTGGAGAGGGCTGGGGATCCCCTCGTGCCACAACCATGGTGCTAAACAACCTCATGTTTATGACCGCTAAGGTGAGATGGCCACTGGACCAGTGTTTTTTCCTGCAATGCTTCAGGCATGCTGATATTTCTAATTAATGCGTTTTCTTTCTTTTGCAGTATGGAGATGAGTTTGCTTGGTCAGAAATTGAGAATGTATGGACGACACTAGCAGACAGCTGGCCAAAGAACCTCCGAATCATTCTGCACTTCCTCATCAGTATATCAGGGGTCAGCAGTGACCCCAGCCTCTTGCCCTACGTAAGTTACAGCGCTTTTCTTTCAGGCACTGTAGGAGACGTGTGCCATATAGTCCTCACATGTTTCCTGTGTCCTCAGGTGAAACGAGTGGTGGTTTACTTGGGCAGAGATAAAACTATGCAGCTGCTGGAGGAGTTGATGTTTGAACTTCAGCTGACTGAGCCCGTCAGCTCAGCTGTGACTCACATGGACAACCCCCCTTATTACCGCATCACCTCCAGTTACAAGATCCCCTCAGTGACCTCAGGTGAAAGACCAATAGGAACACACTAATTCCCTAATCAGGCTATTATTCACATTACAGATGTACTAATCACCCCTGTAAGGCATATACTGATTTTGGATTGGATCATTTCTTTCTAAGGACTGAAACTTTGCTAGAGGTTGTTTGATAGAGGTTTCGAATCCAACCAAAAAGGAAGGTGTTATTAATATTATATATATTTTATTTGTGTGTCATTAAAGTGCTCCAGAGTAAATGCTGTTTGGTTGATATGCTTATAGAATTAAAAGAATGGGGGTTCTTAGTTCTGAGGTTAAATTAAGTGTAGAAAAACTTTTCTGGGAAAATTGGCCTGATTTGAATCAGTGGTTGATTCATTGGTGAATCTCTAGTTCCAACAATTAAATGCTGTGCTTCCAGTCCCAGAAAGTATTTTTCTTGCTCCCTCCATCAGGAACAACCTCCAGCAGCAATACCATGGTGCCAGGAAGCGACGGTCATCATGACGGCAAGAACAAAGACCCAAACATGGAAGACAGGTACAGCCTCTGCATAAAGTTTCTATTAAAAGCTGTGAGAAGTTTTCTTTCCTGCATTAGGTAACTCTTCTTTTTATTTTAAGACCAGATATGTTGGTCCTTGGGACTAAAATTAACGGCTAGTCTTAGAGGGGCCGAGACCGCCATAGCAGTTTATGAAACCCCTGATGTATCTCTCTGACATATGTAAAATGCAAAACTCTCATGGCAATTTACCTATGATGTTACTTTTCTGTCAGACAGTTGCTCTGACCAGAAGGGCTTATCTGTTCTCAGTTTGTTTCACAGAGGAAGCTCATTAAAGGTCCGCCATTTCCTGTGTGAATGTAAATAACACTGTGGATACAAGCGAGGCGACAGCTTAGAGCTTTCTAAAATAGCCGTTATACAGTACGATACAGCTGTTACCTGTTTTGTTCAAAAGTATCGATGCTTCTGATTAAACTATGCAGAACTGGAGTCCAGTAACCTGTCGTCTCTTGACACATCTCAGCATGATCTGAATCAGAATCCCTTTATTGTCATTGTACAAAAAATGTTAATTAATTTGCATTTTATTGTGTAAGTATTTGATCTCCTAACAACCAGTAAAGGAGCTACATCCATTAACATTTACCTTTTCCTTCCCATAGAAAGTACTCCTGGATCAGTGCTTCTTTGTTCTCTTTGTGTCTCTGCTCTGTTCTCTCTAACCCCCAGTCGGTCGTGGCAGATGGCCGCTCACACTGAGCCTGGTTCTGCTGGAGGTTTCTTCCTGTTAAAAGGGAGTTTTTCCTCTCCACTGTCGCTACATGCATGCTCAGTATGAGGGATTGCTGAAAAGTCACTGACTGGATGCAATCTGCTGGGTTTCCTTTGACAGAAAAAACTTTTTATCCAATTTGAATAAATAACTGAATCTGACTGCACTGTTCAAAGATTAGGACTAATTGGAATGTTTGTACCTGACTTTTGTGAAGTGCCTTGAGACAACATGTGTTGTGAATTGGCGCTATATAAATAAAACTGAATTGAATTGAATTGAATCAAGGCTCTTACAGGCCTGTTAGTTCTTCTTTAAGAACCCCTCCTGTTCTCCACTCATTACCTGTATTAACTGCACCTGTTTGAACTTCTTATCTGTATAACACACACCTGTCCACACACTCAAACAAACTCCAACCTCTCCACAATGACCAAGACCAGAGAGCTGTGGAAGGACATCAGGAATAAAATAGTAGACCTGCACCAGCCTCTAAAAGAATGACTACAGGAGAACAGCCAAGCAGCTTGGTGAGAAGAAAACAACTGTTGGAGCAATTATAAGAAAATGGAAGAAGTTCAAGATGATGGTCAGTCTCCCTCAGTCTGGGGCTCAATGCAAAATCTCACCTGGTGGGGCATCAATGATCATGAGAAAGGTGAGGGATCAGCCCAGAACTACATGGCAGGACCTAGTCAATGGCCTGAAGAGAGCTGGGACCACAGTCTCAAGGTCCCCCTGCTCAAGCCAGGCATGTCCAGGCCCGTCTGAAGTTTCCCAACGACCATCTGGATGATCCAGAGGAGGAATGAGCGAAGGTCATGTGGTCTGATGAGACAAAAATTTAGCTTTTTGGTCTAATCTCCACTCACCGTGTTTGGAGGAAGAAGGATGAGAACATCCCCAAGAACACCATCCCTACCGTGAAGCATGGAGGTGGAAACGTCATTCTTTGGGGATGCTTTTCTGCAAAGGGGACAGGATGACTGCAGCGTATTGAGGGGAGGATGGATGGGGTCATGTATCGGGAGATCTTAGCCAACAACCTCCTTCCCTCAGTAAGGGCATTGAAGATGGGTCGTAGCTGGGTCTTCCAGCATGACAACGACCCGAAGCACACAGCCAGGGCAACTAAGGAGTGGCTCCGTAAGAAGCACCTCAAGGTCCTGGAGTGGCCCAGCCAGTCTCCAGACCTGAACCCAATCTAAAATCTTTGGTGTGCAGAGCAGTGACAATGGTGATTTCATCCTTTGTAGACTGGTTAGCTCTGTAGGCAAACTGGTGGGAGTCAAGTGTAGGTGGCAGGCATGAAGTGATGTGTCTTTGAACCAGTTTCTGATGCGTCTAATGTGTGTGAAAGGTATGGGTGAAACATATAACTTGACTAGATGCACCTCTCCACCCAAAGTGTGTGTTGCCCTTAAGATACAGGTCTGCTTTGGCCTTGACTGCTGTTGGCTTCAGCCTGCAAGACCAACAATCAGAGTTATAATAAATGGAGAGATCGTGACAGTTATTTACTCCAGATAACTAACTTTTTAACACAAATTTCAAAAATTCTGAACTGTCCTTTTTAAGGAGGCATAAATCCAGTAGAAAAGTTTGAGTATAAAGCAGCTGAAAGGCACTGAGGAATCTGATGAGATGTTTGCTTTATTGAACTCGTTTTATGGGGGGATGGAGGATCTCAACGCTGGCCCGGCTTTTGTGAAGAAACCATGTCTTGTTCCACAGTTACACGCACCTGGATATTTACTCTGGTCTGAACAGCAACCTGAACCGCCAGCACCACCGCCTGGAATCTCGGTACAGCAGCAGCTCTGGTGGCTCCTATGAAGATGAGAAGAGTAAGCAGAAAATATTTTCACAACCCTGCTCAGCATGGTGTTATATTAATATAATCTAAGAGCATGTTTGCTAATGTTCCTCCCCACTCCAGGTGACTCCATGCCACTTTATGCGAATTGGCGCTTAAAAGTGATGGATCACAACCAGCCAGAGCCTCTCCCTTTCCCCCCGACAGGAGGCTGCTGGGCTCCTTTGGTGGATTATTTGCCGGAGACAAACACCCCCACTGTACCGCTCCACAGGTACCCTAAGATACAGTGTTTGGCCTCAGAAATTTGGTGTTCCTTCAAGATCACAAGTGTTCTGTTTTTCAGATGTAACATCGCAGTCATCCTCCTGACAGACCTCATTGTGGACCATGGGATCAAAGTAGAGTGGAGTGCATACCTGCACCTTCTGTTACATACTGTGTTTATAGGTAACTTTCTTAGATAAGATGTCTCACTGTGTCTTATCTGCCTGCGTACAAGTCTCGTCTCATTTCATTGTCCTGTTTTTGTCCTCCAGGTTTTGATCACCAGCACCCAGAGGTCTATGAGCACTGCAAGCGGCTGCTGCTTCACCTGCTCGTTGTCCAGTCTGCAAATAGTCAGTCTGTGGCTATGGTGCTTTTACGCAACAGAGACTACAATGATCCGAGGGTGCTGACAGTGAAGCCAACAACTCCAGAGTTCAACCTTACAGGTCCGTTATGCTGCCAAACTCTGACCCAATGGAAAGTAAATATTAAAGAGTCATTGTTAAATGAAAGGGGTGTAAATAGATTTTTAACCAGCGTTGGGATTACTTCCAACATTTAACTGAAACGTTTATTGTGCTCATTTGTCTTTCCAAACCTTGCCACTGGGTGGCAGCAACAGTCTTTCCAATACAAAGTTTTAATAACATTCAAACATAAAAGTACCATTAGCTGCCTTTGTTGCTAAGCTAATGTTGTTGTTACTGTATCGTCCAGCAATAGCTCAATTACCTGACTTCAGTTGAGAGTGTTCTTGTTAATTGTTTCCACAGGAATGCAGGAGATTCTGCCTGATTTTCAGCCTTCACCTATGACAGACTCTGGTCTCAGCACGAGCTCCACATCCTCCAGCATAAGTCTTGGGGCAGGGAGCAGCACTTTGTCCCACCTCTCCCCCACGCTTCTCATTGAGGCAGATATTAATGCTGAACAGGACGACAAGGCTAAAGGTCTCATTGAGTTTATTACATCAAGGTATGGAAGATCCTCTTTCTCAGAAAATATACCATCATTATTTATGTTCTCTATTGTAGCTTATGTTTCCTTTCACATGATGCATACAGCTCAGTTTGAGACAGCAGTCATAGCAAACACACTGTCTTACTTAAATTTACAATGCTTATGCTTTCATGCTTCCAGCAGTGACTAAAAGGAGCGGGTATTTTTGTTTTGCATGGGTTGGAATTTGGTTTGCTTTCATTGGCTTATTTTTCTGGTGTGATAGCAATATATGTCTCTAAGCAACTAGTTCTCAATTCATGATAAGTGTTCTTTCCTGCTGTTTAGAAAGCGTGGTCCGCTCTGGAATCACGAAGATGTGTCGCCCAAGAACTCCAATATTAAGAGCGCCGACCAGCTAAGCGTTTTTGTCAGACACGTGGTGACGGTCTTCAAACAGTCCCAGACAGGTCTAAAAAGACATCCACAGCTTTTCTCCAATCGTTTATGGCTATTTTTTGGTGGCCTTTGTTGGATTTATCTGTATGTACGTTTCTCTCCTCAGGTTTCCAGCTGGACTCAATGCTGAGTGAAGTAGCTCTAAGAACGGCTCTGTCTTGTTCTTCTCGACACTACGCTGGTCGCTCGTTCCAGATTTTCAGGGCACTGAAACAGCCTCTTACTCCGGCCACACTGTCAGACATTTTGTCTCGACTGGTTGAGACTGTAGGAGACCCCGGAGAGGAGGCTCAGGTCAGGATGTAAAACCATTACATCATACTGGTGCTCTGTGCAAATTAAATCCAAAACAAAAACAAATGTAATTGGCTGTTGAGGTACATCCAGCTATGTCAGATCTGAACTGACCAAATGTAACCAGGATGTTTATTTTACTTGGACTATCCACTGTTTTTTTGTTGTTTATTTTCTTGTCTTTTTACCAGTAATGTCTGCTGTCTATATACATCATAATAAATCATATCCAGTTTAGCAGTTCTTAGGGTAGGAACGTCACAATCACCTTCAAACTATCCTGGAGCAAAGCTGTCAGAAAATAGGCCTTCAACAAGAAGCTACAGTGGAATAAAAATGCAATGCATCCACAGATTAACCATTAACAAGACCCAAGAGGGAGATGAGTTGCCACCCAACTGTAATATCCATAAAGATATGGGCCAAAATATCTCTTAAATATTCAGTATTTAAATAGGGGGGGAAGCAACCTTCTTTAGCTTTCTGCTCAACAGTAAGAAACATTGCTGACAGGAAAATGAAGCAGAGATTTCCTCTTTTCGCATTAAAAGCCCAAATAAACTAATATACACCAACAATATAATTATTTTGTTGTTATGGCACCTGATTAAATGGATATTTATAACAATTCATTTATTATTACATTCAGCTGGTAAACACCTAGAAGACCTTCGTAAAAATTAGTTCACATCTCTTTCGGCTGGAAAACATGACACTAAAATGAGCGTCTAGTTTCTAATTCAGTAGTTCAGGAAGTGAACGCTTTATCAGAGGCCATTTCAGCGTCGTCACGACAACAGCGGTTTAGGCTTGTTAAAGTTGGTGAATCTGTAACTTAAAGATTAGGATTCATCACCAGACACTTTGCCCAATTTAATTATGAAACTCTTAAGCTAAGGGAAAACAGAAACGTGAATTTTGACACATAAATGTATCTATTTACTTTTAATGTAGCTTTGGCTGTGGTGCGTCCTACAACAGAAACAAAAATTAAATCTGTTTTCAGGAAAGTAAGGTTGGTGTTTAGATGTGAGAGGATTTAACTGAGTGCTGTCGACTTGTTTTTAATATGCTGAGTTTCTATTCTGTACAGGGCTTTGTCATCGAGCTACTCCTGACATTGGAGTCAAGCATCGACACGTTAGCAGACACAATCAAAAACTATGATCTCCTCTCTGCCTTGGCACAGTAAGTCCACACAAGTTCTCCTCTTATTATGCCATTGGGACATTTTCTTAATTTCTGCAGTTGTTCTCTTTATAGAAGCTCTGCCCGGGACCGGTCGTTGGGAGCAAAGTTAGCTGCCAACAGGAAAAGTACGGGCCAGCTTAATCTGAACAGCGGAGGCCTGTTGCATTACGTCCATTCTCGAAGCAACTCACTCCGTGCTAGCCTCATCGGAGAACGAAAAGCTGACAGACGTCGGAGCAACACTCTGGACATAGCAGATCGACTCTGTGGTAGCCCCTCAAACCTCCTCCGCACAAAGAGCTTAACATCACTGGGTGGGGGAGGAAGTCCAGGAGGGGAAGCTATCCCCCCAGTGGACCCCTCCAATCTGATGGCCACTGTCTTCTGGATCGCAGTCTCTTTGCTCGAGTCAGACTACGAGTTTGAGTACCTGCTGGCCCTGCGACTGCTTAACAAGCTGCTGGGCCAGCTCCCTCTGGAGCGTGCAGAGAGCAGAGAACGTCTGGAGAACATCCAAGGCAAGCTCAAGTGGTACAACTTCCCTGGTCTGCTGCAGCTCTTCCTCAAAGGGTTCACCTCAGCTTCTACACAAGAACTCACCATCCATCTGCTCAGCAAGCTCATCAGTGTCTCCAGGCACACACTGGTTGATCCTTCACAAGTGGCAGGTAAGTCTAAGTGGTCTGATCTGAATCTCGTATCTAATTGGTGACAATAAATGAAGAATTAATAAGGAGCCAAAAATACCATTTTAGAGGCTCTGTTTCTCTTTATTTTGACAACAATATTCCAATTAGAGTGCCTTGCAAGACTGTTCTTCCCTGTTGGAATGGTCAGAGTTATTATGAAGATGGATGAAACTAAATACAGGGTTGTCTCGAAAGAAAATGTGTTAGAGGCAGCAAAAGACTTGAGATCGGAGCTGAAGGGTTCACCTTCCTTCAGGACAACAGCTCTAAACATACATCTAGAGATACAATGGTTTGGATCAAAGCATGTGTTAGAATGGCCCAGTCAAAGTCCAAACCTAAATCCAATTAGTAGTCTGTGGCAAAACTACACTGAGCTGCATTTTGTAGACGAGAATGGGCAAAAATAGCACTCTCTACATGTGAAAAGCCTGTAGAGACATTCCTTAAAAGACTTGCAGCTGTAATCATTTTCTAGCCTCTTCACCAGTATGCACTGCTTTGCGTTGGTCTAGTACACTATTTCCAGATTAAATATCTTAAAGTTTGTTGCTGTACTATGACCAACTGGTAGAAAGTTCAAGAGGTCTGAATACATTTGTAAGGCACTGTATGAGATCTTTTTCCAATCATTTTTCTCCTTCGATGGATTTACAGGTTTTCCTTTGAATATCCTGTGCCTGCTGCCACATCTCATTCTGCACTTCGACAGCCCAACTCCTTTCTGTAAGGAGACGGCTGATAAGATCGCCAAGGTGTGCGCCGAAGAGAAGTCGGCCACCCTCTCCAACCTGGCCCACATGATGAGCTTGTACAGCACACACAGCTATTCCCGCGACTGCACTAACTGGATCAACGTGGTCTGTCGTTATGTCCATGATGCCTTTGCAGAAAGAACCTTGAACCTGGTCACTTACTTGGCAGAGGTATGAGAGATGAACATCAGACTTGTTTATATTAGTCACAAATAGTAGACATAAGCAATAATGATCAATGTTTGCATCCCAGCTGTTGGAGAAGGGCCTACCCAGCATGCAGCAGTCCTTGCTGCAGATCATCTACAGCCTCCTGAGTCATATAGACCTATCAGCAGCCCCGGTCAAACAGTTCAACCTTGACATCATGAAGATCATTGGCAAATATGTTCAGGTGAGCACTCAACACTTAAGATAGAGCAAGTAACCTCAGAAAACTTGCTAGTGTAGTCAATTAAACTAGCTTTGCTTTAGATGACTGACAGACATTATGAGTAGAGATGCATTCGTCAGAATTTTGTGGCAGATTTTCAGTTTTTGTAAAGGTTTGACTTTCTGATTCTGTTTTTAGCCGGTTCCAATTTCTCATTAGGATCTGCACGAATATGAGGAGCACTTGTAATATTACTTTCTGGCTTCCTGCCATGAGCGGCCATTACTTATTTTCACTATGAAGAGAGGCGACGTTACAGTGTGTGTGTGGGAGCAATCGCTCTTAAACAGAGCTTTACTGTTCAAAAACGAAACGATTAGAGTTGAAGTTTCAAACTGTCTGTAGCATCTTGTATTAAATCGCTGGTCCAGTCTCCATGGCTGTTATCAATAAACCATCAGTCTTTGTTTAGATTCTTTCCTTAATTTTGAGATTTGTAAAAGTTACCGAAATGTCCAAATCCAGCATGCTCCACAACAGAAAGAGGTTAAAAGCTGAAAAGGATAAAACAGCAACTTTCCTGTATCACATTAAGCCTTCCTGTTATCTACTGAAAGTCTTGTGCTCTTTTGCAATCTGAATGAATCACAGACAACAACTTACTGATACTAAGGAAGGGTAACTTTCAGTCTTCATCACTCAGCAACGCCAAGGAACATTGTTGTCAGCGAGAGCTATTAGTGTTTAGGTATGGTGTATTGACTGATCAGCTGAAAATCTACTTTTTCTGGTCACCAGCAGATTTTTCTGTGCATCTCTAACTGTCATTGGTTTAAAGATAACACATGCATTATTTACATGCAGCCTATCCTTGGATATAGGACTGAAGTTTACGTTCTTCCACAGCGCGTTTTGCTTGAATACTAGACTGATCTGTGAATAGTAGAGCAATTAACTAAGACACCTCATCTTTCAGGGTTACAGCGAATAGAGCTTTTTTATGGGAGCTTTTTACCGACCCTCCCAGGGGAGCCATATGGTTTCATATCATCATGATTTAGTATCGGTCTGTATTTGCAGAAGGCTTGTGAGTGTACAGTCGGCATGCCTTCGCATCGGCCTCCTTAATGGGTTTCTATGATGCTCATAGATCACACAGCATTCAAATGATGTCATATAGTATTTCTGTTGCAGCAGTATGTATGTAATGTATTGCTCTTCAGAGGTAAAATGTTCCTTCATGTGTATAAATGATAAGAAATACTTCTAGTTTGTTTTCTCACTATGTAATGATAATGTTTGCTTTTTATTTTTGTTCCAGAGTCCGCACTGGAAGGAAGCCCAAAACATCCTGAAGATGGTCGTGTCTCGATCAGCCAGTCTGGTCGTACCAGACGACGTGCAACGTTCTTACAGTTCAGAGTCCTGTGGATCACCAGAAATTGCCTTCACGCGCATATTCAACAACTCTTCCAAGGAGCTGCCCGGCAAGACTCTGGACTTCTATTTTGACATTTCAGAGGTCAGAGTGCTTCCATGCTGTCTTTAGTTAATACCTCTAAGCCCGTATTCTTAGTATTGTGCTGCTAAAGTGTATTTATTGCTCTCTAGACACCAATTATAGGCCATAAATATGGTGATCAGCGTACTGCTGCAGGACGAAATGGAAAGGCACAAGTGATTGCTGTGACAAGGAGCACCTCCTCAACATCATCAGGCTCTAACTCTAATGGTCTGGTGCAAGTGAGCTGGAAGAGGCCTCAGCTGTCTCAGGTAACGTCTTCAAGAGGACACCTGCCATAAACATATTAAGTGAGGCAGCCATCCATTTGTGATGTTGCATTGATTTATCTTGAGTATTCTTAATATTTCTTAAATTACAAGATTGATGCCATATATAATATATATATAAAATTTATTTTAATATATATATATTATATATATAATGTTTTCTAATCTTTTTATGTGTTTCCATTCCAGAGAAGAACCAGAGAGAGGCTGATGAATGTCCTGTCTCTATGTGGTCCGGAGTCTGGCATTCCCAAAAACCCATCTGTAAGACTCCTCTCCTACTCTAAGGCCTCAGACAAGGTCTCTGTTATAAACTCTGCTGTAGCTTCCTGCTTGGTCGCTTTGGTTCTGAATTAGCTTAATTTCAGTGATTGTTTTTCCACAAATGCTGCTGATGTGCAGAATTTGTATTTGACAACAGAACCCTTTTTCCCTCTTGCAGGTGGTTTTCTCATCCAATGAGGACCTGGATTCTGCGGACCAGCAGACCAGCCTGATTCCCACAGTGGAGGAGGTGGTCAGAGAGGAGGAGGCTCAGGGAGAAGATACTGGCAGCGAGCAGCAGTTTGGTGTCTTTAAAGACTTTGACTTCTTGGATGTGGAGTTGGAGGATGCTGAGGTGAGTTCCCAGTGAAAGCATCTGACTATTAAGATTTGTCAGAAATGTTTGTATTTTATGCTGTGCTTGAAGTCAGATGCTTCTACAGTTGCATTTTGATTATCAGCCCTGCCATTACTTGTCTCTTTTCTTGTCGGACTTTAATTAGTTAAGACAAATGAACAACATTGTTTCTAACAGTCTTAAGTCTACTAACATACATATTGTTTTTCCTCTCTTGCTACAAGGAGCTACAGGTATGTCTCTGGACCCAAAAGTAAATTAGTTTTATTTTTCCATCCTGCTGGTCCCCTTGTGTTCCCATCCAATTGATTTGAAAATGACCCCTTGTGACTGTGGACACTTTTATAGCTTTACACCTTAGCATGATGTTTCATCCCAAAATGTGGAGAAAAACCACATGACCCACTCCAGCACGTGACATCTTGATGTCATTGTTTGATTTCAGTTGATTTTGTATTGGAGATTTGTTTTTTTTGTACAGTTGTGAAATGTTGTCTGTCTTGTGTCGTTTTAGTTTTTTTTATTTCTACCCCATAAGCTCCCCTTGTGCACTTTGTCTCACTGTTGTTGGCTTGGATGTCCTGCAGGGGGAGAGCATGGACAACTTCAACTGGGGGGTGCGACGTCGCTCCCTGGAGAGCATGGACAAAGGGGACACGCCGTCTCTGCAGGAGTGCCAGTACACTGGCAGCACGCCAAGCCTCAACCTCACCAATCACGAGGACACGGACGAATCATCTGAGGAGGAGGTACTGAGCGCTAGCCAGATTCTCACCCGCTCCAGCCTTGTAAGTCTTACTCCAATCAGGGTCCACACACCCATCCAATGTACCGCGGCCCCTCACGCAGCCCGCTGGCATGGTGTACGTGTGTGTGCGTGCGCATACTGAGCTGGGCCTGCTGCCTGCTTCTTCGCTGGTGGTGGTAGTTGCCTCTTTCAAATCTCAGCCCAGTCCTTTCACCTCTGACTCAAAATGTTTTTAAATGTAACATTAGTATGAATATCAGTATAGAAATGTATGAGTGGTAAGTACAGTGAATTATTAATATTTTGATACAGTCTATTTAAGGTACAAAACTCTGGTTTTTGCAAACCTGCATGGCACTATTGCTGTTTTCTAACACTTCTGCTGCTTGTTACTAACTCCTCCTTGTTTTGCCCTGCAAGCTTAAATTTCCATGAAAATAATATAAATGCTTTAGCTCATTCTGAAGGCGTTTGCTCTTTCCTTCCTCCTCTGCTCTTCTTGATAATGCATGGTGAGGGAATGAGCTTTTGGCTTTTTTGAACATGTGACTCCTGAAGAGACCCAAGTCATCCAGTTTTATACACGAGAGCATGCAGCATTTACAGTACCTCGCAAAAGTATTCACACCCCTTAAACGTTCCCACATTTTGTCATTGGGTTTTATGTGATAGACCACCATAAAGTAGTGCCGAATTATGAATAGTTTATTGTTATACAAGAAAAAAAAATCGTAAGAATATTTACAGATAATTACAAATTCTAATTGATCATATTTTTAAACCTCAAAAACAGTATAGTTGGGTTTCTCACTTTAGGTTTTTCAATGTTGTTTTCCTACAAACATTAGTAGATATTGATATATTTCAAAATATGAATAAAATGTCTCTTTAGTGCTAGAATTGCACTACTGTCTAACTGATGTACCGATGTAGCCTATTGAAATGGGTAAGTTTTATTTTTAGGGCCAATTTTGGGGTTTATCTGCAGCTAGAAAAATACTTTTATTAGTTTTCTTGTTATTGCAACGAATATCTATAATTATTAGAATTTACCCATTCTAAATCTGCCAAGACATGGCCATCCACCTTAACTAACAGGCCAGGCAAGGAGGGCATTAGTCAGAGAAGCAGCCAAGTAGTAACTCTGGAGGAACTGCAGAGATTCACAGCTCAGGTGGGAGGATCTGTCAACCAGACAAATGATCAGTTGTGCAATAAAGCCATTGCTGAAGGAAAACTATAAGAAGGCCCATTTGCATTTTGCCACAAACCATGTAGGTGCACAGCAAACATTTCGAAGAAGGAGCTTTGGTCAGATGAGACTGATTGGAACTTTTTGGCCTACATGCAAAACACTGTGTGACAAAAAAAAACTAACATTGCATATCTCCATGAGCCCATCGTTCCCATAGGTAAACGTGGTGGCAAAATGTTGTTGGAAGGGTTGTCTTTAGCAAAAACAGTCGAGTGTGTATATGTATATATAGTCAGAGATGATCGCTATATGGAGAGAGCTTAAAGGGTCAAAATTGTCAGTCTTAGATGAAAACCTGTTAGAGGCCCCAAAAGACTTGAGCCTGGGGCAAGAGTTCACATTCCAGCAGGACAACACCCCTAAACTTACAGCTTGAGCTACAATGGGACAGTTTAGATAAAAAACATGTTCATGTGTTTGAAGACCTGATAATAGTTGTTCACGGATGCTCTCCATCCAGTCTGAGTAAGCTTGAGACATTTTACAAAGGAGAATGAGCAAATAAATTAGCCTGCTGGTGGTAAAGCTGGTAGACACATGGCCTAAGAGTCTAGGCTGCAGTAATTACAGTGGAGGGGAGTCTGCAAAGTATTGACTCAGGGAGCCTGAGTAAAAACGCAGGCCACAACTATGCTCTACTTTGTTTAGTCTGTCACTTAAAGTTCCAGGAATAAACATTTTGGTTTTGTAGTTGTACTGTGATAAAATATAAAAAAAGGGGCTGTCAGTGCTTTGCAAGGCATTGTACTTGTAATATGAAGCAAGTCATGAAATGAAATTACTAATAGCATGGTCATAATTGTAGGATTAGCCTGAAGCAGTTTTAAGATGCAGGGTAAAAAGAATTCAAAACTAAAATGACTAAACTTCGCTTGCTTGATATTTAAAGTCAGATCATGTTATTTGTTTAATACACTGTAAAGGCTTCCTATTATTGTATTTTGTCCTTACATGCAGTTCTTTAAAGACAATGTCTCCACCCGACTCATTATTGATACTTATTTTTTTTAAGTCTTCTAATCTCCTGAAAGAAGAGATTTTGTTTTATTAATTATTAATATTAATTACACACAAGCTAAGATTTTTGCATTAGAACAAAACTTTTTAAAGCACGATCAAATAATGCGTTCCAGAAAGTTTAACCAGTTGTCTCGTCTCTGTTGTCCAGCTGAACAGCGACTCTGCAACGGATGACACTGCATCCAACCACGTGGACTCTCTGCAGCAGTCTCAAGAGTCGTCCAGCAGTGCCATGACCGAAGAGGCCACTGTCCTGCCCTCCCTGCCCTCCCTCCCCTCTCTCCCCCGAATGGATAGCCCCAGTTTGGAGATGGCCCACTCAGACAGCACCAGCAGCCAGCTGCCTGAGGTGCGATCAATCGGGAGAAGCAATAAACTGTGGTGCTCGGGTGCTTTTTAGCTTGCATTTCTTTCCCGCTCAGCTTCTGCCTGCTTTTGCTCTACTTCTTGTCTTGTTGGTTATTTAGCGGAAAATAAGCCATTTAGGGAGTTTTTGGATGGGGTTGGGTCTGTGGCTTCTGCCAGCTATCAGACATTTTTAGCTGCTTATTTCCCTTCTAGGGACCCTTTTCTTGGTTGCTTTGCTCTGGCTGTGGGCGCTGAAGGCTGGCTCTTTAGCTCTAGTACTTTATTATGTGATTTGGGAAGAGATGAAAGCAAACACTCACCTCAGGCCAGCTGTTACTGCTCACCCATAATAACGCAGCAACTGACCATTCCAACTAAATCCTCCATTTAAAAACTTGTGAAAACGGCACGAGATTGGTTCCCTTCAGCAGAAGCATGTGTGAGTATAAGTCCCTTTCTAAGTGGTGTTTTGAATTTAAAAGTCAACCAGACATACTCTAGATACTTAAACCCCTTCCGTTTGCTACCTTTTTAACATGCCATAGGCTGTCTGATGCTATTAACTGCTACTGACTTTTATTACTAACAGTGATGAGTTTGTTATGATGTTCCGGTTCTCATCAGTTTGCGAATTTGACGCCAGTGAGTTGATCTTTTACTTTGAGTACAGTAACAGTACAGTGTGCAGCTCTTCAGAAGTTGTTTTCTTGTATATGTGTTGGTGTTGATGGTTTCCTTGCCTTTAAGCCAGTTCATTGGATTCCTGTGTCACTGCATACACTGCCACCTACTGGCCCACCAGTGTAAGTTGATAAAAATGAATCATCCAAACCCATTGGGCTTGGAATCGACGGCTGGCAAATATCACCTCTTTTCTTTCATACAATGAGAGACTTAACTGGTTAAAAATATAGATTATTAACCTCAATTAACTAAACAGAAATTAAAATTTTAGCACAATATTTTGTTGTATGTATTGTGATAATCATAAAAGTGAACATAACGTATTTGGAAAAAAAAAAAAAACCTCACTGCTGTCAGATAGAACCCCACAAACATACATCCTGCTCAAAAAACAAGAGATAGCCGTTATCAGTTAGGTTGCTACCTACACAGGTCACATTAACCACTACAATTGTACTATTAGACAGCACACAATGTAAACAGTCAGTCATATTTTCCAATATATTGATATTTATTGATGGAAGCAACAGAACCTGTTTCAAACAGCAAAATGACAACCAATACGTCTAGTTTTTTGGGGGTTTGCAAACATCATTAATTCAAGTTGAACATTTTCACCAGCAGTCACAATTCTCATTGTGTACTTCTTTCCAATAACCATATAATAACCCCTGATTAAGAAGCAAGTACTAATATGTTGGTGGGAAGTTGTTGTAGCCCAAATAGGGGGGGTGGTGAAGCTACTTTCTAAATCATATTAGGATGAAGCTACTGATGAAAAGGAAGCATGAGAATATACTCATTACAGTGACTCTGAAGCTGAGGATGCCGAGGGAGATTAGGATGGTAGGAGCTGGGATCTGACTGATGTCAAGCACAAGAGAAAGCAAATATGAGTTATCTGGATGCACCAAGAACCTTTTTCTTGTTTTGTTCCTTAGTTGTACAAACAGATTGCTATGATTGGGGTTGGGTTGTGGATCACTGAATTCATTTACTTATTTCATTTTTATTTACTGCCATGAACAGCGTCTCTGTTCTCCTTGTAGAAATGGTTATTAAAATATTGGAGGCAGTAGTGAGAGTCTGAAGGATCAAGATAAAGAGCTGAATACAGGATGAATGGGACAGGAGCGTGTGGAGAAACGGTCAACAACTCTAGTCATTTAACTGAACAAGAATAGAAAATTGAAAAATATATGACCACTTTAGTCGAACAGAATGTTTTTTAACAGTTTTCACTTTATATTAAATTTTATTAGTTTTTTGTATGCATATTTTAATCACATGTTGTCTAGGGGTGGGCGACATTAGGAAAACATGCGATAATGTCTGAATATCGGAATAACGACATGACTTACAATAAACAAATAAATAAAGTGTTGATGTCTTTGTGTATTGGGTTCATAGCAAACATAGACCCAAGAAAATGACTAATCTATTCAGCTACTGGGAAAAAACTCACTGCGTCCTCCACAACAACAAGGTTTTATTGAAAACTTGCTTTTGGCTTTGAAACATCTCCTTTACCATCTCTTTACCTTCCAAAGCCTTTAATACTGCGTTAAGAAACGTGTCACCAAATGTATTTACATACATGGAGAACCTGAATATGTGGTACCTAAATAATCACCTAACATTTATTGTAGTCCATATTGTTCGCGATATGCTTATTGCGCACAGTGATATTCCGGTAACGATAAATTGACTATTATATTGTACAGCCGTAATGTTGTCCACCACATTGGGCTTGTGAAAAGCTCTTTAAAAAATACATGTTTTAAAAAAAGTACAAAAACATTTACGTAATTATATTCTTCATGCCATAAGATGATGAAAAGCACAGAACAAATCCTGTGAGGTGTTATTTAGTGCATGAAAGTAAAACATGTCTGCTTGTTTAAATTCTTAAACAAGTGTTTCCTCCCTTCAGGTTTACACGCTTAACTGAACGCAGCTCTTCTTGCCAATGATCTCAATATCATTCCAAGGTCCCCCCGCCCAGCTTCACCCCCAGCTCTTAGTATAATGAGCCCCAGATAAAACCATCAATGCTCTTACTCATTCCTTCCTTGACGGCCATGAACACCACTAAAAGCTTTCCATGATATAGATGCTGTCTCTGTGACGTACTGGCTGCCTGCCACATCCAGTTTTCTTAATGCACTAGACTTTTAAATAAAGCAAAAGAAGAACAGCCAGAAGATTTGAGGCGCTCTTGATTTAGAACCCATCCTCGGTATGTCCCTCCTTCATATCTGAGATCATAGATCTCAGCAGAGGTGTGGACTTGAGTCATGACTTAACTCTTCACCATAATGTTGAGGCACTTTCAGTAAGATTTTAAATCCAGACAGAAGCAAGTGTCTCAGACCAATTCTTAATTGCAAGCCTGGAGACAGTGACACAAGTGCTGCCAGCTGTAGCAGCATTAAGTACGAGATACGAGTACCAGAGCTGCCATAAATGTGCAGCCCTTGTGTTGGGTGATGACTCTGTTTTAGGGCAGAGAGCAACCGTGATGTCTTCCCTGAAGTCATAATGAAAGTGTTTTTTTTTTTCTTAAAGAAGGATAATAAAACAAAGAAAAGAGATTTAAATAAAGTTTAAATATTCCCTCCTCCCCTTCACGTCATACATATAAAATGGGTTCTTTATCTTTTATTATTTAATTAATGTCACAAATGCAATGCTTTCATGTTTTGGTTAGGTTTAATTACACTGTTGTGCAAAAAATATTTCTATCAGGTCTAAATCAACTTGATTGCAAAATTCCTTTTTATACGGTTATATAAATAATTGGAGTTGTTATTTTAATGATCTGATGTTACTCATATAATGTAAAGGCAGCCTTGTAATGTTGCTGTCAACATGGGAAATTTTTATTTTTGTAGAAGTCAGGTTATCTTTTTTATTGTGGATCAATTTGCTCATTTTATTTTATTTACTGTCTGTATTTAAACTAAAAATCAAAATCAGCAATGATTTTCAGATTATTTTGAAGTCCAGTTCCTCTTGCTGGTTGTTCTGGCGAATAAAAATATGTAAATATCTCAAATATTATTACTCTAAGTTACATATATTTGATTCAGTTTCAATTCAGTTCAATTCAATTCAGTTTATTTATATAGCGCCAATTCACAACACATGTCGTCTCAAGGCACTTCACAAAAGTCAGGTACATGCATTACAATTAATCCAAATCATTGAACAGTGCAGTCAGATTCTGTTATTTATTTCAAATTGGGATAAAGTTTTTTTCTATCTAAGGAAACCCAGCAGATTGCATCCAGTCAGGTGACTTGCAGCATTCACTCCTCCTGGATGAGCATGTAGAGACAGTGGACAGTCACTGGCGTTGACTTTGCAGCAATCCCTCATACTGAGCATGCATGTAGCGACAGTGGAGGAAGGACAAAACCTCCCTTTTAAACAGGAAGAAACCTCTAGCAGAACCAGGCTCAGTGTGAGCGGCCATCTGCCACGACCGACTGGGGGTTTAGAGAGAACAGAGCAGAGACACAAAGAAACAAAGAAGCACTGATCCAGGAGTCCTTTCTATGGGAAGAAAAGTTAAATGTTAATGGATGTAGCTTCCTTTAGTCGTTTCACCTAGAAAGAAAGAACAGATAAACTCTGAGCCAGTTTTTTCAAGGTTAGAGTCTGAAAGAGAGCACATAGAGTTAGTTACAGTAAAAAGCTCCGTCAGTAGCTATGTCTAGGAGAGAGAAGGTTTTTAAACACTGAAAGACAGGGCCATGTGGATCATCGTTTTAAGGGTGAGCACCAAGTTGTTGCCAGCAGAAGCTCTGGACGATGCCCCTCTCCAGACAGTTGTCACAGGTAGACACAGAGTCAGGCCAGGTGTAGCTTCTAGGAAGAGAGAAAGAGAGAACAAAAGTTAAAAGCTGAAATAACAGCAAATAATACATAAATTGAAGAGAGTAGTGGGTGGAAAGTAGCGGAAGAGGTGTAAAGTGGTCATTATGTCCTCCAGCAGCCTAAGCCTATAGCAGCATAACTACAGGAGATAGCTCAGGATAACCTAAGCCACTCTAACTATAAGCTTTTCCAAAAAGGAAAGTTTTTAGCCTAGCCTTAAAAGTAGACAGGGTTCTGTGCCTCACGGATTAAAACTGGGAGCTGGTTCCACAGGAGAGGAGGCCTGATAACTAAAGGATCTGCCTCCATTCTATCTTCTAGAGACTTTAGGAACCACCAGTAAACCTGCAGTCTGAGAACGGAAGTGCTCTGTTAGGAGACATATGGAACCAATCAGCTCCTCTGATGTATGATGGAGCTAAATCATTAAGGGCTTTATATGTGAGGAGGAGATTTTAAATTCTATTCTGGATTTAACAGGGAGCCAATGAAGGGAAGCTAAAGGTAGGGGAAATATGATCTCTCTTTTTAATTTTCATCAGAACTCTTGCTGCAGCATTTTGAATCAGCTGAAGGCTTTTAACTGCATTTTGTGGACATCCTGATAGTAAGAATTACAATAGTCCAGCCTTGAAGTAACAAATGCATGGACTAGTTTTTTCAGCATCATCCTGGACAGGATATTTCTAATTTTTGTGCAATGTTCCGGAGATGAAAGAAGAAATCCTGGAAACCTGTTTTAATATGGGATTTAAATGACATTGTCCTGGTCAAAAATAACACCAAGGTTTTTTAACTTTATTATTATCGGAGGTCATTTAATGCCATCCCAGTTTAAGTGATTGACTAAGCTTTCTTTTTTAAAAACTCCGGTCCAAGACGACAACTTCTGTCTTGTCTGAATTTTATAGCAGGAAAAATTTAAGTCATCCAAGTTTTATGTCTTCAAGACATGCTTGTAGTCTATCTAACTGTTTGGGCTCATCAGGAATTTATGGATAAGTTAAGAGCTGAGTGTCATCAGCGTAACAGTGAAAATTTATTCTATGCTGCCTGATAATTTTAACCTATTGGAAGGCATTATATATTAAAGAGAAATTGGCCCAAGTACTGAACCCTGTGGTACTCCACAATTAACCCTGGAGTTTAAAGATGATTTATCATTTACATGAACAAACTGGAATCTGTCAGACAAATAGATTTAAACCAGCCTAGTGCTGTTCCCCTGATCCCTACAGCATATTCCAGCCTTTCTAAGAGAATATTATGATCGACTGTATCAAATGCAGCACTGAGATCTAACAAACAGTACAGAATAAGACACAAGTCCATTATCTGAGCGAATAAGAATATCATTAGTGACTTTCAGCAGAGCTGTTTTTTTCAGTGCTATGATGAGCTCTGAAACCTGACTGAAACTCTTCAAACAGGTCATTGCTGTGTAAATGCTCAAACATTTGATTAGCAACTATTTTCTCAAGAATTTTAGATAAGAACGGAAGATTGGATATCGGGTCTGTAATTTATTAAGTCATCTCGATCAAGCGAAGTTTTCTTAAGCAAAAGGTTTAATTTTACAGCTACCTTTAAAAGGCTTGTGGTACATAACCGATTTACTAAGGATAAATTAATCATATCTAAAATGGGCTGGTAATCAGAGGGAACACCTTCCTAAATAATTTGGTTGGGATTGGGTCTAACATACAAGTTGAAGGTTTAGATGAAGCTAATATTTCTGATAACTCCAGGAAGCTCCACAGGATCAAAACAGTCCAAACACAGATCGGTTTCTACAGTTATTTCCAATGTTGTCTCACTTGTTGAGGATGAAAGTAATCATCTCTGGGAGATTGTCAAAGATTTTCTTCTTAATAGAATCAATTTGTATTTTGAAGAATCCCAAAAATCATGACTGCTGAGAGCTAAGGAATGGATGGCTCAACAGAGCTATGACTCTGTGTAAGTTTTAAGCAACTGTACTAAAGAGAAACCTAGGATTATTTCTTGTTCCTTCTATTAAGGATGAGAATAAGCTGTTCTAGCTTGGTGAAGTGTCTTTTTATACAACAGTAGGCTATTTTTTCCAGATTAAGTAGGAATCCTCTAGGTGTGTAGAGCGCCATTTTTCGCTCCAATTTTCTAACATTGTGCCTTTAAAGTACGCAGCTCTGAATTTACACCAGGGAGCCTAACCTCCTATGAAATAATTACCTTCTTTTTCAAGGGGGCTGCATTGGTCTAATGCACCACGCAATGATGAAGTTAACACTCTGAACAAGGAAATCAATTTGTGAAGGAGAAGAAACAAAAATTATTGCCCTCCACTGTGTTTTTCTGTGATAATGAGCAAATTAAAAAGTGAACAGATTCTTTAAAGGTTGTTTACAGCATCGTCTGATAATGATCTACTATAATGAAATTTTCTTTCAGGTGTGGAGTACTCGGTTAAATTAAAAACCCTCAAAGGTTATTAAAAATTGGTCGGACAGCACAGGGTTGTGAGAAAAATATTGTAATGTCCTGTACACTCAATGCCATATGTCAGCACAAGGTCCAGAGAATGAAGACAAACGTGGGTAGGTTTGTTAATGTTTTGAGTAAAGCCAATTGAGTCTAAGATACCATTAAAGGCTATATTAAGCTATCACTTTCAGTGTCAACATGAATGTTAAAATCCCCCACTATAATAACTTTATCTGTATTTAACACTAAATCAGATAAAAGGTCTGAAAACTGATCTATAAATTGAGAGTAAGGGCCTGGTGGACGGTACAAAACAACAAACAGAAGTTGTTTTAGTGCTTTGCAATTTTTGGATGAGGAAAACTGAGGATTAAATATTCAAAAGAGTTGTAAGGTATTGATTGGTTCTGGGACTAGTCAATAAATCGGACTGAAGATGGTTGCTACTCCTCCTCCTCGCCCAGTATTTCGGGAATGTTGAAAATTTAAATAATTAGTAGGAGTTGACTCATTTAGTATAATCATAATCCTCTTGCTGCAGCCAGGTTTCTGTGGAGCCAAATAAATCAATCTGATTGTCACAAATTAGGTCACTAACTAGCAAAGAGTCTTTGAAGAGAGAGATCTTATGTTCAGTAAGCCACATTTTAATGTTTTATTTTTTTAATTTTTTAGTCTGAGTTGTGTTTTATTTTTATGAGATTTTCCTGATTTCCTCTTTTTAGATTATTTTTTAATCTATTCAATTTTGGCCGTGGGCGAGACACTGTCTTAATAGGGTAATGGGTTATATCCCTTTGATTTCCCAACCTCTGTTTGTCATTTAATATCTTTTATTTGGAAATGCAAGCAGCTTTTTGGAAGATAAGGCTCTACATTAGATGGGTCCAAACTATCTGCTGGTTTTTCAACAGCGCGGAGCCGGGCCTCCAAATCCGACACCCTCGCCTCCAAAGCTACAAAAATGCTACATTTATTACACGTACCATTATCACTAAAGGAGGCAGAGGAGTAACTGAACATCTGACACAGAGAGCAAGAGAGAGGAGGAGACTCAGAAAGAGAAACAGCAGAACGGGTAGCCATGGTGGAGCTAAAGCTAACAAGACATTTGATCAAATGTCTTGTTTAAGACTTGAAATTTCCAAGCCTTAACTTTGGACTTAATATGGGACCTTCCTGCCTTTACTTGGGACTTGACTGGAGACCTGGGTGGAAAGACTTGAGACTTACTTGTGATTGTTAATACAATGACTTGGTTCCAATCATGGATCTTGGCTTTACAGTTTGTTTATCTGAGTCATATAATTACAGTAAAGCTTGGTTGTACATTGTATCCATACTGGATGTGTGGCTATTTACGAACTGATGTCTCCAGTCTAGTGCATTATTTATGTGCACATATGTAGGGAGGGCATATATCCAGTTGTTTTACAGATGTAATATCAGAGCTTATGAGTCTGATTCATTTACTGCTTTTCCACCACGATGCATTTGTTAATTTACACATAGGTGTCTTATTTGTAGAATTTCAGGGATGGGTTGATAAAGCTCTCTCCACACTTTTTAGCACTCCTGCTAATAATGTATAAGAAGCCTTAAAATAATAAAAAAAACATTTTAATGCAGCCGTATTTTATGACACTCAAAAATACCTTACGCTGAGCACATTTATCCTGTAAAAGAAATAAATCTCACATTGTAAATGTATTTATTTTTAATGCGACACTGATTCAGACCCTTTACAATTTCTCTAAAATCAGTCAATGTAATCAGTCATGAAATGGCTGCAATAAAACAGCTACTCCCCTAAACCTGTCCATGTCTACAGAGAGAATAACTATTATAATGTTTAACACAGATGGTACTCTGACAAACAAAGCTGGACTAAAACTGTTTATTTTACCATCACACACAGGCTTCTTTCGCAAAAGATTTCCGTCATAAACCTGCAAAGTTCAGCCACCTTTGAGCTGCCTCTGACCATTCACAAATCAAATGAGAAAATGGCGATAAAGTGTACAGCTGTGAGCTTTCAGAAAAGATGTGAGCAGAGCAGAACCACAGGAGGAGGTGTGGTGCTGCATTGTCATCAGCAGTACCCATAAAATATGTCAAAAGTCTTCTCATACTGTCCTTTCTAAAGAACTGCAGCAAAGAGACTCATATTGAAGTCATCGAGATTCCATACTGAACTTTAGGCTCTACATCCCAACCAGTTATTTGAGAGTGATGCCAGAGAACGCTTCTACCATCACAGTCGTAAACATGAAGTTTACTCAACTCTGCTAGCACTTTAACTAGAACCAAATGATTTCTTCAGATGAGAATAAAATTGAGCACCTTGGCACACTTCAGGTGGGTCTCGCATTAAGTACACGATGAATATGTGGAAATGTAGATGATGCCCCCTGTTGAGCTGGTGGAGGATCTGTGAGCCTGAGAGCTTGTTTCTTTCCTAAAGGTCCTGGGAGCCATTGTGAGATCATGAACCCATTCAGATACCAAGAGATTTTAAACAGAAATTTAATGGCCTTCAACAAAAAACTAAACATTGGTCGTCATTGGGTCTTTCGGCAGAATATGGGTTCTAACCATGTGGCCAAATGCTCATATGCAAGTCACCGAACACAGAATCAACCTTCTTCAATCTTCAAGACTGTGATGCAAAGAGGAATGATCCAAGATCCTCCTCTCTGTATCTTCCAACCAGTGTTCTAGCACAAGAACACGTTCTTTTCTGTCAGCAAAATGGGTTGTACACAGTGTTAACAGCAAGGGTACCAGTCAGTGTGGCACCAGTCATTTGGTCTTCTTAAAAAATATTTCTGTTGAAATTTCCTATATGTTCTCAGAGTCTATTTCTTGTCCAACACTGAGCCTTGAGTCTTGCCTTGTCGGCCACCATTGTCGTAACACAGTGAAATAGGTTGAGGCAACGTGTTACCTAGTTGGACGGCGTTGGTAATGCAAAATCATCCTGAAACTTAAAACTGTGGCAGTGTGTCTAAATTCGGTTAGACTATCATTTAAACTGTGATATTTGATGATGTGCAGCCACCATGTAGCTCTTTGGGCAAACAGCCGTAAAAGAATAAAGAGAAGCGCTTGTGATGGTAGAGCTTGTGTGGTAAAGCAACAAAGTAATAAGATTGCCAAAGGTTTTGAGTACTTCTTCAAGGCACAGTAAATAAACTTGCTTGTTGAACTGCACCTTAGTGCCTCCATCTTGTCTTGTGTTGCAGGATGCTGTAAGCATGACCGCAGCAGATGAACTGAGCAGCAGTGTGAGCGAGGACACTGGGTTTTGCAGCGTCCCCCCTCTGCCATCTGATGCACCAGAGCTGTGTGACCTCTCTGACCCGCAGGATCCCCAGTACTCTCAGAACACCCAGGAGACTCAGGACCCTCATGAGGACATGGATCCAGCCCCCCCTCCTCCGCCGGCCATCGACACACCACCGGGGTCCTTTTGTGAGGAGGATTCCCAGACCATACTGCCTCTGTGCATACCCATGCCACCAGATCCTAAGCCGGATCCAGATCCAGACAGCACCTGTGGGTCTTTGTGGGAAGAGGATGTGACGAAGGCCCTCAAGGAGCTGGATGACCGCTGTGAGGAGGAAGAGGCAGACTTCTCTGGCATGTCTAGGTAGGGGATTCAGTATTATTTTGAATATGGAGAATTTTGTTTTTGGATTGATTGTTTGCTGCATGTCTTCTTCCATTCTATCACTTCATATTTCCTGTCTGTTTATTATGAATAAAAGCAACTAGTGTGATTAAAAGAAATGTGATTACTTTTATCAGGAGGGGGGGGGAGTCTCACTCTGTGTTAAGGGTCAGTCGCTGTAAAACTTTACCAATATTTTAAAACAAAGACAGTAACACAAGTTTAGCGTCTTATCTTAGCGATTGGCAGTTTTTGTGTGTATTCCCTGGAGGATCTAGAGCGGGGGTGTAAAAACTGTACAGTTCAGCATAAACTATTAATCTCAAGCAAGAACAAGAAGTCAACTTTGTTGTTGCTGAGAATACACAAAAGATGCAAAGATGAAAGAAAACCATCAACCCCCAGATTTATGGGCCTTATTTTCCCGTTTATTTGTCATTTTTAAACAGAAAACATGCAAGATCCTCCTTATGATCTACAACGATTTACAGATCCCTTTTCCACAGAAGTCAAACTGTTTATTGTTGACCAAGTGAAAAGAAACAATTTTTACAATAGAATAGTTTTTACTTTTTACAGTTTTTGTGGCCTGCATGTACTTTTAACTTAACAGATTTGGCCCCCATGCCAACAAGTTTGGACCCATCTAATGTAGAGCCTTATCTTCCAAAAAGCTGCTTGCATTTCCAAATAAAAGATATTAAATGACAAACAGAGGTTGGGAAATCAAAGGGATATAACAGAGCGACTTTTCTGCTCTACCTCCATCCTTCCTGTTATCTGCTGTAAACCTTCGGTGGTGCAGCCCGAATGACCGGCAGATGTGTTTCAACAAGTCAGAGAAAAACCCCACTGAACACAGCTACAGTCATCTCTTTTCAACTGTTTTATTTTATTATCTTTCTTTAACCACATCCACACTGAAGGGTGTTTGCCACTGATTGACTGAAAGATTGGGTTTTTTTAGTCTGTGGGATCAGTTGAAAAACTGTACATGTAAAATGAAATTAAACAAGGAATATAAACGCCTAGTGTAATCTTTCTTAAACAATTAACCTTAAATCCACAACACTAAACTTAATATAACAGCACAACAAACTGCAGGACTGATCTGACTGTCAACAAAAAAAAACAGGTAGCTGGAAAATATGGATTACTTCTGTAGGTTAAAGACATTATCCAATGGTGCACATCTTTTTGGCAGTACTTCCTGGAAGTATGAAGGCAGCTTGGTGCACCCTGGCTCTTGTCCATTTCACTTCTGAAGGTGGGACAGTTCTGGCTGAAAGAGATGGAAACCAAGCAATAATAAGAGCTTGGCTGAACAAATAGTTGCTAACTTAGCCTCTTACTCACATATTATATAACTGCAGCTCTTCTACTTGGCTGAGGTAGGCCTTTATAGAAAACATAAGCGAGTGAGTAGCTTGGAGTCGGTGATTAAAAGCTGCAGAACACTATCCAGTTAAATGTGCGATATGGATTTATGAGTCGGAAGGAGAAAGATTAAACCATCTCTAGCTACATTTCACTAGTGTGCAACTAGGAGCTGGGTTTCCGTGCAGAAGTGCGTGTGTGTGTGTGTCAGTGTGTGTAGATGCTTAGCTTGTATAGAGCACTCTGCAGTCCTGTGTGGGATGAGAGTGCTGTGCGCTTGTGCCGTTAGCAGTTGCAGCACAGGCAGGCTGCAGACGAGGGGAGAGAGTCGGGGGGGGGGGAGAGGAGCGTTAGTTGGGGGGTGAGGATGAGGACAGAGACTGTGTCCGTTGCAGCGCTCGGCACTGCAGGCTTCAGATATCTATATTCTGTCTGCTTCTTCAGGCTGTTTGGTCCATCAGGCCTGTGAGTATCTATATGCATATGTGTGTGTGTGTGGGGGGGGGGGACATTTGCATGACGCTAAAATGCTAATATCTCTTGTTATTAGAGCTTTACAGTGTAATGTGGCATCAGAAAAACAGCAGTGAGGCTGTTTACTTTCAGCGACAACAAGCGCGTGTGTGTGTTTACATTTGCCCTTCAGTGAAGGAGCTTAGAGCATGTCGGACCGTAGCTCATTGGCTCCTGCGTGTGTTTTAGTCAAGATGAAGGTGACGCAGATGGCTTCCCAGAGATCCAGGCCTCTCCGCCCCCTTCGCCCTTCCTCTCAGCCATCCTGGCAGCATTCCAGCCTGTTGCCTACGACAATGAGGAAGACGCTTGGCGTTGCCATGTCAACCAGATGTTGTCAGACACGGACGGCTCCTCTGCTGTTCACACGTTCCATGTGTTCTCTCGACTATTTGAGGTAAACGCATCTACATTTGTTTTGCAGATCTGCATGTTTAGAAAAACTCTAATTGTTTTTCCTTGTGATGCTTATTTAATAGAATATCCAGAGGAAGTTCGGGTCTATTACACATTCATCTGTCCGTTTTTTGGGAGAGAGGCTCCAGCGAATGGGCAATCAGTTCCTCAGCTCGCTTGAGGTCATGACGTCTCACTCGCAGTGCCCCACTGTGCTCCTGGATGCAGAGACGGTGAGTCTGATCCTGATGGCTGTCTGCATTGGTTTTAAATATATATATATTACTTCTTGTTACTAAATATACATATTTAATCTGTTGTGTTTGTGTGTTGTTTATTTCATTGATGCTGTTATAGCTGGTCTCTTGTGGACTTTTGGAGACTCTTAAGTTTAGTGTGCTGGAGCTGCAGGAGCATCTGGACACCTATAATGCCAAGAGAGAAGCAGCAGAGCTCGTAAGTTCCTGCATCGTTCGCTGCATTTATAATCCACTACACATGCTTCCCTGTTCCCTTTGAAGACTGCCTCAGAGCTGCACTTTCAGCTGCTGTATCAGGGCGTGTGTGTGAGAGAGAGAGCAGAACTGCATCATAATCTCAGCTCAAAAGGGATGAGCTTCAAAAACATATTACATTTCTTCTGTATCTCTGAGATCACACCATGGGTAGCCAGGAGAATAGAAAGACATATAGCTGATCCAGGAAAAGATAAGTCCAGCCTCTCATATGGAGACAAATCAGTGTTGAGTACGAGTAGGTTCTGCTGCCGTTACTGGCTGCATCATCCTGCTCTGAGGGATAAAAATAACTCTGAAGTCCCCTAAATCAGTTACAAAAGGCCAGACAGGAAAAGCTGTGAGGGGTGGGAAAGACAAAGAAGGGGGAGGGGAAGTAAGAGAAATGAGATTGCAGAGGGCTCTGGGATGCAGAGCACTAATCGAATAAGACGGCAACGTTCCCCGGAGGGCCAGATACCACCCCATGCTCGGGAACAGACTATCTTTAATTAGCTAAGTACGACATTCTTATTAAATCTTCTGCTTCAACCAACCTGTACTGTACTCACACTAATCTGAATGCATATTTGTACCAGAAAACAACTCATGTAAGGTTCTTTTTTTTATTACTGGACTTTCCCTCTCTTTTCTTTTAAACTAAATTTTCTTCTACCTGTGTTTTCTCTCATGTCCTTGTCCTCAACCCTGTAGTGGCTGGAAAACTGCAGGAAAACATTTGGGAATAAAGACTGCAGCCAGGGACCAAACACTCATGCACAGGTAGGAATGAATGCTCACTGGTTTGGTAGTTTGTTTGGGTCCGTAAATTTCTGATAGCTCCACATGGGCATAGCTTAGCTGAACTATTCACACCTCCTGAACGGCTGCACATTTTGATATGTTACAGCTGCAGACTTTTATAGGGATTTGATGTGATAGACCAACTCAAAGCAGAAGGAACGTAATAGATGTTTGTCCAAGTTTTCCTTCCATCTGAAAATTGTGGTATTTTAGTCAATGCTTTGTAGAACCACCTTTGCTCCAGTTACAGCGCAGGTCTTTTCTGGTATGTCTCTACAAGCTTTACACACCTAGGGACAAATGGTTTAGTCGGGTTGGATGGAGATCGTTTGTTAAAATTAATTTTAGGGTCTTGCCACAGATTTTCAGTTTGATAGAGATCTTTGATTAAAACCATTCCATTTGAGTGGTGGCTGTAGGTTTTCCCTCAATATCCTTCTGGAAGGTAAACCTCTGTCCTAATCTTAGGTCTTTTATAGTTTTCTTCGTGGATGTCCCTGTCCCTCCTGAAAAATACCATCCTGGCATCCCCACAGAATGACGCTGCCCCCACCATGTTTCACTGTGGGGATGGTTTGTCCAGGGTGATGTGCAGTGTTAGCTTTCCACCTCTCATAGCATGTTACATGCAGGCCAAAACGGTCAACTTGGATCTCATTTGACCCCAGCACTTCCTCCTGATCAGTGGATATCTGCAGCTTAGCCAGAGTAACATGGGCTTCTTGGCTGCTTCTCTGATTAAAGCTCTACTTGCCTGGTCTGTCAGTTTTTGTGGATAGACATGTATCGATAGGTTTGCAGTTGCTCCATTACATTTCCATTTGGACTGAAGAATGCTCGGTGAGATGTTTAAAGCTTGGATATAGTTTTAGAAACTATCCCTGCCTTAAACTGCCCCCCAACTTTCTCCCTATCCTGGCTGCTGTGTTCCTCGATCTTCATGATACTCTTTGTTCACTAATTTTCTCTATCAAACCTCTGAGGCCTTCACAGAACAGACGGATTTATAATGGGATTAAATTACACACATCTGGACTCTATTTACTTAAAAGATGATTTTGAAAGGCGGCTAGTTGCATGGATTTTATAATAAAGAAGACATAAAAACAAATAATTCGTAATTATAGTTTGTGAGGGTGTATCACATGCAATTCAAACAAAATGCACTGAAGATTGTAGTTGTGCTGTGACAAAATGTGAAAAGGTCAAGGGTTGTGAATATCTTTGCAAGGCACTGTGTTCATCCTTGGTCCCTGCCACATTGTGTGGACTACATGCTTACATTTCAAAAATTTACTGACAGTTTTAAGTAAACTGAGAGCAACACATCAAGTGGTCTTTTACTACTCCTTCCTCTCTGTTTAGCAACTTCTGTAACATATCTGTTGCCTCACTCTCTACACATGCTGGTATTTGGTTATGTAGATAGTTTCAGTCTCTGATAGTCAGCTCACATGTTTCCAGCCTTCGTGTGCAGGGAAGATGACCAAGCACTGCTCCTTGTTGCTCATGTTTAAAGCTCACTAATTCTTGGTCTTTCTCTCCTTCTGTTTTGTTTGTTGTTTATTTGTGTGTGTGTGTGTGTGTGACCTGCTCACCTTCTTGCTTAGCAAATGGAAAATCTAGCAGTAAGTGCTTCTCCTGTTATAGACTTGAATAACGATGCCACTTGGACCAAACACTGACCATCTGATCTCTCTGCTCATATCTAGCCACCGCTCCCACCCACCTTTGTCTCTGTATCTTTGTTTCTGCTTTGATTCGACATGTAACCCAGTTCAACCCCCCTCATCCGCCCCATAAAAATCATACTTCCATTCTGTTTTGAATTGTTATATTTGTTTTCTGTTGACAATCAGATCAGTGCTGCAGTTTGTCTGTGCTCTGCATTGATTTTTGTCTGCAAATATGAAGATGTCTTGCCTTAAATGTTGTGTAGGTGATTTCAGGTTTATTGTCAAAAAAGCTTAAACAACCGAGTGCATATTTTTTGTTTAATTTCAGTTTGCATGATTTTTTTTTCCATTCCTGTATATGTGCAAACCCAGTTTTTTTTCATCCATGCTTCTGAGGTTGAGTTTGTAGTTGGATCGTTCATCTTGTCAGCCATTCTCTGTCTGTCTCATAAGAGTACCACTCCATGTGGTGACAAATTTCATCAGTGATCATAATAGTTGCTTCCTCACTTCTTCCTCTGTGGCCCAAACTGAATGATTCTTTTGCACTACCCCGTGATAACCATTTAAATTTTTTCCCCACATCTCTAACCCAGGTTGCCAATCAATGTAACTATGTGACAATCAGAGCAACATCAGTGCAGGTTGTGCTGAAACGTGCTTCTTATGGGTCTGTCTCTGCAGGAGCTGGAGTTGTGTCGGAGACTCTACAAGTTGCACTTTCAGCTGCTTCTGCTGTTCCAGGCCTACTGTAAACTTATCAGCAGGGTGGACACCATGAAGAGAGAGGCAGAGGTGAGAAAGTAACGGGCGATTGCTGAATTGTCCCACAGTGGTCAAAGTTTGGTAAACCCCCCACCACCCAGTGGCAAAAAACGTCTTAGAAAAAAAAAACACCGTGGGAAAATTAGATAATGAACACATCAAGGTTTTTGTCAGTTTAAATATTTCTAACAGGGCCATGGATATGTGTACTTCACTCCAGATGTCGACGACCACTTGACACATACAAAACAATCTACACAAATTAGTCCTCGGCAAAGAGCTGAAATGGAGCAGAGAATTAAGTATTGAACACACTTACAGAAATCAATATAATACTCTGTGGCAAAGCCTTTCTTGTTAATGACAACGTCTCCTGTATTGAGACACTAGTCACATGTAGTGCTCAGGTGTGAATTTGATCCATTGTTCTGCACAAACTATCTTCAAACCTAAAAGGCTGTGGAGGTTTCTTTTCTCCCTCATCTTCAGTTCTTTCCATAGATTTTCAATTGATTACAAGTCAGGTGACTGACTGGGTCACTCAAACAGTTTGACTTTACTTGGTCTGAAATCAGCCAGGAGTTTCTTTAGTTGTGTGTTTGAGACTTTTGTCTTTGTTGAAACTCTGCACTAGTTTCATCTTCATATTGATTGGTGAATCTTTTGCAGCACATTTTAAACAAGCCTGAACCTTTTCTTCAGCAGTCGAGTCTTGCGCGGAGTCTGCATAGATGCCATGGCGGTTGAATGCATTTCCTATTGTTCACATGGGAAAAACTATGCCTGCTATTTCCAGGTCTTCATGAAGCTCTCTGCCAGGTCCCTTGGTTCTCGACTAACTGTTTGAAATCTGATAAGGTGCACCTCAGTGGCTGTGGCTGGTTCATGGTGAAAATCAAAAATCAAACGATGACTACAGCAGCGCTAACTGGAACATTCAGACGTTTGGAAGTGCAGCAACAACCATTAGGGGTAATGGGTACTTGGCGAATGTTGACTACTATTCTGAAGGCTTAGATGCAATTTGACATCAGTTGATGTAACCTTGACCCCAAACCCTCATGTGTATGGATCTTTACGTTCTACTGTAACTAAGACCAAATCCTGTTTCTCTGTTAGACGCATACGATTCTGCTTCGTTACTCTCATTTGGAGCACACAACATGCTAACTGCTATTGTGGTGAAGTTACCTTGACATAAGATTCTGTGGGAATGGCTTTCCATGCATCACATGTTAAAGCTATGTTACCAGCTTGTGATCCGGTCCCATGGTTTAGTCTCGCTGTAGTGATTCTGGATTGCTGTCTCAGGTAATTATCTTTAAGGTGGGATGTTACTCTCCCACCGCTCCATGGCCCAAAAGCCCTGATTGTAAATGTTGTAGTGAACTTTGTAACCGGCTTTACCTTTTCTGAGTTAGAGGAAGTCTTTAGCATTGTTAGCTTGATGGGCTTCTAGTTTACAGTGGAAGGAATGATCAGCTGTTTTACTTCCACCTTCAGGTAATATAGTTCCCCTTGTTTCTTGTGTTTAAAAGAATGCCTTTCAATGTTACACATCTGGCACATGGCATGGACCTTATCCAAGGAACTTTCCATTTGCATCTGTCTCTAGATTAACCATAAACAGTCTGGGGGACACATTTATGCGCTTCAGAGGTCAGGTTCAGCTTCGTCCATGTCCACATCTCAGTGCATCGAAAAATAGATTTCTTCTTCCAACCCTAATTGTGATTAGTAGGATTTCCAGTAGTCAGGCTTTTTTGTGAAGGTTGCATTGCTTTTGTCAATAGTACTACTGTGTGCAGTACTTTTAGTAAGAGAAACCTTCTTATAGGCCATGATTTGATATTAAACCAGCTGATACTGATTTGCACAGAGCAGCGGGAATGCAATCTAAATACTGAGAGATTTCTGCTGGTTTCTTTATTCACATCTGTTTTTCCCATGTGTTCAATACTTATTCCCTGTACCACTCCACTTTATTACACATGGCTTCATGTCTAGGTAAATCAAGATTAGTTTTGTTTAGTTTTTTTCCACCACAGGTTTAATTGTTAGATGAACTAAAACTAATTGCAATGCTGTTTTTTATAGACCCCAACTTGGACTCACTTTAGACTACGTAGCAGTGAACTGAAATCTGCTTCCTGGAAGACTTGCAGGCAGTTTGAGCTCAGGCTGTATAAATAATTGTTACCACATCTGCATGGCAGTTGGTCTCTGCCTGCCCTAAATTACAATCAAATCCTAATCAGATTATGGTACTTGGTCAAATTAGATCACTGCCACCACAGATTGATGAGGGCCACATAATCCAGTTAATATGTACTTCAGGTTTATTCAGCTGACCTCCTAGCTTTATGTTGCACATGTCTGCATGTGTTGTTTAGTGCTATGATGCAAAGATAAGTGATGTTTTTTTCTGTCTGTTTCCAAGGTGACCAACATGTCTGAGGAGCTCACTATTCTGGAGAGCTGCCTGATCGAGGCAGAAACAGGAAATGATAACCAGGAGGATGTGTGCATGTCAGACAATGCCCAGACCAATACGGAGACGGCAATCCAGTCACTGATTGAAACGCTGAGAGCCAGAGACTTCAGCTCTGCTCTCACACAGGTCAAAATCTTTAGGTAAGATGAACAAAGCAGCACTGACAGAAAAAAAATAAACACTTTTGTTTGCTAATATCAGTTTATATTTTAAGACAACATATTTAGCATATTTTTACCCCAATTTTTCTGATGTATCATAATATACTGCCGTTGCAGTGCATTGAAAGATTATTCATTGTCCTTGTTTTTTGACATTTTGTCACATTACAACTAGAATATTCAATTTTCAACCAACACAAAGCAGTGCATAATTGTGCATTGGAAGGAAAACGATACATCATTTTTTAATATTTCTTCTTATAAATAAAACTCAGAAGAGTGTAGCATGTCTTTCTTAACCACACCTGATTCCATACTTTGTATAACAGCTTTTTTCCCTCCAACAAAATACTCATGAAATTATTTTTTTTAAATAAATGACGAATTTTCTCTCACTGTTGAAAAAAATCGTAATTGAGCATTAAAACCGGTTGTGTGAACGTAGCCTTTGATTGCCTGGTATCATGAATTAATCAGATTGGATGAAGAATGATATAAAAAGCGCTGATTTGCCACGGGCACAGAGAGCTGCGCCCTGAGGAGGATCTTTAAGTAACCAATTGGAGATTAGGACGAAATCACATGGAAGCCAAACGTTTAAGGACATACGCCACCCGTCAAAGTTTTAGACACACTTTCTCCTTTAATGGTTTTCTTTATGTTTATGACTATTTACATTGTACGTAGATTCTCACTGAAGGCATCAAAACTGTGAATAAACACATGGAAATATGTAGAAAACAAAAAATGGGAAAATAACGTTAAATATGTTTTATAATTTAGATTTCTTAAAATAGCAGCTCTTTGCTGTGATGAAATATTAACCTCTGGCCGTCTTTCAATGAACCTCTAGGAAGTTCTTTCAAGGCTCTTTGGTAAACCATTTCAGGTGACCACCTCATGAAGCTCAAGGAGAGAAAGTTAAGAGAGCAAAGCAGTAAGCAGAGCAAAGTCAGGCAATTTGGAAGAATCTAAAAAAATACAAATGTTTAGAGTTATTTTACACTTGTTTACTAAATAATTCCATGTTTTCATTCACATTTTTGATGCCTTTGGTGAGAACAATGTAAATAGTCATGAATATACAGAGACCCATTAAGTGATTGAGTGTATCAGAAACCTTTGACCGGTAGTGTACATACACTCTCTATTGTCCCCCCGACATTGTAACGCTTGTACTTAGCTCTACACAAAAAAATAACCCCAAATAAACTTAAAATGGAATCTGAATGCTGAAAATCAACTTAGGCTCATTTTATGTGTGAACAGATGTGATAATTACTTTTTATTTTGTAATTTATGTTTACTGTGTCTATACTTTGTTTTCCTGCTATTTTGATGGGGGCGGTGCCCTAACACCTCCTATTAATAAGCCACCACTGGGTATGTCTCCACCTCCACACACGAGGATTTTTACCCATTCTGCTTTTGCAAAGAAGAATCCTTAGACCCAATGTTAGACCCTTCGCTGCTGTAGTTGGTCCTGGGTTCCTCCTGGTGCATGATGATGCCCGGCCTCATGTGGCAAGAGTATGTAGGCTGTTCCTGGAGGATGAAGGGACTGATAACCATTAACCTGCCTCCACGCTCCCCTGACCGATATTCTATAGTACAACTCTGGGGCATCATGTTTAGGTCCATCCGATGTCACCAGGTTGCACCTCAGACTGTCCAGGAGCTCAGTGATGTCCTGGTCAGGATCTGGGAGGAGACACCTCATGACACCATCAGTCACCTCTTGAGGAGCATGATGTTGTCAGTCATGCATACAAGCACATGGGGACCATGCAAACTACTGGGTACCATTTTAGTTGCTGCAGTGACATCTCAGCAGATTGGACTATCCTGCTGCATCGGTTTTTCAGTTTAAATTTCTCTGTGACTTTGGATCAAGCCCTCTGTGGAGTCATCATTTTTTTGACCAGTGTATATACATTTGATGTCTGTACTCTTTGAGCCCTTAAAACACAAGTCAAATAATTTTCTTGTTCACACAATCTTGGCCAATAAAGCTGATTCTAATTCTTTTGATTCTGAATTATTTTGTCTTACCAGAGATTATGAATCTTATTGTTACACAAAATCTCAATAAAATACATTGAAGTTTGTGATTCTAACCTGACAAAATTTGGAAGAAACATGCATAATCGATTACATTATTACTTTTGCCAATCCCAACTAAAAGCAGTATTCTAGTATGAAGTCAGGCCCTATAATGTTTTCTGTCATGCCAAGTCTCAAATTATAGTTCCTTTCTTTGCTACCGTAATTTTGACTGAAGCAACATTACAGTTTTTTGCTTCTCTGCTGGGATTTCACTGTGTTGGTCCTAAAGTCTTTAGTTCCCTCCAAGGATTTGGGGGAAGCACCAGATCTGTACTCAAGTTAGGACTCATTAAACTTAATGTCTTGATCACTTTGGCTATATTTTCCTGATGCTTTGAAGTGAAATTTGTACAAGAATTTCTGATATCCTAGCCCAGAGTCGTCTAAATTGACTACCTTGTTTGTTTGATTGTACTTGGCTAATTTGAAACAATGTGTTTAAAGAAGAAGCTTAAAAGAAATTCTTTATGATTACTAATGTTAACGTAATTATTCCCTCTTTCTTTTATCATTAGGTCTTTGTGGCCTAATGACATCTTCGGCAACGAGAAGGACAACGCAGTTCAGACCCTCCTGCACATCTACTTCCGTCACCAAACATTGGGCCAGACAGGCTGCTTGGCGGTGGTGGGGCCCAGCAGGGACCCGTCTCAGGCGAGCACCCGCCTCATGGAGCTCAACCTGCAGATCCGTGAGGCTCTGAGTCAGGCCCAGGCATGCCAACTTCACTCGACCACATTCAGCACAGGACTGTAAGCCGGGCCGGACCGGACTGGACTGAAATCAGCCCCCTGTTTTACACACACCTCACATCCACTGTAGAGAGGGGGCCGGAGGACAAGAGAGACTCCACATACAAGGGCTAAAGGATGTGTGGGAATAACTGTGACTCTTCATGGATTAACCTTCATAATTTACCTGTATGAATGCTTAAAGCTCATAGCTTTTTCCAGACTAGGCCAACTTGCAAAATTCAGTTGCAATAATTCATGTGATGGTGTGTCTGGTGAAAATTGGGAGGATGCAGATAACTTTTTCTTTTTGCATGATCTGGCCAGGAGGAGCCCATCGCACTGAGCGGTGGCCTCCTCAGGTTTTGGTCCGGGAGTCGGTGTTGAAGCGTGTACGACAGTCCATGTAAGGACACACCATCAAGACTCATAAGGATCTTGTCTATAAAGAGTTTTCAAATGCATGCTTGAAAGAGAGAAGCACTGCAAGAATATTTTTTTGAGAAATGTATTTTTTATTAGAGCTAACATCCTAGGTTGTAAATGTTCGGATATTTAACATGATGCTGTGGGGAAAACCCCTGCCTTCAGGGAGTGTATAAAGAAATGTTTGATTGCTCTGAGATGGGTTCCCTTCAGTAGGTCTTCATGCAAAACTCACCTCTTTAACCAAATAAGTAGATGCCTTTAGACTCTCGACTGTGTGATTATATATATATATATATATATATATTGGGAGATGCTCATACACAAATGCATTTAATTGCACACGTGCAAACTCGCTAAAGCTTATGAAAGCCTAACTTATTGTACTCTGTATATATTTTAGAAAGTGTATAGTGTAAAACCAGTATTTTCCCCCCTTGTAATTTTATGTAATGCACTGTTCATCCAACATGGGATGTATGTATAAAGCCAACATGAGAAAGCAGGTATGAGTCACTCACTCCAGACTAAACAGGACATTTTACCACAAGCTTTACTTATTTTGGGGGCATCCAACTTTCAGTTGTGCTTTGGACAGATTTGGGTTCAATTTTCTGCTGGAACCATTTAATAAAGCCAAGCTGCATCAATATGCATTATTTTTCCCACAGGTTGTGCTTTGGATTTAAAGAGTTCATTTTTCTACAAATCAGCTTGAGGGTCTTACATGCTGAGAAACAATCCAAGTCTGAATCTGGTACATGTGAAATCATTGTTAATGTAGAGTCACTTTCAGTTTCCTTCATACCAGCCTCCTCTAGATAAAAGACTCATTCCTACAGGAGATTTCTCAAGTTTAGTCAACTTCCTGGAGCACGTCTAACCAGCTGCTGACCCATGGTACACCACTTAATGCAAAAATAATACTTGAATCCATCATGCAAGGTAGCAGTTTATTATGTTGCAAGACATGTGCTTACAGATTCAACAAAAGATGAAAAAAAATAAAGTTTTTGAAATAACATTCGTGCTTTGCATTCAAGTGGCCATTTGAGCCAAGGATTGCCAGCAGAGCATGTGCAGATACGTTGTGAAATTTGCTTCAAGTAGAAATGGGTTTCAGATGATGTATTTGAAGCTGAACGTGCTGTCACAGGAGAGCCTCTTGCCTTTGCACCTTCCACACAAGTCCTGTCTGTGGGGTCGCTTGGGATCAACGTGTCGCTGCGTCAGGGCACAGGAGCAGCGTGCCTTGTTGCAAGTCTAGAGAACAAGAGCAGGATGTGCAGGGGTGGGAAAAAGACTTGAACTTAAGCAGGCAAGAAACTTACATGGCATGTGATGTCTTCCACACGGTACGGGTTGAAGCCCCTCTGGCATTTCCTACAGAACTGTTTGAAGTAAACCTAGAAAAGGGAAGGGGGGGGGGGGTCACAGCCACACAAAATCCTGTTGATTAGACTGTAGCTAATCACAATTAAATTTCCAAACAGTGATCTTAGGAATTTACCCACCTTGTTGGTGCCCTGAACACACCACACATAGGCACTCTCCCATCGCAGATTGCATTCTCTGCAGTGATAATATCCGTACTTCTGTTCCAGGAACTAAAGGGACAGAAAGGCAAATCAGTAGAAGATAATTACTATAGAAATTCAGCTGATATGTGCATTTAAAATATATATTCAATTTTAAGCCAATTAAAGTTATAGATCTTAGGTTCTAGTTTATTTGCTAATCGGAGCTATCAAATTAACAGGCTTTTTGCAGTTTTCTAGCAAGTCTTTATTTTTTTTAGACAGTTGGAGCATCAGTGATAAGTTTCGTTTAAAGAAGGGTCACATGTCAAACGTGCAGCTTTGAAGTTGCAAGATAAAATGCAGCTAGTAAATAGTACAGGTCATAAATTGCGGTGGTAAAGCTAAAAAAAAACAAAACCCTATAGCTCTTCAATAGAGCCGCCGCGCGCGCCTTGACTCACCTGGAAGCGCACGCGGGCCTTGCTCTTTGATTCCTCTGCGACTGGCGGCGCGAGCTCGCTCTTCATCTGTGGCTTCAGCTTCTGATTTTGTTCCGGAGACCTCGCTGTCTTCCCATCCTCCCCAGCTTTACCTTCTTCCTCCTCTCCCTCGGTGCCCTCTCCCGGGTCACCGTGGGGCTCTACGGTCGGTACCGCCTCAGAAGAAGCATCTTTGTTGTTGTTATTGTCGTCCACTAGGAATGACGTTACGCTCCGGTAAGCTATTGGGGAGTACACGGCCAGGGTTCTGGGGTAACGGACGCCACCTGTTGCCTTTGGGCTGCTGGGCGTGGCGGGCTCCTGCCTCCTCCTGCGCTGGAAGTCCCGCTTCATGGCCTGTAGGGTCCGCGGGCCGATGGAGCACTGCACCGAGGCGTCCTTCTTCGGGTTGACCTGTACCGCCACATCCTTGGTGTTGGCCTTCCTGAGCCTGGGGGTGAGTTTGGGGTTGATCTGGGACAAAATGGACTTCAGCTGAGCGCGCTGGTGGTTGTTGAACGCGTCGGAGGTATCTCGATAGTGAGAGAAGTAACCTTTATATTTCCACCCCGCGTCTCTGGGCCGGGTGTACCTGCCCATGTAAGGGTTGTAAGATGAGTAGAAGTATCTGTCGACTGGCTCTTCGCCATATGTTGCCATCGTTTTGTTTTTTGGGTTTGGGTTTTTTTTTTTTTTTTGCTCAACCAGGACAGCCTGCGTGTTGTAATTATTTAAATAGATTGGACAGCAAGAGCCCTCCATCACGCCTGATTGGGTTCAGGTGTTGGGGTTCAGCTCAGCTTTAAAACAGGAAACACGTGACTAACAGGTAGACTACATAGAGGTCTTTAATTGTTCTATACAGTAATGTACAGATACAGTTTGATCAGCTTGGCACAGGATTGTTTGCACATGGATGATTTAGACATGTTTTTTTTTTAAAATAAGCCTTATTAAAAACGTACACATGATTGTAAATGTTTTTTTACTCCACAGGAAACCACAGTGTTGCTTCATTTTAATACACATCAGTGATTAACTTGAATGAATTAAGCTTTTGACATAAAGCAGCCTTTTTCAGCATCACATCAATGTTAACCATTCTTTTGCCCTGTCTGTTTTGTCTTTAATGAGTGACAGCAATCAAAATCTTCTCATATTTTCTGCTATGGCAGCAGCAAAGAAATATGCTTTTGAGATATTACACAGGAGTGGGATCAGGAGGACAAGGCTCTAGCATGATGGTGTTTGTGTCACTCACTGTAACTGCACCGTAAGATGGCTCAAAGTCCTCATCATGGAACCTTTGATATGTTATGTCTGTCTCATCATCGTTCATCAAGGGATCTGGTTTATGCAGAACCTCCTTCCTGTACAGCCTGTAGGCCAGGATGAAAATGCCGGCCTCAGCTGCCTGGAAGAGCGCGTACAGCAGAGGGAAAATGTACATCCCACCCATCAGCTGTGGAGGAAAGGCCAGCTTCAGGATGGCAGTGCACAGCTGCACGTTCTGGCACCCTGTCTCCAGGGATACAGACCTGCAGCTGTTGGGGGGCAGCTCGAACAGCACAGCCAGGCCATAGCCTGCAGCGTACCCACACAGAGGCATCAGGACGGCCACCACGTAGACGGAGGGTGGGATGGTGGCGAGCAGCTCCGGCCCCAGCATTACTCCTGTCAGGATGAACAGCAACACCAGAGTGACTAGCAGCGACCACAGGGATGCCTGAAGACAGAGGATCACTGGATCAGATTGACTTGCTGGAAACTGGAACCAACTTTCTACATAATGTTTTTTCTTTTTTTCAAAGGTATTCAATAAATGTAATTTTTCAAATTTTGTTACATAGAACTACAAACATCAGTAGATTTTATTGGGATTTTATGTGATAGACCAACGCAAAGCTGTGCATATCTGGGAAGTGGTAGGAAAATTGTACCTTCTTTTTAAAAAAAAAGTGTTTTTACAAATAAAAATCTAAAAATTGTGGTGACCAGATTTATTGTAACCTAAATGAATACTTTCTAGAACCACTTTTTTGCTGAGAACACATCTGCAAGTCCTTTGGACTGTCTACCAGCTTTGCACGTGCAAAGAGGGACATTTTTGTCCATTCGTCCTTGGAAACAGCTCATGCTGAGATAGATTTAAAGCGAGTGTCTATGAACATCATTTTTTGCCTCTGATTCTGAAATGGATTTAGATCTGGACTTAGACTGGGCCGTTCCAACACATGAAAACGTTTTATAATAATAATCTTTCTTTTGTCATTGCACATTCCAAAGAAATTGTCCTCTGCATTAAAAAGCATGGAGTTTGCATGTTCTCCCTGTAGATGCGGGTACTCCGGCTTCCTCCCACAGTCCAAAAACATGACTGTTAGGTTAATTGGTCTCTCTAAATTGCCCTTAGGTGTGAATTAGTGTGTGCTTGGTTGTTTGTCCTGTATGTCTCTGTGTTGCCCTGCGATGGACTGGCGACCTGCCCAGGGTGGACCCCGCCTCTCACCCATAGACTGCTGGAGATAGGCACCAGCTCCCCCGTGACCCACTATAAGCGGTATAGAAGATGAATGAACGAAGAGTAAAAAGTACTGCACACCAAACCTTTTTGATGATTATTTCTAAAAAAATTTTTAAAACCATGCATTGTTTCTCTTCCACTTTGCAGTGATGCACTACTTTGTTGGTCTTTCATATAAATTCAAATAATATGCATCGAAGTTTGTGGTTTAAGGGTGAAGGATACTTTCAGAAGGCAGTGTTTCTGTTGTATTTTGAGTTTTTCCACTTTTGGACGGTGATGATCTCCAGCCTGTTTTGATTATGTCCTCTAATACTGCTGACAGCTCATCTCAAGCTGGACTGCATCATTGCTTCTCTGTAGACTAACATCATAACGATGCATCTCTCCTTCATGTGAGACTTTTATCAGTAACGGCAGGGAGGAGCTCTCCCTGACTCAGTATCTCTGATGTCACTTCCCCCTCATTCCTCCCATCCCAACGTCTAATGACAAACGCTGAAATGTACGCAGTGCGTCTTTGAGCAAAGTTGGTCCCCATGAACCCAGAGCAAAGCGCCTCCGCTATTTTAGACGAAAAGCCAAATATAGTGAAAACTTTGAAAACTGGACCAGACATTACCTTTAAAACAACATCGGCCACACGTGTGTGGCGGTATCTCAGCATAACTCCCAGACCAATTGGGATGAGAGTGCTGCACAGGGTCAGGATGATGGCCCCGAAGGGCAGCAGGCTGACCACAGGCGTGTTGATCCAGGCCCGACTGTAGATCCAAAGACAGACGGGCATCAGAACCAGCGCCAGCAGGGTGGAGGATATGGTCATGATGATGCTGGGGAGAGCAGAGGACAGAAACGCAGTTATAGAAGGAGGCGCGGTTTGTGGCTTCACTTTAGATGACAGACATGCAGAAACGACTTTAAGTAAACACAGCGATCATCAGATTTAGTGCTTTAGGTCATTTATTCGCTCTTATTTCTGTGCGTAAATGTAGGAAATACGCGTTCTGAGGCCCACTGAGTACACCAGATCTACCTGAGGTTCATCTCTCCGTGCACCAGCAGAGACATGATATTTGACAGGTTCCCTCCAGGACAGCAGCCGCAGAGGAGGACCGCCATCGCTGCTACATCATCCAGAGAGAAGGCTAAAGCCAGAAGAAAAGCCACCAGGGGCATGATGACAAACTGACACACCAAAGCCAGCAACACCCCGATGGGTCGGCGGATATGTTCCCCGAGCTGGCTCACCTCCACAGTGCAGCCCAGGCCCAGCATGGTGAAGCAAAGGACCAGTCCGACGAACACATTGATGCTGTGGCTGAGCGGGGAGTCCCAGAAGGCAGGCACCAGGTGAGGAGGTTCTGTGTGGGGAGCGGTCATAAATCCAAGTCCAGCATCTGTCCTGAGTGCGCTGCCTTGAAGAAACATGGCACGACCAGTCACTGAAAATCCGTCTTTCACACTCTGTCCCCGGGAATCCACAGTTTGCCTTAAAGTGTACGAGATGAAGTCCGCAATGGCAGCTGCCTGTGCGCTGGAGTTCTCCATGGCGCAACAGGAGGATCGAGTATCTCCACGGTCGCGTTGTGCGCCTGCTGGTGCCTGTGCGTAAAATGATTCCCCTAGCGGTGCGCGGTCACTAATAAGAAGCTGATCCTGAGGGATGTGACGGTACGGAAGATCTTTAAGCGTCTTTAAGCGATGGATCCAGCAGGACGGGAGTCTTTGCACGGTCTTTATGTGCTTCAGCTACAAAGGTTAAAACAATCAAAAACAGCCAGATTCCTGGTCCTTGGTCACGCATTCACAATAAAAGGAAAAGTCCCTCTGCGCATTGTCTTATCTTCGTCCGTGTTTTTATTTTTTGCGAATGACGCACGACCCTCTTCAACTTTATGGAGCACGCAGCGCGCATGCCTTGGTCGTTGATTGATTAAATGAGTTAAAGCTGCTATATATGGACCTTTTTATGAAATCCAATAAACTCAATTTACTCACATAAAACAGCTAGTTATGCTTTCCTTTTGCTTTGCTATTTTGTTTCAATTCAGATCAAATCTCGTGCAATTTTCCGGTTATATTTATTTTGCCGATTTTTAACCAAATTCCTCCTTCATTGCTGTAAACTTGTGTTCTGTGCAGCTGAAGCGAAGCGTTCAGGTCATACTGCATGGATCTGACCACAATATGGCAACAATCAAACAAAAACTTTGTATATGTGAAATCTTGCAGTGGAAATACCATACCACATTACCCAGCTGCGTTTATTGCTAGTATACTTATATATTTGTTAGTAGAAATAAAATATAAAACCTCTGATGTGTATATTTAATTTAAACTCTTGTAATCCTTAACAAATGATGGGGATTTAAACAAAGTTTAACAGATCTGACTGATGTCGGATGAATCAAACTATTTTTTAAAGTAATTGTCATTCACCATCTGCTTAATTAATAATCTATCCCTAATCTAGATTGGAATTGGATGGTAGCAAAGTTTTATACAACTCAGATATGGAGAAATATGTTTTCCTTTGCTGCTGGCCCTAATAACGATGAGAAGTATTCATAAAGATTTATAAAATAAATCACAAACTCCCTCATCGTAGCTTACTTTGTCTTACAAGAAGTATGAATCTTTTACAGGACAAGTGCAATTGTTCTTTATCCTTCCCAGAAATCAATCCTTAGATTTTCCAGATGTATTTTGTCCCATTAGTGAAGCCCATTAGTTTGTTAAAACAGCGCTTAGGTACTGAAGTTCTCTGGGTCTGTCTGACGGGTCAGACACCCTAAGCAATACTAATGAATTATGGTGATCTGTCTGTATGAAATGTGTCCACAGCCCTCAGAAAAAGCGGCTGTAGCAGATCATGGTATCACTCTTCAAGAGGATATGAGTCCTGACGTCATGTCTTTGAGGTCCAGTGTGGGATGGGACGGTTTGCACCACTCTGAGATTCAATCTCCTCTTCATTCTGCAGATACATCGCAAGCTGTTGCTGGTAACCAGGAAGCAACTCCTGGTGCGTAATACGTCTTGTGTGTTGAATGCATAATGATGTTTTTGTAATATATCGCTGTATGACAGACAGACAGACAGATAGATAGATAGATAGAGTTCTTACAGGCAAGGCCAAATGTATTCATACCCCTGACCTAAAGTTACTTTTATTCAACCAGCAAGTTTTTTTGGATTAGAAATGACAGGCATCTCCCAGAATATAATACGATGATTTAAAAGAGGCATCATTATGGAAAAACTAATTTCTCAGCTTTTATTTACATTTGAACAGAAGTCCAAAATCATTCACATCCTTTGCAAACTGTCGCAGTCTTAAGGAAAATCCAAAGTTTTATATCATTCGAAATAGTCCAACTGTTCTAAATCATCCTGATTACTCTGGTTCATTGGGAGCAGCTGCTTTAATCAACAGGTTAAAAACTGCAGCTCTCTGCAGTTCTTGTTTGGACAGACATGGCTAAGATACAAGAGCTCACTGAGGACCTGGGGCTGCTCACAAATCAGGATAGGACTATAAGGCCAGATCTAAATGTTTTCATATTCTGGTGGCTACAGTTCAAAGTATTATTGAAAAATACAAGACGTTCCACACTGTTGCAAATCTCAGTGGATGTGGTCAGAAGCCAAAAGTGACACCTATGCTGGCCAGGAGGTTAGTGAGAGAGGGTAAAAGAATCCAAGAATCACCACTAAGGCCAACCTGGTGACTCTGGGCTCTACTGGTGGCAAAATCTCAAGGCACACTGCTGGGTTCCACAGACGCAGAACAAGGACGCACTTTTCCAGGTAAGGCACAAAAAAGCCTACTCAACCTTTGCAAATGCTCATTTGGACAAAGAAGACTTCTAGTCTTCTGTTTTATGGTCAAATGAAACTAAAAAACCCACAATGATGTTTTCTTCATTTGGCCTTAAACACTAAGAACACCATCCTTGCTGTCAAACATGGTAGGAACCTAATGCTTTGGGGGTGTTTTCCAGCCAACGGACCAGGGAACCTAATCACAATAAGCAGGACCATCAAAAAAGAGCAATACATGAAGATTTCTATTATCAGGTAGTCTACATAAACTTGGCCTCAGGCACCATTGGACATTTCCGCATGACAACGCCCCAAAATCCACAGCAAAAGCGGTGAAGAAATGGTTAGCATACAAAAACGGTGTATGGCAGTGACCCCAGCCAGAGTCCTGACTGAAATCCAACTGGGAATCAGTGGAGGGAGCTAAAGAGTGCTGGGAGTCCATCACTAAAGATGAATGGTCAAAAATACCAGTGAAGACATGCAAAAAGCTGGTCAGCAATTTTTAGGAAGTGTTTTATTTAATAGCCAATAAAGGCTTTTCTATTGATTACTGACATACCTTCGTTTGTTCACATGTAAATAAAAGCTAATAAATACGTTTTTACACAATGATGCCTCTTGTTCATCTTCTGGGAGACGCCAGTGTCGTTTCTGTTAATGGAAAAAAAAACTTGCTAGTTAAATAAAAGTAACTTTAAATCAAAATTTGCCATGGGTATGAATAATTGCAAGCTTCACTATAATTCTTATTTTTCCAAGTTTTAAATCAGTCTTTTTATTTTGGTCAACCAAATTAAACAGCTTTTAAAAAAAAAAATCTGTCTAAATAAAGAAGTCAGGAGCTACAGAAGAAAGGAGAAACATTTTAATTTTTATTTGAAATGTGACTTTACACAGGGAAACCATATGTCATGTTTGTGGTTATAAAAAAAGTTCGTTAAAAAAAAGTTTCACACAAAGTTTGTTTGTCTTTTTGCAACATTCATCCTGGCTTCCCACCAAATTGGAGCTTTGACAGGCACCCATCTCTTTAATAAATAGTTTCATTTACAGAACCAGGATTTTTTTCTATAAATACAAAGGCAGAAGGAACATTTGTAAAGCAATTATAAGTGTGTTGATTCAGTTACAAAAGCAGTCAAGCTTATCAATCAGGCATAGATGCAAAGCTGAAAACAATGTTGGCAAAGAAAGAAGTTGGCACAAATAATAAACATACAAACAAAATCTTAAGCTCAAACTCAAAATATGAAAATTTTAAATTATAGGCACTAATTAAAGACACAGCAATGACCCAGACACCTTTCCTAACACTGGCATGCCTTTTTTGATTCATGAAGCACATCGGGTGAAAGCCTATCAAAATGTTTCCAAACTCATTTCATTCCTTTGAATTTATTGTAAATTTATTTAATTCCTTTCTCCTCTTAAATGACACAGATCACTGGAAAACATTAAAGTTGCATTGGCTAAATGGGTGACAGTGATATTCTGTTTTTTAAAAAAAAATTATTAAATCTGTTTTTAAACAAATAAAACTTCAGTTTAATGACAACCTGTCCTTTAACTGAGCACTCTGAGAAATGTTAGGGGAGTCAGAACCGAGGCTTGGGCTGAGGTGTCCCTCGTTTCCTGGTTTTTCCCACCAGAACTGATCTGACACTTCAAACGAAAACAAGGCTTTGGAGAATTAGCTTGCAGCTGAGGTTCAAAATGAACAATTTCAAACAGAAAACTTTAATCAAAATACTGATATGGATGTTTGGACATATGCTTCTTAAATAATTTGAATAAATAATTTGAAAAAAACAACTTGTGCATACATTCTGGCTGATGTTTTTCTTTAGAAGAGGAACGACTACAGAGTTGTACCCACACAAGAGGTGCTTTCACTGCTGCAAGACATCAAAAAATTCTCTTAACACCACGGGACAGTTCACCTGCACGGCATCATCATAGAGATCACTCACCAACATCTGCTGAACACAGAGCATAATAACAGAAATGTGTGGAAACATTTCAACCTGAGGGAGGTGACAGGAGAACAGAGGAGGAGAGAGGGAGGCTGGGCATGTAGACATGACTGCAGGCAATTTGTCCTCTGAAGGCAGCCTGGTTTATTTGGCATTTTCTGTGTAGTCTGCACTATATGCCTGACCCCCCTCCTTTCCAGAGCCAGTCCCCCCAGAGAACAATGATGGGATGCCCTTTCTGACAAATTATAAAGTCTCTCCTCTTCTTTTTAAAACTCTGATTTATACACGTTTTTCTGTCTCTTTAAGGAAAATCTTATCTAGGTACATAAAGTGCCATGTTGTGTTGTCTCCTTCTTCCTGTTGATAGTGTGACCAGAGAGCCCCCTGCTGGCTGAGCTCAGTAACAACCTTCTCTCCAGTTGTCACCTGCGCTGCCGTATGTTCTAGGAGCAGGAAGAGATCTGAACAGGAACAATTGGAGAAAAATACATTATGTCGGCAGTTATTAGAATGCAATATATATAAGAATAATATTAAATATCTTTAAGTAATTCAATATGTTTTCTGACAGAGAAGCTACTCACGGCATCAGTTAGGGTTAAATAACTTGTTGCAGCTCAAACAATGAATCAAGCAGTAATCGCCCAATAGGGACATGCGGTGTTCCACTCATGTGGAAGTTAATTTAATATATGGGTATCCCTTTTTGAACTGGACTACTGAAATAAACTTTTTGATGATATTTTAAATAACAGATGCACCTGTCTAGAGGTGTACGAGAATGCATACCTGCGCACAGGTTGAGCCAGCTTGCTTCGAGGCAGAGGGATGCCTCCTCCTGCAGAAGCACTCGGTCGGGGAAGGCCACTGCGGGGGGGAGCCAGCGAGCGGGTGGGGGTGGAGGTGGCAGAATTAGGGGTAGATGTGGCCTTTACAGGTTGTCTCAAAGCCAGCGGGGATGGCGTGGCTGGAGTTCGGAGTTTACTAGGAGAGGGCACTGTAGACGGACAACGGGAGAAAGGTGTAACGAAGTTGTGTGAGGAGTTCTTAAATTTTATATCATATTCGATTCATCTGCTTTAGGAATGACAATGATCAACAGTGCAATGGTGTGAGACTGGAAAAAATGTCAGTTTAACAGCATGAAAGAGTATGTAGATTTTTAATGACATCCCACTACTACAAATGAAGCCTAATTGGTTGCAACATAAGTTTGGGAACTACAGCATGGTCACTCAAGCATGAATGAATGAAACTAGTCCCATCAGACACAGCTGCTTACTACGATTCTTCATGTGTTGACAGAATGAGGCGATTCACACACACAGCGAAAACAAGGACAATCCAGAAGCACAACATCAATACAACCAGGGAGCGCAAACACAGTCAAAGTAAAGTTAAAGATGAGAGCCGTCAGTGAATACTCACTGAAATCACCTTCTTCTCCAAAGCAACAGGAGAGTGGGACTGGACAAAGACAACAGAGACAGGCCTTAATTCAAAGTAGGTAGGAAGGGGCTGTGGGTGTGGGGACTGTCTGCCAGATTGGTTTCTAGGTACACTAACAGGATTTACCAATCACAGGGCAGGGATATTTCAAATTTTACCTGTTGGATCAGTGAGCTTTTGGGTTATATTCAAACACAGTCTGGTTATCTGATTATAGGCGAAGGAGGGAGAAGCAGATTGCCTATATAATGGAATATTTTAAGAAATGTGATCAAAAACATCAACCACAACTGATCGAGAACAGTGGGAAATATGTATTATGAATCATTGTAGTCTAAAGACTGTTGGAGCTGAACAGCAATTCCAGTTCTGCTTAAAAGATCCCAGACACTCATGGTCATTAACGTTGGCCTTTTAACGATTTATTCAAACTGTTCTGTTTTTGGGCTGGGATGAACAACTCCCAATGATTTTGCTCTGCCCATGTAGACAAACCAAATGCGTTCTGGGAAACAGTTTTAAGGTCAGAGTAGATAAAGAATGAGCTGTTTTGCAACAATGGCAACAAAGAAGGATGTTTGGAGGACTTAAGGTGAGGCTTTCAGAGCCAAGAATACTGTACCAACTGTGGTGGTGGAAGCATCATGCTTCTTCTTCGTTCTTCGTTTTCAGGGATGGTAATTTGCACAAAGTGGATGGAATGAGGAAGCAGAAGGACCACCTCCAATTTTTTTATGGATAAAGCAGTTTTTAAGCTGCTTGAATGGCCTTGGCCTTAAACCTATTGAAAATGTAAATGAACTGAACTTATATAGCGCCTTTCAAGTCATACAGATCACTCAAAGCGCATTTACACTAGAATCTCAAATCTCCAGCCAGAATTAGGCCCAGACCTTGTTGGTGGCTACAAAAACTGTTTGGTTTCACTGCAACCTGCTTGGAGACATCTACCCAAATAATTGTGGGAGTGTATGTATAATTTTGAGCCTGTGTAGATTTAAGGGAATACACAATAAATACAAACTTGTTAGCTCAACTATTGTTTTTAAAATCACTGAAGTAATTTATTGTATCAGTTCTGAAATAGGTTGAAATAAATAAGGAAGCTAAAATGGCATTTCTGATGATAACTGGATTAAAGTAGGAGTGTGAGCCTTCATGTTTGTGTAATGACCCGTCTCTGCTCTCATCTGAGACCATGTTTGAAACTCCAGCCCTGAAGAGATGGTGTCCTGCATGTTTTAGAGGCGTCTCTGCTCAAACATCGCTCCATTTTTGGGAGAATCATCTCATTAGTATTTCAGCTGGGCTTCACACATGTATTTGTGATTCAGTTCCTCAATAATGTGATTATTATTAAAGAGCTTCAGCATCACAGCCTCTAAAAATATACATCCAGAGTTGAAAGAACAGGCCAAATACTATATTGGCATGCAGAATCTGCATGCATAGCACTTCCTTCCAAATATTGCATCCAGCATTTATGATATTATACACAGTGGTTGTTATAGTGATTATGATCCTATATTGATTGCACAGGTCTATACATCATCACGTTCTGCTGAGGTCTCCTAGTGAACCATTCACTTGATTTCCGTGTTTTGAACCAGTCAAACATCCTACAATAAGCAGGACACCAGCTCCTGAGGACTGGATTTGGATTCTCCTTTTCAAAATAAAGTCGGTACGTTTGGATGATGCTTCTAGCATGAGATGGGACGTTGTGTGTAATGTTCACTGACCCAATTCTTCAGAAAAATCCAACAAAAAAAAGTTTGATGATAGAAATTGGCCGCTGACTGGTATCTCAGCTTGATCAACCTGACTGGTGGCTTGTATGTCAGGCATCGAAAGTACAGCATTTTCTGGTCACTGAATGCCCCATACCTGAGCACTAACATTAGACTGAGGGAGAAGACTAAACGTTAGCTACGTTCCACATAAATGAGGTATTTAAAAACTAAAGGCAGAAAGAGCACAGAACTGTAACAAGCTGATTAAAAGGAAACTGTATTCTCTAAATGTCTGCGGTTCATTCAGGCTCCAAGAGAGAGCACAACTTTCAGTAGATAACAAAAAGGCTGAACTGAGTACTAACCATGCTGATTGCTAATATAAGATCCTGTTAGCAATCTAAAAGATCCCCCCTTTAGCAATAAAACAAACAAAAATAAATTGAACACATCATTATCAGCTCTGTCATGCAGTAAACAACCAGTTTGCTCCACCATGTTATTTTCCTCATATTCACAAATAGAGCTGCACAAACAGCCTCTAAAATGCATTACCTTACAGCCTCGGAGACAACAAGCCGAGAACGAGTGCATTAATGCGCTTCTCTAATGCACATCCTTTTCAGCCCCATAAATATAGCAAGCCCATCATTTACACTCATCAATAGTCCATACTCTCAGTGTGTCAGAAATTGTGCATATGTCTGTGTGTAAGATCAATAGCACAGCCTCCAGCTGCTTCAGGAGCAGGCTGTTACCTCGCAGGGCGGTTGGCTTTTGGAGGAGCTGTTTGGGTTTCGGGGATGAGCGAGAAGAACTGGAGTATCTTGGGAGCTGAGCAGCAGCTGGAAAACACGGACATGTCAACATGGAAGTCTGACTTGAATTCAGTCTGAGAATCCTGGAGAATAAGGATAGATTGAAGTTTTGTTTGGAACCACCAGGGGGCGCCACAAACAAACGGGTTAAGGCTGCTTCTTTTAGGAGGTGGAGCAGCAAACCGCCAAAGAAAAGTTGAAGGGCATCAGTCAGGTTTTACCCAGTCTACGAGTCCAAACAGATGAAAAGAGGAGGGTGTGGGTTACCCATGCTTCACAGTAAAGAGAAGACAGGGAGGCAGCCATTAGGTTGGCCCACATGCCCGGTACAACCAAAGCTCAGGTAGAAAAGGAGATAGGACCAATAATTACCACCGTTAAATAGGCAATGAAGATCTTCTGCAGCCCAGGAGAAAACAGAATCTCACCTAATGTATAAAGACCACACAAACACTGTACCCTGTCCCACAGACAGCCAGGTGAGTCTCTGATCCTGCCCCAATCCACCTCTTGTAACAGAGCAGGATTACTGATCCTGGATTAAGGACGCCATTACCCTTCTCTCTCTTCACAGGATTACGTTAAATGGATAGTCGTTATTTACAGAGGATGGACTTAAAACTATCAGACTCAAATCTGAGGAAAGTATGTAGCTGCTGGTGTCATGCTTTTACTCTGCAGGTTGAGTGCATTCCATTCATGTAAAAGTTAGACAAGATGTAAAGATGAATAAAAGATGTTAGAGCCAAGACTGATCAAAGAGGATCCCCCAACAAAGAAGCCGTGTCCCTATAGAGCAGCAGAGCCGCTGCAGTGAAAGTGCAGCCAGAGACAGCAACTCAAAGCCCAGTTACACAATGACTAACAGGAGATTAGAAGGCCTGTCATGTTTCTATGCTGGAGAACAAAGCACAAACACTGGAATAATGTCAGCAGAGTGGTTGCATTATTTCAAATGAAGGCTGCTGGAACATAAATAAGGTTTGTTTGTTTAAGTCAAATCAAATCACTCAGGATGCCGTCAGCCATCATACTCACTTGAGGACTGGCTCTGGTGTCGGGGAGAGCCGCCGTTTGGCACTTGAAGGTTGGACTCACAGCTGCGGCTGTTCTTAACAGGTTCTGGTGACTGACCTGTCACCGTGGCCGAGCGTGTGAGGTTGGGAAGACTTCGACGGAGCTTTTCTGCAACAGCAGGACAGCGGCGAATGAGCACAATGCGAATGACACGGCATGCAGCAGAGACAAATAAGTACCGACACATTTCTATGAGTAAATATTGTTCTGGAGCTGCTGACATGACATTCACACCAGATGTCGGTAACAACCCGAGCAATCCACACATCCAAAGAAATCAACACAAATTACTGCATATATCAGTTTACACAGAGGATGAGCATGAAACACCTCAGCTGAAATGTATTAAATAGTTAGAAAAGCCTCTTTTTCAGAGTCAAGACGGACTCCTGTATGGAGAAGCTAATATATCACAAATTTATCGATATCATAATACCCCTGTATGCAATATGCATATAGTGAAGAAATACCAGGACTGCAATAAATGTTGGTTAAAGTGTTTGCAATGAAGCCAAAGCAGAAAGACTTCAACACTTCAAGTCATATAGTTATCCCACATCACATGTTATCCTATTATGCAGCCCTAATGCTACTCAGATGCATTGCTTTAGGCATGATTCTGACCCGTTCTTCCAAACAAACTGTCTTGAAATCGTAAAGGTTCTGAGGCCCTCTTCCATGCACTCTGATCTTCAGTTTATGAAGTTATGAAGTCACTTTTCATGCAAAAGTGACGTCATTGGCAAACAGTCAGTTGCAACAAATCCCCATGCTCCAGTCTCTTGTGTGATTCCAACGCCATCTGTGACCTTTAGCATCTGTGTCAGGTGTGGGCATCTACCACAGTGAGAGGTCATCCAACAGGCTGAATATTACATTGACTTGCAAGGTATGAGTTCATGACACTTGGAATCTATTAGCCAACAATAGATTCATTCATTCTAAATAGTCCACAGCAAAATTACTAAAACACACGCTGACACTGCAATGTGAATATTACATACAGGAGACTGGTGGGGCCATTAGAACAGACTGATTTTCCTTCTCTGAAAGTAACAGTTTCCTTGGTTGTGGGTTTTGGGATAATGGCTGAAAAAAAATGTCATTCTAGCTTTATCTTCAGATTCTTAAGAATGAATAATCCTTCCTTTAATTATATTAGGTCTCCCAGTACTGAATGCTGAAGGACAGCTCCACACCATGATGTTCACACCTCCAAACTTCACCGCTTGGTGCTTTTATTTGGGTTATGTGAAGTGACATAAACACTTTAAAACTGGTCTCATGTGAATAGACTATATTCTGCCAGTCTTTCATTGGCATTATGCTGCAAACTTTACACAAGCTTCAACATGTGTTCTCAGCTTTAAGGCTGTAGAAGGTCTTTGCTTTTACCCATCATAAGATGCTTTCTGTGTGCATAGCACAAGTAGTAAGAATAGGCCATCAGTTTGGACCAAAGCAGGCTAGAATAACGCACAGACAGGGAGAAGAGCTGCTTTCTATATACCAATAGATTTCAGCTACATATTTTTTGCACTTTCTTTTTTGTATGTTTAATATTTCTTCCCTGTGTCTTTACAACTGCACATAATTAATGGACAAATCTGCTTTTATTCCTTTGTGGGGATTACTTGAATTGTTACCACCATACGGTATGAATTTTATGTCAGCAGGTCCGTTAAAAATATTTTTAATGAGGAAAAACCTTGATGAGTTCAGTACTTATTTTTCCTGTCAGAACATGCTCCTTCCATGTTTTCTCTGTGTACCTTCATTCTTAACCACGTTGGTCTGCAGGTCGTGGCCGTGGCCCTGCAGCGAGTGGCGGGGCTGCTGCAGGCGGCTGATGATGGGCTGCGGCGAGCCCCGGCTGTAGTCGATGGAGCGAGCCGGGGAGCGCGAGCGGGGAGAGCTCCTTGGTGAAACACGAGGAGAGTGGCGAGGGGAGGGGCTGAAACGGTTGGAGGGCAGGGCAAAGGACATGTGCACCGCCTCTTCCTCGTCCTCCAGACTGTGTGCATCTAACTCCTGGTCGCTGAAGGTGCTGCGCCGCAGTGAGTGGCATGATGAACCCGAGCTGCGCCTGGACGCCGTGGCCGCGTACTCTTGTCTCAAACCTGTGAACAGACAGCAACACTGTAGCAGACACAGTCTGGAGGCAGAAAAGCATAATGTAGCAAGAGATTAAACACATACTTTCTTCCTGCATGCGTGCCAGTATCTGGACATCTGTGACGTCATTAAGTTTGTAGGTAGTCGAGGAACCCACTGAGTCCTCATCCATCTCTGATGTGCTCAGCTCGCTGTCCACTGATGACTGTGGACTAATGGCTGGAGGATTCCTCTCTGCAGCAGCATTTCTCTGGTGCACTGGACAGGAAATCATTGGTGAACATTTCAGTCTCCTACTAAAGAAACACTGTATAACAGACAGTGAACTAACAGGAGCTCCATACCAGAGTTACTGGGCATTAGCTGCTGTCGGACAATGGGCACTCTGCAAGGCGTTGAGGAGGGGGAGTTGAAGCCACTGCTGTAGGGGCTGTTGGCTGCATTTGTGCTATATGGGCTTCCATAACTCTGCTGGAGATAAGGGCTTCCATACAGGCTCCTGCGCTTGTTGGCTACAAAGTGGAATGACAAAAACAAACCATGACTCTACAAAGAAAGATGAAACATCTGACAATCATCATGTTTTCTGCCAGATTATTCTAGTTTAGCATAATTACATAAGACAAATATGTTTTATAGTTTGGTAAACATTAACATGTCTTCAGCAGGCAGAAACTACCAAATACATTCTGGCTAATAATAGGTCTTAATTTATTATTTATTAGTTCTCCAGGTGTTGACCCAAGAAGAAACTAAACACATGGACATTCAGCAATAACATCTTCATCCCCAATATGACCAGCAGCTGTTTACTTACCTTGTATCTATACTGACTGTAGAAAGTCAGTTCAACATAGCCTTCGTCTCAGATTATTGTCACACTGGTCTGCTCTGCATGTGTATGTAAGTGTCTGTGTGTTAATTGAATAGTTATCCATATGTATCAACAAATGTGGGACAGGTGTGTGTGTTAATACACACCTGGCTCCGTGTGTGTGTGTGGATATTAGTGTTTGAGTGTACAGTTCGTTATGATGTAAAGGAAGAGCTGGTGTTTTTTTTTATATACAGACGTGGACAAATTCTTGCTGTTACCCTAAAAATGAAACATAGGTTCATATTTTGCATGTGGTCATGATCTCAGACTGAAATATTTAAAAACCCAACAGCAGGAGTTCCAGTCTTTGTGCTGCTGGTGAATTATTTCTCTGACTAAAAGGTCTTCAAATTAAAGGCTGACTTCTTACAACACTTTCAATGTGACATGAACATGCAGGTAATAACTGTATTTAAAGGCTTCCACACATCTTTACAAGGGGTGCCAACAGATACATGAACATCTGTAAGCTAGGACAACCAATCCCAGTTATTCTAAAACGCTCAAATGTAATAATGTCCTTAAAAGAACAGTAAATTAAAACTATCGAGAGCTACCTAAATGACGGTTGTGGAGCAACTAACTTTTCTCTAACTCATTTTGATGACATCTATGTAACAGCCCGGGTACAGATGGGTCGGGTCATGCCGAAATATCTGCTAAAACACAGCTGTTCTTTGAAGGGATCAGTGTCACACTATATACCTGTTTTATTCTCATTTTTCCTGAACTAGTAATAGCTTTTTACTTGTTATAACTTATTCAAAGCTGAAACTCTTCTCCAACCAAATATAATAAATGCCTCACTAATGCTTAAAGAAAAGACTAACTTAATTATAAACAGTAAAATTGTTGAAATGTTTTAGTTTTTCCTGTCATGTGTCAGTTTCACCTTGGGCCTGATGTAGCGTGCTGGTTCCTAGTGTTCTCCTACAAACATCAGCAGTGTACGAGCCGAGTCAGAGCCGGACCCTCAACAAAAGCTCTGCACTGTCCTGCAAGTCTGGTGGAGTGTCTCGCACCATATGCTGAGTGTGAGCCTGATAGACTCCTGCATCACTTGCTGAGAAACACTGAACAATGCCCAGCATTCAGTCCATATGCACGCAGAACAATGTGATTCTCTGTGAACGCCTGCAAGCCAGCAGTCAGAAGGCTCGATCTGAATCTGGCAGCTGGTTACTGGGAAGCCTCTGGTGGTTTGAATGGTTGTTGTCTCATGGTGCTCATTTTCCGATCCCTGTGTTTCTTTCCTCGTGCTGCCTGGGTGTGTTTACAGTGCTCTGTGGCAACTGGGAGGCAGCCTTTTAAGACCGACTTCCTTCTCTATCCACCCAGGCTCTTTCACTTTCCCTCTTTCTCCACCTCAAGCTCTGCACTCTGTCCTCCTGCATTACTCAGGAAATACCAGCATGTCCACCCTGCTAACATCTGCATAGATCAGCTGCTGAGGAATGTCAACAACACATCAGCATGTAGGTCTGTAACGCTGAGCGAAAGTGACAAATCAATGCTTTATTTTTCCCAGAAGAAAATTCTACTTCAGCTGGCGAGAATTTATTTTGACTACCATGTTACAACCATAAATGTCAGTGTATTTTATTATCTAATGTGACAGATTAGTGTATATTTGGTGAACAGGAAGAAAAATGTCACATTTTTGTCCAAACAAAAATCAAAATCAAAATTTGGCCTATATTTGTATTCAGCCCCCCCAGTCAATTCTTTGAACCACCAGTGTTGAACATGTAGAGACAGCCTCTTAGATTAGTCAGATGGGATCAAGACCTTCTGGGAAGAGCAAGTTTCAAGTTTTACCACAGATTCTCAAGTAGATTTAGGTCTGGGCTTGGACTAGGCCATTCTAACATATGAATGTGTTTTGATCGAAACCATTCCCTTGTAGCTCTGGTTGTATGTTTCAGGTTGTTGTCCCACTGGAAGCTAAAACCTCTGCTCCAGTCTCCAGTATTTTGCAGCCTCTAATGGGTTTTCTTCCAGTACTACCGTGTACTTAGCTCCATATGTCTTAAGGTCAACTCTGACCCGTTTCCCTGACTTTACTGAAGAGAAGCCTCCCCACAGTATTATGTTCTCTTCGATATGTTTAGATCCTGACCTGGCTGCTGTGCTCCTTGATCTGCTGTTTGTTCTCTATGAAACCTGTGAGGCCTTCACAGAACAGCTGCATTTATGCTAAGATTAAATTGCACACAGGTAGGTTTACTAAACGGGTTGCACTGGATTTTATTTCATGTTGTCAGGGTAAAGAGGGCTCAAAACAAATACACATCACACATTTTATTTTTGTTAGTGAACAAATGTGAAAAACATGTATCCCTTTCCTTCCAGTTCACAACTATGCATCACATAAAATGACATTGAAGTATGTCGCACTGTATAATCATCTGAATGTTTACAGCTCAACATAATGATGTGCTTCTCTGAGTTACAGCAGGGGGCACATCTCGTTTGGACCCAGGTAGGGGCTGACTGTTTGTTGAGGATTTTACTGATGTTGCATAATATGCCCTATCACAGTAGCACTTTGTCATTCCACGAAGGCACAGACCAATCACAGGGAGCTGCAGCTCGGGGACTAACAGAAATAGTATGCCCTAAAACTCTTATGGCCTGAAAAAAATGATCCCACCCACCATGACTGATGTTACCTTAAAGAACCAAAAAGCTGAAGAATCGGGACCGCTTAAAACCAAGCAGGATTAAATGTTTGAGAAGGAAAAAGAACACAAAGGCACGAGTTTAAGTCGTCTCAGTATAAAGGAGGTAAAACAGCTGCAGGGAGCTGTGGGCAAATCACGAGAGAAGAACAAACAGTAAGGCTTGTGTAAACAAGGAGATAAAGACCAGAAAGGAGAAGAGGGATAGAACTGGCACTGAACTGTGAGACGGACGGTACACGAACAGACGCGGAGGTGAAAGGTTCTGCTCAGAAAACATGGCAGGTGAGGTATGTGACTCCAGCTTACTGGAGTTAGCTGCAGGAAACAGCTGTCAGAGCAGGAAAAAAAATCACATTCAACTGTTCAAGTCCAGCAGAAAAATATTTCCACTGATTATCAGGGTTGTCTGAAATAAAGAAGTGCTGCTGCCAGCTCAGGGAGCCGTCTCCCAGGTGTTTCCTCCTTGTTATAGTTATGTAACTAAGGAACATCGTTTGAGGTTCTGCTTTTAGCCAGGTGAGCACATACAAAAGGTATGATGACTTACTGGAAACAATGTGCAAGTTAACACCTAAACTGTCTGACTGCTTTGTGAGGGAGGGTGAATAAAAGCAACAAAACATTATTCTTTCATATCAGTAAAGACAAACTTAACCAACAACATAGCAACAGGATTTCCACGCTCCTGTTAGAAACTGAGTGTCATGGAAAGGTACCTGGCAGTCACATGGGTGTGTCTCCTGATTCCGGTCCGAGTTTTCACAGAATTTACTGGTTAAGATTAGTTTAAGATGCAAACTAAATACATTCAAACTTTTACTTTAAAATGTCAAGCACATGGCAGGTGAATCACATGATTAGGGGTGGTGGGGTGAGCTTGAGGTCGAAGCAGGATGACATTATCCTTTTAAACATAGAGTGACGACATCTCTAACAGGCCACACAGACCAACCCCTTCGCTGAGTGAAGACAGTTGAATGAGATAACACAAACATATCCAAGCATACTTTATTCATCAATCTGTCTTCTATGAGTAATTTAAAGAGAAAAATGATCCACAATACCAGCATTCCTGAATCTGGATTGTGCCTCCAGGTGTTCATCTAGATTGTTGGACAACAAAGCAGGGACTCCCTCTCTACCCCAGCGAACAACCTTCAGCCTAGTAACACCAACATGATCTAACGGTCACATGAGCATACCACTGTCAAAATGGAAATGACCCCTCTCAGTTTAGCAGCAAGGATCTAAAACCCGTCCTCCTCCCTACAGAACAACTATAATTAGTGGGAGTCCAAAAGTCAACAACAGATATGACACTGGTATAAGGCAGCTTAAGCAACGCTGTATTTTACACTCTCCAGTGTGACTGTGCCATTAACAACACTATACAGCGCCTTGCTTTAAATGTTATCATGTTGAAGAACACAAAATCTATTTTATTGGAGTTATCATTTTTTACTAGTACTTAAGTAAAGGAGAAGTAATAAGTAAAGAGCACGTGCTTCAGTTTACCTGACAGGGTGAGGTCCAGCCTGTGGATGAGCGAGCGCTTGGCCGATTCCATCTCAGGACTGGGGTTGTCTAACGTTTGCCGACACCACACAATAGGACTCAAGGTTTTTTGAAGCGGGCTGTTCAGTTTGGATTCATATAACCTGAGATGAGAAAATAGAGACATGTTAGTGTATACGGCTGCTGTAATGGGTTTAGGTTAAAACACTTACTAAGCACACTGTACAGACAGTAAACAAGCCCAATTAAACACAGTCCAATGCAATGAGACCGAGCTATGATAGGTCACCTCATTTATAATATGATCAAAACATGTGGTGCTGGTTTTACTACAGGAAGCAGCACTAGCAGGAAATAGTATGGTTCACTGTGATCTATTTCATACAGAAACATATAGCATCCTGAAGCCTTTACATTGTGCAATTCATTGATGAAAAAAAACAATACAAGATCACTTTTAAAGTTTTTTGCAAAGGAATTTGGTTTAGTGATCAGTGTGGATATTCAGGGTTCCAAAACCCCTGACCGATGGGGTCATCAAAGCTCCAAATACTTTAAAGGTTTTCAGGAGGTTCCACAACTCAGTCGGTCCGTTCTGAAAGTAAAACAAATGTGTTTATGGTTGAGAAGAAATCTGAGTCAGCAGCTGTCAGCACTGTTGCAGCCGTAGAGGAAGCCTTTCCTGATGAAAGCAAAGACATGGCAGGGAAAGTTAAGCTAATGCTGGGAGATACCAGCCTGGAATTTAGGCTGCATATTAGCATTGTTTGTAAACACAATGGAGGTCATTCAAGTACTTAGTGCTGCTTAGTAAACCTGCATCTTCATACCCCCAGCTCTTCAGGTAGCAAGCACCCATTGATAGGCAGAGCACTGCTGCAGCAGCAGGGAGCATTTTAAATCCACTCTGATGCTAATTTATGGGATTACGGGAGTCTGTAACAGGATCTGGCGAGATCTAGGCACTACGTGGTAATCCTACATATCAAGCTGATGTAAAAAGCAGACTAAACAGGCTGCGCCAAACGAGACTGGCTCTGTGGAGCGTGAGCGAGCAGTGTTTGACAGCAGCCTGATGTCAAGGCGCACTGTCGCAAACAACGCACACATAATGAGTTTGCTCTTTTAAACTGGACATCAGGGAGCTACAAATTATTAGATGGAAAAGGAGATTTTCAAGACCGTGCAGTATATTTACAACGTTAACTTAGATGATCACTGAGTGGAGGACACATAGAATCCCTCATTACATTGTACAAAGAGCTGGGCGCTGAGGATCCCTAATAGGGATCTTCAAAACAGCAGAAGCCAATTAAATGTGTATAAACAAGCATCTCTTAAAGAAGCCCCATCCATAAGTCCACCTACATTTATAACGACTACCTAACAAAATAACCGCTCCCTTCCATCTCACATCTCCCACCAGGGTCAACGTGGCTAACTAGGCATCAAATAAACTGATTCAAAAGTGCTAAAAAAAAGTCCACCTTATTATTGCTACAGGTGGAGGACAAAGAAATGTGCCTTCCCTTCTCCCAGCTGTTGCTGCACACTACCAGTCAAGCTGGCTAAAAGAAGGCAATAAAGACAACTCTGGCTGCCTAGAAAGCTTCCCAGTAGTGAAAGAGACCATGATGTAGAAACTAAAGGAGTGACAGAGATCAAGCTAATGTTGTAAAAACTACAGTTAGCAAGTCCCAAAACAGCATGCCTGGATTCTCCTACCACCAATCAGCTACCTCAGTAGACAGCCTGACTAATTACCAGTTAATACCATCTTTTAATTGTTTTATTTCATAAACAGCAGAATGGCAAAAAATGTAAGATGTTCTGCACAACAGGCGGCTGAAAACTACTACTAAATTTAGTAGGTGTTAATCCTATAAATTATAATTAATATTATCATAACAGTACTTGGCAACATCTTTTTACTAGAAGTTGTTTTAGATCATTGTGTACATGCAGTAAAACTGCTATTTTTATTCCATGTTATAACATTTTCACACCAACAACAACTCTGCAAAAAACCTATAGCTTTTATATATATTTTAAAGTATAAAGCTTTACACTATTATTTAGCTTGATACTTCTGGGATGCAGACATTGATCGGTATGCCAGGATAACCTTAAGTTCCTGGGACATCCAATTTTTATGATAAATTCAATTGCATTTATGGAAAGGAAAAATGATAAACCATTTCAAAAAGTTTATTGTTGTTGAGATATATGGTCATACATTATACTAAAAAGACACTCCCAGACTACTCGCTGTGTCACAAATTGTCTTTTATCACGTCTTTAATCCCAATATCATGTCAATTACTGCCCAATTCCTTCAATATATAGATGTTTTCTTTCAATTTCTGTATTTGTGGGAAAAGCGTGTCACAGGCACTTTAAGTACCACAGCTTCACACAATTTAGCCACAAAATGTAAAATAAAAGTGTGACCAGATCTAAATGCTTTTATTTAAGGCTGAAAAGCAACAGTTAGTCATACTGCTGCTAAATTTCATTTATGATATATTGTTAACAGTATAACTGTGAAAACCCTAACTTCTAGATATGACTATTATAATACTTATTATAATAGTCATATCTAGAAGTTAGGGTTGTCACAGTTATACTGTTATCTATAACATTTATTTATAATTATGTGATAGGCCTAGACAGACTAAGCAAAAATGTACAGTGAAATTAACACCTGCTAAGTTTAGTAGGGGCTTTAAAATGCTTATTGGGCAGAAAATTACTTCTTTTTGATTTTTAAAAAAGTAAGAGTGATTGTAACAAGTTGTTATTAGCTGGTTAATTCATTATTTGGACTATCTGCTCAGGTAGCCAGTCTGTTGTTTGAACACCACTCAACCAGCAGCCGTTCTTATAAGCAAGGGAAAAATGGTCTCTAGCGACAGGTAAGAGTGCTGAAACACTCTATATTGCATGCAGCCAATGAAAACTCTGATCAAAATGACTTTAACTCTATGTTTCCTATGATTTAGTGGTTCCATAACGTTTTAAACCTCACTGATCAGCCCATGTCCTGTAGTATAGATCTCATCTTACTGTAAAGACAAAAATATTCTATACTAGGTTAATCTTTACAAACATTATGAAGTGGGAGAGCATTAACATACTAGGTAGATATTAGTGCTGTGGGATAACAAACAGTGCATGTTGCCAAATGCTTAATCTTGTCTGTCAGACCCCTGGATGTCCTGCTTTTATCATAATGTTGTCCCCATTGTTTATGATCCCTGCAAGTGCAGTGCTGGGGATTAGCTTTATGAAGGCGTTGTGGCGTGTAGTCCTGCATGCTGAGATGAGCGAGATGATTTCCCAGCTATGTCTCAGTTGGAGCTGCATAGCACTTGAGGATCGGTGCCAACTGCTGTGTTAAAGAGGATTCAGAGGAGGACTATAACCATGACTACCTCTCCCACATGACTGCTGGGCAGGAAAACAAGTTCGGTTTTCACTGTACGCACTGATCTCCTTCCACCACTCCCAGGACAAGCTAAACAATCTGTCACTTAAAAGCGATGATCTGCAGTCCAAACCCATGAGAAATAAGTCTGGGTCTTTAAGGTCCATTAATGTGTTTCTAACAAGAAGTGTTTTAGTGGCTGTAGCCAAACTAGTCGGGTCTGGAGCGGAAAGGGAGGGTTGGCATCGCCCATATGATGTGCCAAACAATACCCTCTGGTGAACCATCATGCAGCTCCGAGGGGATGACTTCATATATTAGACAGTTTACTGGGGTGATTGTTCAGCCAGGCGTCTATGTGGCAGCTAATGTGTGGAGCAGCTGTGTTCAAGCAACTAAAGCTGTCAGCCAGCCCTTAACACACAAACACGACTGCATAGGCAAGTTTGCTTCCAACATATTCCAGTCACTCACCAGCTGTCTTCGTCTTCGTTTAGACAGTCCATGTCTTCAAGATCTAAGATGTCCACTTCATCTAGAATTGAGGTTTCCCCGTCAGACGTCAACCCCCCGGCGTTGTCTGGGTACAGGGAGTTCATACTAGCCAGAGAGGTGGCAGCAGATGCCCCCTCGCACTCATACGCCCTCTTGAAGCTGATGCCGTCGTAGGACAGCCTGGGTCTCGAACAGCGGTTGTTCTCCAACGGCCCACCATAGCCGCCTGAACCGCCGAACCCCACCCCAGGGAAGCCGCCCAGACCGGCTGCCATCCCCACTGACAGGGAGGACGAGTCGTACCCGGCGCTCAGGGGTCTGTGGTTCGCTGACATGGCTCCGGACGAAGACAACATAGTGGACCTGCTCCGGAGCTGCTCGTTCTGCTGCTCGAGTTTTTTCACCAAGTCCTGGAGTTTCCGCACCTCCAAGTCCGCGTTAATGTTAGAGTTGATATCCTCCATAGTGATTCCTCAGCCTAACGAAAATACACTGCGGTCTGGAGTGTTTTCTTGACGGTTCCTTTGCCGACAGTCCCTTTCTTTTTGTTTTCTTTACCAATACCTACGTGTTCAAAGAAGACACTTGGGAGTTTAACTGACTTAGTGAGCTCAGCGTCGTCATCTTGTCTGGATATTCGCGTTTACGGGCAGGGTCGAGGCCATTTTCATAATACTCGTCACCAACTGTGGAAGACCAACAGGCGGCGGACAACATACGTCACCGCGCTCGATGTCGAGAGCGAGCACGTAACCAACACCTATTTGCTCGCGCACGTATTACCACGTCGTTAAGAGGGGCGGTAAATACGTGCGGTAACCAGAGTTACGCTGCTGTAGGCTGAACGCAGTTAGTTGTTACTAACTTTGTAATTGAACAAGTTCGCAAAATCTTAGCTAAAACTGACCAAGCCAACCCACGCGCCATGAATAAACGCACATGCCTCTGGTGACATCATACTTGGCCTAAGACAAGGATAACCTTAATTAACAGACAGCAGTTCAGAATTATGGATGTATTTCGTAAGGGTAAAGAGTTACCAAAATTAACCTGTTCCTTCATGGAACAAAACGAAACAAAAAAAGTTATCACCGCTTTGGTTAATCCTCAGTTAACTGTAACTGACCTTAGTTTTTGGAAGGCTGAGGTCAATTTCATTGGCAAGACCCAGGCCTGATTTCTGACAGATCTGTAGAAAAACAGACAACAAGAAAAAGTAGCACATCATGCCCCAATCTAAAGAAATTCAAGAAAAGATGAGAACCAAATCTGGAAACAATTAAAAAGCTATTTCTAAGGCTTTGGGACCCTAGTCAACCACAAGGAGAGCAGTTATCAAGAAATGGATTGTTAGGAATAACCTTTATTAATATTTCTCATAGCTGTTTCCCACATTTATACCATAGTGATATAAAGCATAAGTTCTAATGTTTCCCTTTTGTTAGAATAGGATAAGAATGCTCATCGACACAGAGTACAAGGATAAATGGCTCAAGGTTTGTCATGAACGACCTGAGGCTGGGGCACTGGGTTTGATGGTGGAGCAGCTGGGAATCTGGTTTGATTAGAAAGCCACAGCACACTTAGATTAAGGATGGACAACCGCTACTACACAACCTACCAGATAGACACCACAATGGTGACACATAGTCTACTGAAAATCACTGAGGGAGAGCACATCCATTGCATTGGAGTGCCAGATATAAAACTACATGTGACCTTCTATCGGGGCTCTTTGTCATCCTTTTACAGACTGCAACGGTCCGAGACGGGAGCCTCAGCGCTGATGTCTGTAATCATTCCTCTGCATAATTTATATTAAAGGAGCTGAAAGTTAGAAACAGTTTGAGAGTCGTTCATTTAAGAGTCAGTGTTAGTGTGTTATTGCTTCTGGGGACCAAGGACCGGAGGAGCTCCGAGGCATCTGACCGCCAACAGGGTGCGGTAGCTCGGACAGGAGAAAACATGGAACAGTGGTGACCCCTCCCAGGAGTGGCCAGCATACCAAAATTACTCCAAAAGCACACGTACGACACATCCAGTAGGTCACAAAGAACCCAGAATAAGATCTAAACCCCTTAAGGCCTCACTTGCCTCAGTTAAGGACAGTGTTAATGACTAAGCAATAAGAGACTGGGCAAAAATAGAATCCACGGGAGATGTCCAAGGCAAAAACTACAGCTAAACAACAAGAACACAACACATTTTCCAAAAAGATATAAAGATCTTGATGATTGCTGGGACTTTTGGGAAAATATTCTCTCTTAGTAGGGTGCTTGTACTGTTACATCTGTCGGAAAACTAACAGTATTTTGGAAAAGTAACATAATGGTTTGGGGCTGCTTTGCTTTTTCAGGGTCTGGGTGACTTGCCGGGACAGTGAATTTCTCCCTGTACCAGGAAATCCCGAAGGAGAATGTTTGACCATCAGTTCATGACCTTAAGCTCAAGCACACTTGGTTTATTTAGCAGGGCAATAAACCAAAGCACACAAACAAGTTCACCTCAGAATGACAAAAAAACAAAACAAAACAATGAAACAACTATAAATAAAGGGGTTGCATCGGCCTAGTCAAAGTCTAGATTTAAAACAGATTTAGATACTGACATTCTTGCTCTAAAACCCGGCAGCATGGCTTAATTAAAACAATTCTGCAAAGAATGTCAAAATTCTTCCACAGGAATGTAAAAGTCTCAGTACCAGTTATCACAAACACTTGACAATTGTTGCTGCCAAGGGAGGTACAATCAATAAAGGGATTAATTACTTTTTCCACATAGGACCAGATTGGTTTTGGATTGCATTATTTTGCCTTAATAAATTAATTCTCTTGGAAACTGTGTTCCTTATGTTTTTATTCAGGTTATCTTTGATATAAAAAATAGTTTGATGATCTCAAACATTTAAATTTGACATAAAATAAAGACAGAAAAACAGAACACGTCACCATATATTGGACAGTTTTTCTTTATGCAAGTCACGCTTACTCCAAAGGATGTTACGGAACCATGTTCCACATATCCTCTGAAAAGGAAGCGTTGAGGACTATGCAGACCAGTGCAAATTCTGCTGAGCTTTATTTTAGTGCATAAAACTATGCAAATACGGTGTGCACACATAAAATGTACTTTAAATATAGCTTGGTACCTGTACAATGTTACATGGTCAGCCTTTCTCTAAGCTTTGCTATTTTGTGTAAATCATCCTTTAATTAAGAGAGGATCTACAACAACCTTCCAAGCACACATGGCTCTGGAGACATCACAGAAGACAACTGATTAAAGTTTTTTGAGTACTTCCTTTTGTTATTTTTGTCTATTTATTGTTTATGGTTTCAAATCAAATTCTTCATTGAAATGTGTTCACTTGAATTATGTAAAGCTGATGCAAAACATTTGATGTGAGTAAAATCCATGCAGCGGTTTGTTAAGAAGATTGGCTAAAACCCTAATGGCCAGATTTTATTAAAGATCTACTATGATCATTTTGAGGTTCCAGATTTATTGGTTGCTATTAACTTATTGGTTTTTATTAACCAGGACACTATTGTTTTGGCTCATATCATAAAAACAAATTAATCAAACTAAGAGGTTTAGGATAAAAGGCCAAATTACAAAAACAAAATAATGCAGAAAAGTTTTTTATTCTTAAATATGAAAAATGCTTACAAAAAAAAGAAGCCCAGTTCTTAAGGTATTTATACAGATTGATGGTCACGAGTTACAAGGCTTCCTGCGACTGTAAAAGTTCCTCTGACTTTTGAAACATATCTCCTTCCTGCACTCTGGATTCTCCTTCTGACTCCAAATTCTCCTCTACCGCCCCCTGGCTGGATATTGTAGTTTCCAGTCCCTCCTGGTCAGCGCTGGCGTTCTGTGAGTCAGCTCCTTCGTCGTCCTCATCTTCTACATCCATCTCAAAAACACGGATGTGCCTTAAATTGGCACTCAGCTGCCAGGTAAAAAAGAAAAGTAAAGGTTCAGTAACACTGAAGCTCTAAAATTTCTCATACAAGCAGTGAAATCCACTGAAAGAGGCCAAAATACCATCTGTCACAGCTTTTTAATACTGCAGTGCGTTTGCATTCACATGCCTTTCTAAATCAAACCTTTATACAGTATAAATACAGAAGATGTGGGCTAATCACAATATCGCCATAAACAACTGTATCATATTTATTTATTTCCCCTCATATCTTGCAGCTCAAGTACATTTTGTTAAATTTTGACCAAGTTTGTTGGGAGAATTTTGCAGAAAGATGAGTTTCCACCATCCATTTCATGTTGTCTGCTGATCAGTGTACACTGTAATGTTTTTAAAATTTAATATTACTTTATATAACTAGGAAAGAACTACTGAGATTTAAAATCTCATTCACAGGAGTGATCTGGAAATTATGACCTCTCTCTCTGAAACTTACCACACAGGCTACTTTACGGATTCCATTGACGGCTACAAATTGGGCCTTCATGTTTTCCAGTTCACGCCACTGATTCCCCAACACCAGACCCTGGCAAGGAATGGTACTGTGCTGCTGGTCCAACCTGACAATACAAATGACATACACTGGGTCCATGTTATGTTTAATTTTCACTTGTCACATATTTTATATGTTGTTTTTGTTATTTTTCAAATGAATTTGTTTATTTTCATTTACAGGCTGACAGGAAGCTAACGTAAAAGTGTTTCATTGTATTTTTTCAGGTACCATGTGCTAAATGACAAACATAAAACTTGTTTTTGTTATGTTACAAACACAAACCTAAGTCGTTTTTTTTTTGTTTTGCAGTTTATGATAGATCAGCAGTGTGTTAAGATCAGACAAAAATGAGCCTAAATGCAGACGGCTTTCTTAAAATGTCCTAATCTAAGTCGAGACCTAAATCCGACAGACATTCTGGTGGCAAGACTTGAAAGTTGATCTTCACAGACACACTTTAATCAATCTGACTGGGTTAGAGCTATTTTTAAGAAAAATTTACACAAATTTCAGCCTCTAGATGTGCAAAGCTGGAAGAGACATAGCAAAATATACCTGCAGCTGTAACTGCAGCAAAAATGTGCATTCACTCAAAGGGTCTGAATAAAAATGCATGCCACACTTTTCAGATTTTTATTTGTAAAAAAAGCTGCCACCTTGTATCCATTGACTTCTAGTTCACAATTATGTGCTACTTTGTGTTGGTTTATCACATAAAATCCCTTTAATCTAGTTTGAAATTTGTGTTTCAGGGTTGTGAATACTTTTGCAAGGCACTGTAATACACACACACACACACACACACACCCACACACCTCAGACTGGGCTCCCAGTGGAATTCAGTCTCACAGCTTAAGCTGGAGGCAAGTGAAACCTGAGCCAGGACACGCCTGCTGTTCTGATCCTCTGATACTTGCAGGACCACCGTTAGCATTTCATCGTCGTAGAAACGAGCATCCAGGCAGCTGTAGACATAATGAGACCTAAATGAAGATATTAAAAAAAAACTACAGTAAATGAAATTACAAGAGATGACTTTGACCTTCTGAGGTGCTAAGTAAAAATCTGTAAAAAGATCAAGACAAATAACACTCACTGGGCTGCAACACCATCATCATCTGTACTGTCCAGATAATGGCTCAGGTCAATTGACATGAAACTGTTTGGGACATGTCTGTAGAGACAGAACACATTTAGTTAGAAAGACATGCAGGGCAGAAAGAAGTTCCAAAACATCCTTATTGGCAGAAAACAAACCTGTTTGGGTCGGTTCCTTTCCGTAACAAGTAGAGTTTGCTTGGTGAAATCTCTGGCATGCAGAACACAACACAGTGCATTTTGCCTTTTTTGTCGTTCCACCTGAAGGTCCACAAGAATACACTCAATATAAAAGGCATTCTTGCTAATCCAGATACAAAACTGCATGAGATTTCTGGTTTACGTACAGAGATGGAAGTTGAAAAAGTCGCGGAATCTTTTCCGAGCTACAGAAATCAAAATGTAATCACATTAATAACAACTTATGGATATTTAAGTACCTTATATCTGAATTAATGATTATAAAAAGTCTTTACTTGTCTGGCACAGCATACAAAGGAAAAAAGACAGCCTGTTTTACCGATTTTCCAATGACTTCCTGCAAACAGATTCACAGAACTGAGTCTAACATTTTAACTGAATGATTGTACTGATGAGGGGAAAAAATAATACAGGTGCATCTCAGTAAAGTACAATATCATTAGAAAGGTCATTTATATCAGTACTTCAATTCAAAACGTGACATTCATTGTTGACATAAACTGCATAATAAGACAACCTTTTCCCCCCTCACTGTCTGACATTTAATCAGACTAAATGTTTCTTGCTTTAGGTCAGTTAGGATCACCAACATTTTTTCTATTTGCTCAATGCCAGAATAATGGGATATATACAATTTCTATTACATTCTACAGTGGTTCCCAGGAATCAAAATGTTCTTTCCTCATGAAATAGTTTTAGGAAGGGAACTACTCCCTCCTGCAGCAAGACACCAACACAATACGATCCTGCTACCCCCATGCTTCACAGCTGGGATGGTGCTCTAAGGCTTGTAGCTCCATCCAACCTTCAGGACATGTCTCCAAACATTAAGGTCTTGTCCCTGAGTGCATTTGCAAACTTTTCTTGTTGCTTTTGGAGAGATGGCTTCTCCCTCTCTTAGCAGCCTTATAGCACATCTCGCTACAGGACGTCTTGCGCCGTTATCCACATTTCACTCATCTCTGGGACCTTTAACTCCAAGGTTAAACCAGACCTGCCAAGGTCCACAATCCTGTTCCAGATATCTTTGTTGATTTATTTTGATTTTTACCATGAGGTCACACAAGGAAGCAAGAGGGGCTGCTTTACAATACATTCACAGGACTGCCTCCATTTACCCTAAGTATTGCAAATTTATCAGAAACTTACACCACCTTACATCACCGTATAGGCTTTCCCAAAACATTTAAAGGCACAGAGTCAAAATACATCTAAACTTCTGAGTTTGAATAAAGTAATAAAAGTGACCCAGAAATTATCTCTTTTACAGTTCTGACATTTAACAAATAGACTTTTAGTTTCCTGTTTTAGTAAGACCTAAAACAGTAAAGAGTTTATTATGATTTCATGTTAGATGGTGAGAAAAAAAAAAGATTGTTTGCCTTTTTATACAGTTTAGATACATATCTGGTTTTGACTATAGATGACAATGGCTGTTATATTCAAAGTAATAGTAATGGATCTATAATACACAGATTTCATTTTTTGAACTGAATTAGTAAAATAAATGAACTTTCAGCAATGTTCTTGTCTTCTTCTTGTATTACTGACATGCACCGGTAGCGCACCCAAAACCTACTGCAGGTTTCTGCAGGCAGAGCTCAATCACACTCTCCATCATCCTCTTGACAAAGTGCAAAGACTTTTGGGGATATGATGGAAACAGCAAAGGGCTCTCTGGAAGAAGCCAAATAAATAACCAGTTATTGTGTGTTTTCCATGATTCCCTTTATCCTCCTTCTGTAACACAGATCAGTTGTCTAAACTCAGGATCTCCATTTACCTTTGAGGTGTGTGCTCTCCTGTAAGAACTTCAGCCACTGGTTTCCCTTTGTGTTGGGCGGAGACACAAGGTCCTCATCTTCATCCTTCAGGTACTGTAAAATGTCCACACGAGACACAAACATGAGTCGTTTTTCCCCCCGAAACATTTAAAGTTGTCTCAAAGAAACGACTTACCTGACCAACGCGCTCTACATTAAAGTACTTCCCCTTACGATCAAAGAGTTCCTCATTCTGCAAAACCGCAAAGCAATGAGCCACAATCCCAAACATTGTAAGAAATTTCTTAAAAATCGCTCATCTCACCTCGCTGAAATGCTCCGATAAGAAATCAGCAACAAAGGCAATGTCCTTCTGAGTCATCTGAGGGATTAAAAATACTTATTATAACTGTTGAATTATACCTGGAGGACTGAAAGTCAGAAATCCGTAATAACTCACCTTGTTTAGCTCTGGCGGTACGTGTTCGTCACACATTCTCAGCATCGCTGTAGAGAAACACATTTTAAAGGTTTGCATATGAGCAGTAAATAAAACTTAACAGACAGGATCTCACAAGCCAGAAACTGGCTGTTGCACACTGTATGGAGAACATCAATGTTAAAAATAAGGGCAAAATAAGGTTATGGGAAATAAAAAAACCTTCCTTCTCACCTACATAAAGCCATCGAAAAAAGGCTTTGAAGTTTTTCATGCTCTTGTCAATCACCCTGAATAAAAACATAAAGGTTTTAACAAGTATAAACAATAAAATGTTACAAACTGAGATGATTTATAGACTTACTGCAGAAGCTCATTAGCCTTGAGGGAGAAGGAGCCAACAGCCGTTATCGCACCTGCATACACAAAACAAACACACACTCATGCTACTATCCCACACAGACCACAAATAACATGAATCGCCAAGAATTAAGAAATATTAGGCTTTGTGAGGATTTTGGGAATTTTGCAAATATTCGGGTCCAATCTGTGACGCGCTGAGATTCAGTTACGACACAGGTCCGATAAATAAAGGTAAACCTTGAGATTCAGCTTGATTCGCAGGTATATTGTCAAGAATCCAGTTAAGAACAAGAATCTGTTAAGAATACTGCACGAACGTTTGGAATCAGTTAACAATACGCCAAGGTCTTCTATGAATCAGTTGGGATTCAATTCAAATTTGCTACTATTCTTGACAAATCATGGGATTTTCCATCAACATTTTTATAAAAAGTGATGAATGACTAGCAGGAGTGAGTATTATTTGAATGATTGTTGATATTTAGGAGTTAAAATGTTTTAAGCGAAGTGATTATTTGTGCCAATAAAATGTAAAAACTAAAGTGCTTCTTTTTGGACATAAAATGTATTACGAGACTAAATAAAAAAAATATAATCCTACTTTGTTTTATATTTGTTATTTATTTGAAAATATATTATTTTTGTTTTTTATGTTTTTAATTAATTATTTTCCTTGGTTTTACATTTTTCCCAAGGGCATTAGAGAGATCTGGGCAGTTTTAGGGTACAATGGGCCTCAATGCTTCACGAATCCCCGGCTGAGTTTAAAACACATAGGAATGCCTACGAATCAATTAGGAATCAGTTATAATATATTTTACGAATTTGGAATTAACTGGGATGTTTGGGATTCGGACGTTCGGCACCGAAATTCTGAACAGCTCAAAACTTTTGCCATGAATTCCAGACGGCTCAAGAATGGCAAGAATTGACTAAGAAAAAATTACGAATTCAGGAACTTATTACGATTCAACTAAGCATTCTAAAATTTTGGCATTCTTGGTGATTTGTGGGAAGTAGCGACGGCAGTCCTGGGTCCATTTGCCCCTCCGCCAAATTAGCGCCTACTTGTTACCTTTTCGTACCTGTAAATAAACCATCTTTTACCCATGTTCTTAAACCTCTGCATATCAGATTAGGTCTCTTTGTAGTCAAATGTTTTCCTGAGTTATGGAGGTAAACAGTCAGAAAATTATTTAAATCTAACATCTGAAAACTTTGAATAACAGCTGATTTCTATTAGTTTTAGTCCTTATCCTCGTATGGATCAGTTAACTCTTGTGAAATACGATATACTGCGATAAACTATAAGCAACCCCGTGCGAGGAAGTGATAAGTCATAAAACCACATCTCCTCAAAGCAGACTAGGAGTAGATTACAGAAAATTATTTAAAATTGTTGTTTGTCAAAAGGGGCATTAACTGTCCCTTTAGTAGGTAGGACATGACAGATGGGGAAGGAAAGCACCCATCAAGCCAACAACTAAAGAGATAGACTGTAAATATTGTGCATGTGTTGTGTGGTACCATCAATAGCTTCTGAATCCAAACCGAGGCGCTCAAACTTTTGCTTCCACAGGGACATTCCTCTCACCTCGCTCAGCTGATACAACAGAGCCTCAGAGCCACTGCAAAGGACACAGACGACGTTTCAATAGGAAGAAATCAATAGTTTCCAGAAGCAGCAAAGAGACAAAATACCTCTGCAGGTGGCTGATCACCAGCTTCTGGATGCTGGAGTAAGAAGACTCAATGGACTGTCCAAGCTTTTTCAAGCCCTGAGAGAGTGACACAAAGCCATAAAACAAATAGGATTAATGCTTCTGGATTGGATGATCTGAAATCATCTAGAGGTAAAGCTTCTCTTGTCTTACTTTGACAGTCAGTTGGTTCATGAGGAGAGCCTGTAACTCAGGACTGAAAACAGGAAACAAGCGATGAGAAAATGTACCACTGATGTACACTTTAACAAAAACTGACATGTAAATAAATACATCCTCTACAAAAAGCAGTTGAAGCAGTTCAAGATGTGTTGCTACCCTCTACAGGACACTTTAGATATTACAGCATAATAATGTGTAAATGAAGAGTTTAGTAACCAACCTGGACTGTCCCCACAGCAGGAGGTCCAAAAACTCATCCTGAACCTGGGTGCTTGTGTTCTTTTCCTGCAAAGACAACAAGAACTGGGTTTTACCCAGCGTAGTCTGCACACTGAGTCATTTTGATGGAAGCAAGGCAAATGGGGCAAATAATGTGTTTTACTCATTGCAGAATCTGTAACCATAGTTGTGAGCGAATATTTTCTCATTTCCGTTCTTTTTTAACCCTGCTGGCATGTTTTTCATCAGAGGAAAACCACTTTGGAAACAAACCTGAACAAACTTAGTGAGGCGAAGGTCCATCTGCATTAGAATGTCCTCCCAGGCTTCACACATGCAGGTGAGTGAGAGGTGCAGGTACTGCAGCAGGGTGGAGATGTGGGTGAACTTGCGTGCCATCCTGGTGACTTCAGGAAGACAGTCTGACAGCAAACCTGTGTCCAGCTGTGGGACGACAATGATAACAGGTAGAAGATCAATATAAAAAATAAATCCAAGTCAGAGCAGAAAAAAGGTCCGCAACTGGGTGATGATGTTCTGTTATCCACCTCACCTGAACGTAGCAGATCTCCGAGATGCTGTCAGCGGATTGGACTTCTGTGATGAGAGACAGGGACCTAAGATCACTGGACAGACTCAGACTACGACATGTTCCTGCCACCTGCAGAAGGTAAACAAGGAAAGCTCAGCCAGTAAAACTATTTGTGACGTTCATTGAAAAAGTGGGTTTTGGATCTTCTGTTGTGTTATCTTTTATGAGAAATGAGCATAAAATTACAGCATTTCTTTTGTAAAACCTACTGTTGGAGAACTGCAGCAAAGAGTGACATCGTGGGGTCAAAATGTTTCCATTACAACAAACTGATTGTTTGGGTTTGATGCCACAAAACAGCTTTTTTAATCCTACCATCACAAACATGGTAGGAGTTTTCTAAACTCTGCTGGGAGTTCAACTGGAGATGTGTACTTTGGTCAGATGAGTCAAAGATTGAGCTGTTTGGCAACAAACAAATCAGGTGGGCCTGCCTTGAAAAAAAATTAAAAAGTGGAAAACCCCTCATGCCTACTGACTAGTACAGTGAAAAATCTATGGTGGGTTTCTGTCCCAAAGGCCCTAAGAAGATTATTAGAGTGCACAGCATCATCAAGTCTTTACCAGAGAATTTTACATAAAAATCTAGTGGCCTCTACCAGAACTCGCTGGAGGGACTATGCATCCCGTCTAGACTAGGAACGCCTTGGGATCTCCCAGAATGACTTGGAGAATGTCACTGGGGAGAGGGATGTCTGGGGGTTCCCTCCTGGACTTGCTAACCCTGCGGCCCAGTCTCGGAAAAGTGAAAGACGATGGATGGATGGATGGATGGATGCAGAATCAACCTTTTCCATGGACAGCTCAGACCTCAGACCTAAAGCCTACAGACAATGTGTGATGTGAGCTAAGGAGAAGAGCTGCGACTCAGGACGGTCTAGAAAGATTGGTCGAAGATTCCTCTCTATGACTACTCCAACCTCGTGAAATGATATAGGTGAAGACTTAGTGTTTCTTATGGGCAAGAAAGGTTGTATAAACTACTGAAACCAGAGGTGCCAACAAAAGGGCCACCGAGGACTTAGTTAAAAACAATATGTTCCCCTTATGAATAAATGTACTTAAATTAAAGGTTGGCTTTTTCAAAATTATTCAGAAATGATGCTGCTGCATAAACATACATGATTTTAGGGTTTTCTTACACATGTATTCTTCTTACAGTGTATGTCCTACAGAGGGCATATGGGACAATTCCTAAATAAAAGCTTTACCTTGCCAAGAGTGGCAATTTTGTACATCCCATACGCATAAAGCTCCACAGATCCAGCCTCTCCTCCAAGAACGAGGATGTTTAGCCTGTTTGGCAACAACAACAAAAAACGATAAATTGGTTTAATAACTAAAAAGCTGCGCGGCATCAAAATGTTGCCACTGTGTTTCATTATCAATAAGGACCCCTTACCGAACTTCTCCGAGGAGGTTGAGGATCTCATCAGACTTTTCCTCGCTGTAACAAAGACAGATAAACACATTCAGCTACTACTCATACACAGCATGAGAAACTTTATCATTTAAATTCTCTCTCACCTGAAGATCTTTGAAGTGGTGCTGTAGCTAGGAAGAAAAAGTTTGGATCAGGTTAGTTTAAAATAAACTAGTATCATTGTGATGTGATAGCCACTCAATGCTTTTACCTCTTAGGGAGTGTTGGTAATTCAGGAAGAAACTGTTTGGATTCATCTTCAGCATTATGAAAGGAGCCAAGGACACTGAAACAAAAGAAGAATCTTTTGCACATTTCTAGCCAGATTAGACACATTCTGGTTTGCGTCCTGAACCCGGGGCATACCTGTTCTCCTCCACCACCTCCATCCAGTTCATGCAGGTTACAGAACTCTGCGTTGGAAACATGTGAAGGACCTCTGCTTTCTCAACATCACAGAGGACCACCTGTTTGGTGTCTCCAAGACTGAAGGCCAAAACTGTTGTTTAAAGGGAGAACATGTCATGTTTATGTGATTCCATCAAACAAGCAGCTAAAAACATGCTAAATATATTCAGAGCTATCCTTTACTTTTGCCATCAGGTCTCCAGGCGAGCGCAGTGATCTCTTTCCCAGTATATTCACTAGGTGGTAAACTCCAAACCCGCTGGAAACTAGCCAAGCGATGAAGCAGCAACTGTGGAGAGTTTCCAGATTTACAAAACATAAAATACCGCACATTAAAAGTTCTGCGCCCAATATTTTTATGTATTTAAACCCACCTCTCCTGTTGTATTAGCCAAAGCAATCAGATCCCTCTTAGGAGACCATGCCATACACAGAACAGGGTTGGGAAGTTGCTTCTCTCCCACTTGCCGGAAGGCAGGCATACTGTTGGCTGGAAAAGGTGGCCAAGTATGAACAAGATTTGAATTTAACCATCCAATGATGATTTAGTCCTGTAGCTTTTAGGGACAAAATGAAACTCTCTCTTTTATTGCCAATTACCATAACAATTACGGTGCATTTAGCTTTAGGTCAGCATATAAAGTATAAATACGAACGTTCAAATTGGATTTAGTAGAAGTAAGGCTTTAAATATGGAACTTGTACGAAGGATAGAGTGTAGAGGATGGAGGGATGGATGCTACAGCTCAATTTCTTATGTAGACCATGTGACGGGAAATACAAACATTTTCCAGTCCTCAGTTTTCTTTTTCCATTCTTATTCGGGTTATCCAGACTGTGTAGGAATCACTGTTAAATATTTTTTTTTTTTGGGTTGATGAGAAAGCTGACAAAATAACTTCTGGTACACTTGATCCGCATGAGACGAAATCCAACATTATCAATTTAAAGAAGAAATTGGGATCTACGGTTGAAATAATGTCAGTGAACAAGCTGCCGCCTTTACATAAGAGACCACGTTAATTGCTGATTTATTAGGATTACGACAACAACAAAAACACACGCCACCCTAATGTCATCATGAAGAGTTTTCCCAATGCTAGGTTGCTGCTTCACTGACCTCTGAAAAGCCGATCCACTGATGAAATACTGTGTTGTTAGCTGGTTGTTAACAACCTCGAACAGCCTATGCAGGTTGACAGGGTCGTTATATTTATATCACCGTTCCGTTTCCTAAAGCTGGCTAAAATCAACTAGAAAGCACAGCTTTAACGTCAAGAGAGCGTCGCAAACGCCGCAGTTAAGATTTTGTTGCTATTATTTTACAGCTGAACATACGCCGCCATATTTTCACTTCCACCAATCACAGCAGAGCAACGGGAGGCGCGAAGAGACAAACCTTCTCAACAAAAAAACTCAATTCGTAAATAGATTAGATCTGTTGACATAAAGTGCTTTTGCAAAAGTATTCACGTCCCTTGAACTTTCACACATTTTTGATGTTACAACTACAGGCTTTACTGTATTTTACAGGGATTTTATCAGGGATTTTATCAGTACAAAGTAGTGCATTACTGTGAAACTGAAGGAAATTGACACATGGTATTCAAAATTGTTTTCTAAGATTCTGGACTTTCAATGCAGTAGTATTGCTTTTTGCAAACTGCAAATGGGACACCTGGCTTTCTTTCATTAGTGCATTTTTTTTCCTTGCCATTCTTTCATAAAGACCAGATTTGTGGAGTGCACAACTAAAAGCTGTCCTGTCAACAGATTCTCCCATCTGAGCTGTGAAACTCTGCAGCTCCACCAGAGTTACCAGGGGCATCTTGGCTGCTTCTCTGATTAATCCTCTTTCCCTGGCTTGTCTGTTTAGGTGGCCGGCCATGTCTTCAAATGTTTTTATTTGTGCCATAATCTTTTATTTGTAGATGATAAATAGTGCTACGTGAGATTTTTTAAAGTTTAGGATATTGTTTAATAACCAACCCTGCTTTAAACATCTCCACAACTTTCTCCCTGGTCTGTCTGCTGTGTTCTTTGGTCTTTATGGTGCTGTTTGTTCACTTATGTTCTCTAACAATCATTTTCTCTCCACTTAACATATATGTACTACGTTGTGTTGCTCTATATTTTAAATGGTTGTGGCTATAAGGTGACAACATGTAGAAAATGTTTTGTGGAATAAATATTTTGCAAGGCAATGTAGGATAAACCGTTGCAGAGTGCAAGCATAGTATAAAGAAAAGCTGAACATGTTTCAGATCGGTTCTCATGTACATGAATCAGAAAACTGAACTATGTGTGGATGTTAAATTAAGAAGTTACTATTGAATAATACAGTTATTCATACTTGACACCTTACAGGGAGCTGACTGCTGTAGGTTTACACACAAAGAGAATTCCAGGTTGCTCATTAGTTGGTGGACAGACATGTATGTGTGATGACAGTGAAAATTCCTTCCAGACTTATCACCTGCACTTAACTGTAATCAGTAGACTGAAGAAGAACCAGAATAGCTCATGGAGCACAAAATGTGATAGTGGACTGAAATAGACCAAGTGAGCCTGCATGATCCCCAATAGCCTAACTATCTAACAGACTGTTTTATCGTAGGTCTAAGATGTCTTTCTGTACCCAACGGCAAAGAAATGCATTTACTGGATGGTTAGACAGCTGAAATTACTGGTCTGGGTCATGAGGTCAACTCAGCTGGAGATAGCAGCCATATGTCATTTCAGGTGTATTAAGACGAAAAACCTTATAATGTCATTAGACATAACATGGCTTTTTCAGATAGTGATGATACGTTACACTGCTCCCATAACAGCATAATATAGCTGTGATGTTCTAACAATACAACTGTCTCTGTCCAATGTGTTTAATTAATAAATACTACTTCAGTGCAGAAAATGTCACCTCCACCTTCTGTTCCTCAGGACCACCTCAATACTCTGTCCTCCTGCCAGCAGTCTGGCTGTGTAACATGAGCCAGGGGCCAAATATAGCCCCACACAGTGAGCAGTTAGGGACCATCACAGATGGGACAGCAGCAAGCTGGACAGGCAGTATGCAATTGGACTCTGAAACTGAAAGATCCTGCTGACTGTCTGACCAATAAGGCAAGAGATAACGAAGAGAAGCTTTTTTTTTGCTTCTTTCTAACATAAACAAGACAACCCTGGAGCCAGAGGACCAAGGAGGAACATTCAGACAAACAGGGACATTTGAAGGTAAATCTGGCTGTTTAAATGAACTATATTTTGAGGTTTGGTTTCCTAATTGTTTGTTTGACAAACAGCTTAAATAATTTACATATACTGCTAAACTGTTTCCAACCTGGCTGATTTCTATACATTAGTTATGTGAGGTTATCTTCTGTCAGGTTACTCTAAGGGTCTTAATTTCCTCTTATTTTGAAGTATATCTTTGCCTTCAATATAACAAATAAACTGATTATAATACTAGAAGTATAAACAGTGACACTATGGGACAAAAGTAACTATAAAAGATGCAGATTATGTCGATCGGTCTCAATGTTACCGATTTTCCACATCCAAGCAGTCCAGTTGTTATTGCTCCTTTTAGACAGCAGTTGGTTCTGTGGACATCGTCGGCATTTGTGTACTCGCTCTAAATTCATTGTTACTGGATGTTTGTGAAAATGTCTCCACTGATACCTGTGTGAGTGCTTAGAGGTAGCAGCCCTCTGCTTCTCCTCTGGGTGGGTGGGGCTGTGGCGCTGCTGCGAAACATAGCCCAGGGAATTATAAATAACAACAGCTGGTCTTCAGGACGCCATGAGGCTCTGAGTGTCACATCATCCACGTATCAAGTCCAAACAACATATTATTCACAAACTCACAGTCAGAAGGGATCAGCTCAAACAGCATAGTAAATTTGTTCTATTTTGATCTTAACTACAGATGCTTGGTATGTCTTTACCACTGTTTTAGGATGCATCATGTGTAACTTGTAACTACGTCTACATCCATGTTTGGATTATAGTTAAAAATCATAGTCTTTTCCACCTCTTGTTTGTGAAATGGCATTTTACACCAATGCTAAACTATGTTTTCTTTATACCAGGCTGTTTGAGTGATGCTCTCAAAAACAATTTAGGCCCAATTAGTAGAGTTTAACAAAAATCAGTTGCATAAAAATGCCAAATCAATAATAAAACAGAGGTAATTGCAATCAGCAGTAGCTCTGTATTTGTTTTAAACACTTAAAATTTGCCTGACGTTTATGGTATTCAACCTAATTTATTCATTTATACACACACACACACACAAGGGCAATTTAGGGAGACCATTTAGCCCAAGTCATATTTCTGAGCTGTATAAGGAAGCCAAAGTACACAAGTAAGCCAAAGCATGTTAAAGGTCATACCACAACATTTCAATTGGATTTAAGTCTAGATTTTGATTAGATTACTCCAAAACCTTATTTTTTGTTTTTTTTAGACCTTTCATAGGACCTGCTAGTGTGCTTTAGATCATTGTCCTAGATCAAGTGTGCATAAGCTTAAGGTCATGCATTGATGGCTGGAGATTCTCCTTCAGGATTTTTTGGTCGAGAGCAGAACTCATGTCTCCATCAATTATGGTGAAGTTGTCCAGGTCCTGAAGCAGCAAAGCAGCCCCAGATCATCACACTAGCACCTGCATATTAGATGCGTGATGTTGTTTTTCTGGAAGGATATGTTAGTTTACCTGTCACAATCCTGAGGTGTTTGGGTTTTGATTTCTTTTGTGTATATATTTTAAAAAATTTTACTATTTATTTTACTCTTTAAGTCTTGGTTTCTTAAGGTATGTTAGGTGTTTTTATTACTAGTCCATTCTTTTGTGTTTTATTGTTCTTCCCACATCTAGAGCTATTTCCTGATTCTTCCTTTGGTTTTGCTTTGCTCCTTCTGGTTAATTAGTTCTCGTTCAGCTGCTCTACCTTCTCTCTGCTTCAGTTACGGCTTATTGCCTTTGATTAGCTCCTCTGGTTTGCCTGTCTTTCCTCCACCCCTGCTTCAGTATTTAAACTCTTGATTTCTCTTTGCTCCTCTCTGATTTCACCCGTTACCTCTACTCTCTGCCGTACTCCTTGCCTGTCTTTGGATTACCAGTCATGGCTGGTCCTGTTTCAGCGTCTTCATCTACTCCCTTTGTGCAGACCATTTTTGTAACTTATTCCTAATCTTTTTTTCATTAAAGATAGAAAGTCCGATTCACTCCAGTTCTGGTCTGTTCTTATTAGTCCATTTTTGTCTCGTCAGTCCCCAGATTATCTTCCTAAAAGTCTTAGGGATTATCAAGATGTCTTTTTGCAAATGCGAGCCGGTCGTTTTCCCAGTCTCCTTCTCATGAACACTGACCTTAACTGAGGCAAGTGATGTTAAGGCAATGTTTTTCAACCCTGGTCCTTAAGGCACACTGCCCTACATGTTTTAGATGTTTCCCTGCGGTAACACACCTGATTCAGATGACTGCAGTTCAGCAAAAGCCTGTTAATCAGCCATCAATTGAAATCAGGTGTGCTGAGCCAGGGAAACATCTAAAACATGCAGGGCAGTGTGCCTTGAGGACCAGGGTTGAAAAACACTGTGTTAGGGATTGTAGTTTTGGAGTGGGACCCAGGTGCAGACAGGAGCGTTGGATGAACATAACAAAGTTTATTAGACAAGGGCAACAGGATGAGGTATACAGCAGAGTCCAGGCACAACAACAGGCAGTGTAATGGGAGAACCCAGTGGAGAACAATGAGAAATAGGATATATACTAAGGGAGGTGTGGAGAATAGCAATGAACGCTAGTGTGCTAATTAGAGGATGATGTGGAGCAGCTGAGGTAGAAGGTAAGGAGAGGAGCTGAGTGAGGGAGATTAATTAAAACAGATGAGCTGAACAGAGATACGAGAAACACTAAATTACGTAAAAAAGACGAACACTAACATATGGGGAGTAAACTAGAATACATGTGGAATGTAACACAGGAAGAAACTAAAAAACTGAGCAGAAGGGAATAACTAATAAGGCAAGAATATAGAACATAATGAACAACAGGGCATAGACAAAAACAAACACAAATGAAAACCAAAACCTCACACCTAAGGATCATAACAAGTGAGGCCTGCAGATGTTCTTACTTCTTTGTAAACTGCTGGATGAGCAACTGATGCTGATAATTTTGGTAGCCCAACAACTCACTCCAGGGAAGGTTAGCCGTTTTATGCTTTCTGCATTTGTGGACAATGGCTCTTACTGATATTCTCTGAAGTACCAACACCTTAGAAATTGTTTTTTAAAGCTTTCGAGCTAACTGGTAATTTAGGTTTTCATGATTTAACAAGGGGAGCAGTTATATTTTTACACAGGAAATACTGTGGCATGACCTTAAAATTGCACGAAACTCTCCAAAACCCTGAAGCAGTTGTGTAATTTATACTTTGCTTTAATAAGTTGATCAAAGTGTACAAAAACTGCTATTTACAAATCCATGATTCCCTGTTTTTCTTATAAGTGTTTAAGTGTGTTACTCAGATGTCCATTTCTCTCATCAGAATGGGTAAGACGATAGAACACCCCATTCAAGTAAATGTCTACTAGAAGATGGTACCTGACCTACTTTAAACTTATCAACAGTCAAAGCAATAATTACAAAAACTGAAAGTGTGGCAAACAATACTAGACAAGGACCTACGTTAATGTTGCCACAACATACAGCGAGAAGGATGGTCAGTGAGGTAAAATAAAAAACTTTAAAGAAAAAAGTCAGAGAACTGCAGCAAGGGTCATAGCAAGTCTGCATAGCAACAATTTATTTTAAGGCCTTTATATACATCCTTATCAGGCATGCAAATCATTCAGGGTGGGTTCTGCATTAAGTGATTTGAGGAACTTAAACAAGCTTTGATCATACCTTTTTATTACTGCTATTATTTTCTTAAATATGTATTGCCAATGTAATATACTTTTTTGTTACTCTTACTCTAGAGGCCACATTCCTGCCTACTTACATTGATTTGATTTAAGAGAAATTATGGCTGTGTTTTTGTTATTTGATCATTCTCCCAACCAAAATACTTTATAGTCAGTCAGGTTAGAGCTGAATATTATTTAGATTATTTTTAAAGACACAGGCATTTCTAGATATTCTTTGTGTTTACTTCCACCATTTGTACCTTCCACTCTGTTATTATTCAAGTATGTTTTTACGTATTTTCAGCTGGAAGAATTCAAAGCCTGACTGTAGTTTTAATAAGATTTTAATTATTTTTGTCAGTTAAATGACAGATATCCTAAAAGAAAATCTTACCTACGGTATTTTACAAACATTATATCAGTGTAATATAACGTGTGGAGAATGTAACGGCGAAACTATCCATACCGGCTGAACCTATCCACATTCTGTCACATCACATAATTTCACTCTGTTTCATTGGGATTTTATGTGATAGACATGTGATAAGGAGAACGATAAGTCAAGTCAAGTCAATTTTATTTATATAGCGCTTTTCAGCAACAAGGCACTCAAAGCGCTGTACATGTGGAAAACATTACAATGATACAGAAAATCAAACACAGAAAAACAAATCAAATGACATTAATAATCCTTGGGAGTTTACTGGTAAGAGCTGGTTCTAATCCAATCTTTCTAATAGAGGTAATTAGCTCATTAAGTCCTCTGTGGTCAAGAATTCATCCTGTGCTAGAAGAAAAATGATAATATTAATCCTTGAGGTCGCTGGTATGAGGCAGTTGTGCTCCCATCATTCAAATAGTAATAGGCACTCATTGAAGTCTAAGTAGGGAAGCTGGGTCACTGGTATAAAACATTTTTAGTCCAAACTTTTTAAATACTAATAATGTCTGGCTTTCATTGGTATGAAATTGTTGTAATACAATCCTTCTAAGAAATCTAAAAATCTCTGGTCATTGGTGTAAAAACAGCTGTAGTAAAATTTTCAAATACTAATAATATTTGGCTTTTGCTGGTAATCCTTCTGAGAAATCTGAAAATCTATGAAAAGTAATGAAATCACACATTTAGGTAAAGTAAGATAGGGGCAAAAAAAATCATATTTCAGACTCTATTCTTAGCAGAATAGAGTCTGAAATAGTAGAAAAAACCTCAGCAGGGGTAAGCAACACACACAGAAGTAAAGATTCAGCAAGGGTACGGTGGAATCTTGAGGGTGCGAATGTATAAGTCTGAGTGTGTTTGCAAGAATTAGACTGTCAACACTGATAGAAGTGCCATTGTCCTTGAGAAGAGAGCTGGAAGTTTTATCAATCGGCCGCATAGTCCTATCAGCACACAGCTGGTAGGGGAATGCTGGGGAAGAGCGTCGTGTTTGTATAACATCCAGGAGATATTTTGTCGATAGCCAGTTGGCGGAAGTTGCCAAAGCCACGTTGGGGTGCCGGATTTAGAAAAACAATAAATGTTGTGGTTCAGGCAGTTGTGAATTTCCAACTACCTTAAGAGTTTTACTATATGTCTCAATTGCGAATCCAAAGAAGGAGTATATGTGCTTCATCGAAAGGTTTCCCTGTCCCTGCTAAAGAAAAGCCCCCCACAGCATGAAGTGCCACCGCCATGTTTTCACCATGTTTCCACCATCCCCTGTGAGGATGGTCTGTTTGGAGTGGATTGTTATTCCACCACACACAGTGTTTTGCATGTTGGCTAGAAGGTTCAATTGTACAGTTATCTGATCAGAGCAGCTTCTTCCAGATTTTTGCTTTATCCCCTATATGACATGTAGGGGATAAAGCAAACAGGACCTCTTGCCACCCCATCAAGGAAAAATTTGTGAAATGGACGACAAATAGCTGCCATGTCAATGGATTCTCTCAACCGAGCCGAGAAACCTCTGAGGCCTTCACAGTGCTGCATTAAATCACAGTTGCATTTAGGGATGCCAGTGCAAAGGGATCTGATCACAAATGCGTGTTACATGGAAAAACAAGTATCCTTTACTTCCATTTCACAATTATGCATTAAAAATCAAGAAAGCACATTAAAGGTTGTAGAAGCAACATAAAAAGATGTGGAAATAGTCAAGGGGTGAATAATTTTGTGGGGACTGGATGTTGTCCTAGACACAGGGCAACAAAGAAATACCAGTGATGTGGACCAGAATCTCAGTAAAGCCCTTGGCTAATACCCACCAGCTGTGTCCAGACAGCAGCACCCTGAGTCATCCTGTCAGCTATGACTCTAAGTAAATGATACGATACTGTGTTATAAAGTTTTAATTTTAAACTGGACTTTCGTCATTGCCTTTTTGCAGATGAATATCTCATCTACAATGTATCCTGTGCTGCATGCACCATAAACAAAGAAACGAGCTGATTAATGAAATTAGATTTGTATTTCAGGATGCAGGACGGGAGTTGGAATCAACCACTCCCCATTTCAGTGCTGCTCAAGGATCCAGCAGCAGGTGGGACTACAGAGGGTGATGCGGGTGTGTTTTCTGAGGCCTCCTCTGATGGAGAACTCTACCTTGTCTCATCGACAGAGCTGGATTCTGGACATGGGGACTTCGCAGATCTAACTGCCTTCTTGAGTGCTGAGGAGATTAATCTTAGCCTGAACTTGGCCCGGGAGGCCTTCAGTGAGGCAGGTGAATGTGAAGATCAAGACCCCTCTAGTCTTACACATCTGGAGCAGGCTCTCCAATCTGTCCCTTCCCTTGTTGTGTCCTCTCAAGCTACTGAAAACCTCAACTCAAGCCCAAACCTGCACCATCAGACCAAAGTTTCTTGCCTCGATGACAGTGGAGCAGTTTCAGTTTCTTCCAGCCAGAATGCTCCCATCATCAAACCTGTACAGCTCTCGAGTGGGACTCCATCCTCAGCTGAGAAGGTTGTACGGCACAAGCCCATTCAGCCTGTGTATAAGCAAGATAAACCCAGGCTGGTTCACGAAGGCCTCGAGCTGAATGATCGAGCAGCTTCAGCTACAGAGTTCTGCAGCCGAGCTGCCACTTTCATCGAGGAACTGTCATCCATTTTCAAAGGTTCTGCTCGGCAGGTGGAAGAGGAATCCTCCTCTCCTGACAGTGGCTATCTGTCCCCAAGAAGCCAGCAGACTGTCCCTCAGGGCTCAGTCTCTGCTTCCTCCCTCCCTCCAGGCCAACAAGAGGACTTACAGAATAACTACACAGAAATTGGAGAGGGGGGTTCTGAGAAGCACCTACATTCTGGAGCTTCACCAACATCCGAACCTCTGTCCCCACCTCAGTTCCTTCAAAAGCTGAAAAGTCAGGAAGTGGCTGAAGGGAGCCCCATTCGTCTGGAGTGTAGAGTCCAAGGAAACCCGCTACCGCTCGTCAGGTAGGCTTCTACATGATTCCTTTGATTATAGTGCTGTTTTTTATTTATTAGATTTTTCCCTAAATAAAACTGTACCATTATTTCACCGTAGGTTGGTTTCTCTTTACGTCACCAATGAAAATCTCTAATGGCTGGTCTTACCTTACATTAATCTTTCCTCCTACAAAATCTGGTCATGTACATAAATATCTTATTTTTCTCCATGTAGTGCTGTCAAGCCCTAGAGAGAAGTGATATCTTTGATGATAGTCCCAGTGCTATTTAGGTGGACAAGTGTGATACCCACCCCAGGTACACTGTCACTGGGAAAAATATCCAAATATGATCCTAAACATGATGAAAGCAGTGTAGGATATTATTGAATAAATGTAATTTGACAAAGAAGCTGAGCATTAATTAGGTTGCTAGTGAAACCTTTTTCTGGTGAATTCCTAAATCTTCAGTTTATGTTCTGACTGATGATTGTGCTAGGAAGGGATATAAAATATCCTGGCTTAGTCTTGCCAAACAAGGATGAGTCATAGATTACTATTTTACTACCAAACTCCTCAAACATTGTATGTCCCAGCTCAAAATAACATATAATTTAAGCCTTTCACTTCTACCATACATCATACTGCAAGTAGGGGCTAGTGGCAGTTTTTGTTATGGGTGATGCTCACCACCCAGAGTGTCTTGTCCTTGTGGGCGGCATGAGTACTGTGGAGAACAAACAGTTATCTGTAAGTTGCACCCTAAACAGGTTTTGGATTGCATATTTGCTCGTTTACATGGTGCACAATAATCACCATGTAAACACTGTCAGAAACATACTGATAAAACCTAAACTGGATTTTAATTAAAGCTAGATGATAGAAATGACTGTTCATGTGGAAAATACTTCATCAAGGGGCAAAATTTGTTTGTGTATGGGACACTTGTAACGTGTGTATGGGGCCCAAAAGAAGGAACTTGTCTAGGGTGCCAATTATGTTAGAACTGCCACTGGTCCTGTGACATAAAGGCTAAGGGTAAGGCCAAAATCAGCTTTTAGATGTGCATACATTCCAAGCCATGTGGCAATCCTGCATGAGAAAAGTCTAGTTGCTGGGATTAATATAGCCACATAGGTTTAGGAGCTTCTTGTGAACCATTGTCACTCAGCACACTCAATCAGTGCATCCAAAGACGTAACCCGAGACATCATATATTAACTTGTGGGGGAATGTAGCTGAGTTCTCTAGGCCAAGCTGACCTCAGACGGACAGAAAAACAGCGAACACTTGTTCTGTGGTCAGATGACTCCATGGTTCAGCTGCTTTTGGGACAAAACAGTTCTCCAATTATGGGTGATGAACATAAGAGAGACTATCCAGACTTTTATTAGTGAAATATCAAAAGCATCTGTGATGAAGGTTTGGGGGAATGGTGTCTGTGTTGGTGGCACAGAGTTACAGTGCTTTACAATAGTATTCATACATTTTGAGGTTTTTATCATTCTGTTCTGTCACAACCACAAACTTTTAAGTATTTTACTTTAACACATCCATTGGTCCCCATAATGATGATGTGAACAATGTGATGTGCAGCTTTAGTTTTCTGCAATACACAGCTTTTTGTATGTAGACTTAAAACAATGATCTGACCAGAACCTGCTATTCCACATGCTTGGTGTGCCTTCTATAGCTTGTAGCAAACTAAAAACAAGTCTTTCTTTGGCTTTCTTTCAACAATGACCTTCGTCTTCCATAAAGGCCAGATTTGTGGAGTGCATGACTTATAGTTGTTCTGTTGTCCTATTCTCCCAACTGATCTAGGGATCTCTGCAGCTCCTCCAGAGTTACAAATGGTCTGATTATGCATACAAATAAACCTAATTGTCCCACTTCACAATTCTGCAGTACGTAGTACTGGTAAAAATGTGAAAAAAGTGCAATGGATATGGATATTTTTACAAGACATTTTTTTTGCAGTTATTTCACGGTATCTGTGATCATACCTGAATAATTTACTTACAAACATGCCTGATTTTTTAAAAGGATTTCTAATGTTTGGTGGAGGTAACTGACTGACACCTTTCAATTTATTAAAGATCTCATGTTACTTTTTAATGCTGTGGATATATTATGTTTAAATCTCCATTTCTATTACAGCTATCAGGCCATTCATATAATTGCTGACCAGCTTATTGCATGTTTCCATTGATGTTTTGACTTTTACTGTATCTTTGCTGATTAGCTCCAAGTCTTTTGATGTTGGAAGGCCTACTTGCCATTACCCAAATCTTTGGCTCCCTCCACAGATTATCTATCCAATTTAAATCTGGACTCTGGCTGAACCACCTCAGAATGTAAACCTAAACCTGCCAGGGGGCATAGATAATTTTGGGGTTAGCTGTATGTACCAGTTTTATTTTACCATCATAATAAAGTTAGCCGTATGGGGTAGGAAGTATTAGTATTAGTAAAAGATAATTTTATTCTGATATAAAATTTCCAAATTAAATTAATACCTTCTCTTCCTGTTAGCTTTGTGGTTATTTTAGTAAGATAATGACCAATGTTATGCACACATTGTTGCACATGTTGCAACATAGACTTTTCATAAACAGAGGATGTTCAAAATGTATAGAATAGAAATATCCTTTATGGTCCCACAGGGGGGGAATTCAGATGCATCAGCAGCAAAGTGAAAGGCAACTGGAAGCATGCAGATTCATAAATAAAATGTGAGTAGGGAGATTTTGAAAATGTACAAACGTGCATGTTCGATTGTGCATCAAAAGCAACAAGAGATTATTTACTAGAAATGAAAAAAATATGCAAATAATTGCAGGGATGTAAACACTTAACTGAGTTTGTCGGGAGCAGTGATGGTTATAAAGTCTAACAGCTGCTGGAGGAAGGATCTGTGATATGCTCCTTTGTGTACCTAGGATGCAGCAGTCAGTCACTGATGGAGTTCTCCAGATGGGCAACAGCTTCATGCATGGGTTGTGAGACATCGTCCAACAGTGATGTTATTTTTTGCTAGAGTCCTTCTGTCTCCAACCACCTGCACTTTAAGTTAAGGGTGCATCCTAGGACAGAGCTGGTCTTCCTGATGAACCTCTTCTTCTTAGCTGTAAATAAACTGCTGCTCTAACAAACTACACTATAGAAGATGGCTGATGCCACCACAGAGTCAAAAATTCCTCAGGAGTGCCCCCTGTATTCAAAAAGATCTCAGTCTCTTTAGCAGATAGAGTCTGCCCTGAACCTTCCTGTAAAGAGCATCAGTATGATATATAATAAATAAGATAATCAGACACCGACAACCACAGATACAATGAAAATCTCAGTTCTCCAAACAGTTGACAAATCAAATCCTAATGAGGGTTTAGGTAGAATTTACAACAAGCCTCCTCTAATTGGTTTAATGTTTAAAATAATGTGAAGTTTGGTTAGTGAAAACACTAAAACTCTCATACTGTCTACTTATGGGGTTTGTGAATTATAACAATAATCATTTATTAATGTGAGTAAATTAAAACAATATTGATTCTTACCTGATTAGTTAAGAAAACCCTGTTTCACTTTTACTATTATATTTAAAGAATATGAATCAGCCTTCACACCAATGTGTTGGTGATGTTGACCAGAACCAGATCCAACCTTGCATGCTGACTGTTCCAGATAAGGTAAGTGATCTGGGAGGTGGCCAGAAGGTGAAAGTTACCCCTGTGTTGACAAGTGGAGCACCTGGTCTTTAGTTTGGGGAACTTCCACCCAGTGTTGGCACATTTATGTAGTCCTGCTTGTGCAAGCTGAAGCCAGGACGATGTCTCATTTACAGTGCTTTCAAAATGTGTTAAAGCCCCTGAACCTTTGTACATTTTAATTAGATTTGATGTGATGAGTCAACACAAAGCACAAAGTAGTGTATAATTGTGAAGTAGAAGGGGAATGATAAATAGCTTAAAATATATGTTTTTTACTAATAAAAGATTAAATCAAAATTGAACTTCTCATTTATACTGCTATGTGTGGTGAACTAAGACTGCACCTCAACCTACACACAACCCCCAGATTAAAACATGGTGGTGGCAGTCTCATGCTGTGGGATGCTTTTCTTCAGCAGGGACAGGGAAAATGGTCGTAGTTGAGTAAAAGATTAAAGAAGCTAAATACAGGGCAATGCTGGAAGAAAACCTGTTTGAAGCTCCTTATGACCTTTCAACAGGACAACAACATCACGCATACACCCAGAATTACGTTAGAGTAGTTATATCAAAGCACATTCATGTGTTCAAATGGCCAATTCAAAGTTCAGACCTAAATACAACTAAGAAACTGTAGCAAGACAAAAACTGTTGCCCACAGACGTTGTTCATCAAATCTGACTGAACCTAAGCTATTTTATAAAACAGAATGACTAAAACTTTATATGACTAGATGTGCGAATGTGGTAGAGACATACCCCAATAGATTTTAGCGCTTTAGGTGTGTGTTATCTGTGTGATCAAAAGATACACGGCTCACAGCTCAGGATGTGTATCTCCCTTTTTCGATGTGAGGGGCCTCTTCTTTGGCTGTATAAATAGGCTTCAAGGGAGCAGGAGCCAAGCACAGGAATGTTTGCAATCCAATGACAAGGCGTTTTAAGTCCAGGCTCCACATCTCCCCACACCTTCTTGGGAAATATGAAGCATGTTTAACGCAGGGAAACAGGAGAGCAGGGGTACTTCAGCAGCACCTACATTATACTGTATAACCTAGAGAAAGGACTGCAGAGAACTGAGGAGGGGAAGGTAGTTAAAGTGCTGTGAAAATGATTTTTTTGGTTGTTCCTTTTTTTTGTCAATGTTTCAGATCATCACACAAATCTGTATATCATACAAAAATAACCCAAATAAATAAAGAATGGAGCATTTAAGTAATGATTTCATTTATTAAGGGAAAAAAGCTAGCCAAACTAATCCGGCCTAGTGGGAAAACGTAATTGCCCCCTAAACCAAAAAACTGGCTGTGCCACCCTTAGCAGCAACAACTGACATCAAGCATTTGCTACAGAAAATGAGGTTTTACATCACTGTGGAGGAATTTCACCCCACTATTCTTTGCAGAATTGTTTTAATCCAAGCAACCACGCCACAGCATCTTGGCTGGATTTAGGTCCAGACTTTGACAATGTAACTCCAAAACCCTTATTTTATAAGCCATTCAAACGCTCATTGTCCTGCTATATTAGCCAAATGTGCTTGAGTTTAGGCAAAAATCTGATATTGGAGCAGTCTTCTTCAGGACTGTATGGTAGGCTGTCTAGTTCCATCAATTACGACAAGCCGTTCACGTCTTAAAACAGCAAAGCAGCCCCAGACCATTAAAAATTATTTCTCTTTCTGAAATTAGGTCTTAGTTTTATGCCAGATGCACCAGGACACATCCCTTCCAAAAAGTTCTTATCAGTCCAGAGATTATTTTCTCTATTGGTTTTAGAGATTATCTAGATGTTTTATGAATAATGTAAGATGGGTTCTTTTTGGTCATGAGAGGTTTTTGTGCTAGACAGTTTCCATGGATGCAATTTTTTGTCATTGTCTTTTTGATAGTTGAATTATTTAAAATGACCTTAACTGAGGGAAGTGATGCCTGCTGGGCTTTAGGTGTTGTTCTTGGTTCGTTGTGAACTGCTGGATGAATTCTAGGAGTAATTTTGGTAGCCCGGCCACTTCTTGGAAGGTTCACCACTGTTCCATGTTTTCTCCATTTGTGAATAATGGCTCCCACTTTGTTTTGCTGCAGTCCAAAAGCCCTAGAACTTGCTTTCTAGTTCTTTCTAGACTAAAAAATGACAGTCTTTTTCATCTGTTCTTGAACTTTGTGTATATTGGGGCATGCTTTACTGGTTTTTGAGATATTTTAGTATACTTCATGTTGTCATACGGGTTCTATTTAAGTGACTTCTAGGTTCTACAGGTCTGGTAGGAATCAGACCTGGGTACAGCTAAAAACTGAATCAAAAATGTGGTTAAATCATGATTTAACAAAGGAAGACATTCATATTTTCACATAGGGCCAGAATGTTTTAGAAAAGTAGAAACAGAAAAACTGTATGGAGCAATTTGTTTTTCACTGTCCTGTTAACTGTTGCTACCACATCTGTGTGCCACAAAGAAACATTAAAACCGCAAAGAGATTGTTTTCCCAAGCTTTGCTGCCAGACTGCCCGTTTTGTCTCTTTTCATTGCTGAGTTGCCACTTTGTGTGTGATCCTCAGTGTTCGGGCACTAGATGGCAGCAAATTGTTTAAGGTTCCAGATATTTCACCTTTTAGGTGTTCCTTCTGAGAGGAAAACATATCAGTGTGACCTAAAGGCAAGGTTGCACGGTCAAAGCATTAGTGATCCACTCTCAGTTGTGAAGAATAAATGTTCAAGAATATAAATGTAAAACAGTTTAACTGTCTCTGTTATTTGTGCCTGTGTCTATGTTATTTGCACTTTTAAATCATATTTTCCCATGGGGCGCACCTTTGAAGCAGTTGCCAGAGCAAGCAGGTGATGCACCTCCTCACCTCCACAGACTAATGAGCCGGTTCTGATCTGATGTCAGTATTTTCCACAGCCAGCGAGGAGGCATTCCTGGCGGCTGAGGGTTAGGCGTGACCTTCCGTGGTCAACCACAAGCTGTCTCAGCCAGAGAGTATTATGGTGCTGAGCGCCTGGTATTCTTCAGCATGCCCTCATTCCCCTCACACACAATGCATAATGCAGTGCTCTGTTTTAAGCGATTCTCATACTGGATTGGATAAAAGTTACATCCCAGTGGGAAATTATGCATTTCTTTATCCTGAGTTCATACCTTCTTCTTTTTAGAGGCTGGGTTTGGGTTAGGATTACCAGATCAGAAATCAGGGAATGTGTTGAGTCAGTGCAAGACCCCAGTGTATTTCTGAGCTGCTAAAGAGAGCATGTCTAAACATCATTGTTGGTGTGAGGTCCCAATGTGCAAAGCACCAAACATGCCTCTCTATTTCAGTTCACTGGAAATTAAACAGAAAATCACCAGCGTGCTATTCATGCGATGTTCTCATCCATATCATTACTTTGACTGCCTCCTGTGCAAACGAGGCAATTCAAAGCTTGAGATGTCGAAAATTTAAGGATGATGGGCAATTAAGGGTGGGAGCAGCCTTGGCTTCTAAGTTTCTGACAAATACACCAAAACCACAATGGAAACACTTGGATGCTTTAGTGGCTGCTCAAACATTCTGCCTAGACATCCATGCAAAACAATGTTTCCAAACCTAAAATAAGAATGAACATGCCATTTGCTCCCAGTTATGTACTACAGTGTCATTCATGTGCAGATGTGACCATGCTACCCTGTTTAAGTCTTTATTAATCATAGAAATGTTTAATTTTGCAAACACAAACTGTGTCTGGGTGTTTGGCTCAGTTTTGGCTGGTTCTTCAACCATTAGTCTAATTTTAAATGCTGTGCCATATTGGAAGTCTAGAAGAAACTTCAGCTGGTCTTTAGCCAGAGCTGCTTAATATATCCTAGTTTACAGTTATTGTGATATCAGTATTGCAAAGTATTTATTGGCTTGCGATAACTTTTAGCTAATTATAAGTACATTGCATTCACCTTTTTATGCCAGTGATACATCTGATGATGATTTTTGTTTAAAGCTACAGAAAATGTTTTAGATGTTCCTTAGGATGTTCTGGTAAAATCATCAGGAAACGACAACGGACTTTTCAACATAACCACATTGTTAAGATGTAAATCATGAACTGAGTTTTTTTCCAGTAGCTGAATGTTTTATCTTCCACCTTGGCCATGGACACTTCTGCTTCTAAATGTTTGTTTTTAATCAAATTTGGAGATGCTGAGACTCCCTTTGACTCCCCCTCCCACCTGACTGGTTCTAGAAGTGAGGTGAAGAGGCAGCTCAGGAAACTGAACCGGAATAAGGTTGTAGGTCCAGATCGTGTCAGCCCTAGAATCCTGAAGACCTGTGCAGAGCAGCTCTGTGGGATTCTGCAGCACCTTTTCAACCTTAGCCTGGCCCAAAAGTTCCAGTGTTCCAGTGTTGTGGAAGACCTCCTGCCTTGTTCCAGTACCAATGAAAACTCAATGATTATAGACCTGTCGCCCTGACATCCCACATCATGAAGGTCCTAGAGAGACTCCTGTTGGCCCACCTGAGTAAGCAAGCAAGTACATATCAGGACCCCCTTCAGTTTACCTGTCGCTGTGACATTAGAGTTGAAGATGTCATCATACATGTGCTTCAACAAACCCACTGTCATCTGGACAAAGCCAGGAGCACTAGGAGGATCATGTTCTTTGATTTCTCCAATGCGTTTCACACAATTCAACCTGATTTACTTTGTCAGAAACTCCAGAAGACTCAGGTGGAGGCCTCAACAATCTCTTGGATCAAAGCCTACCTGACAAACAGTCCCCACAGACGTCCAGTACAAGACAGACTCCTGTCATCTGCAGAAATACTCAGATGACTGCAGTTGTGGGGTGGATCAGAGATGGACAAGATGCTAAGTACAGGGAGCTGGTGGACCGCTTTGTGGCATGGTGTGGAAACAATCATCTCATCTTGACCGTGAATGGGGATGCAACTGCGAAGCCATCTACAAGAAGGGACAGAGCAGACTATACTTCTTGAGGAAGCTTAGGACCTTTAGTGTTTGCAGCAAGATGCTGCATATCTTCTATAAGTCTGTTGTGGAGAGTGTGATCTATTCTGCCATCATCTGCTGGGGTAGCAGCACCAGAGCCTGGGACTTAAAAAGCTCAACAAGCTGATAAAGAAGACTGGCTCTGTTCTGGGGACTCCTCTGGAGATCATGGTGCAAAGAAGGATTCTTCATAAAATGAAGATGATTATGGAGAACCCTGAGCATTGTCTTCATGGACTGTTGTACAACATCAGAGTGTCTTCAGTCAGAGGCTTCTTCAGATCTGCTGTAAGACAGACCTCTACAGTAGATCCTTCCTGTCCACAGCCATCAGCATCTACAACAGCTCTTTGAAGACACCTGGATAATATGAGCTACAACAACATTTAATTTCCCTTTGGGATTAATAAAGTATTTTTGAATTTGAATTGAATTAAATAGACTACTCACTGTCTGGGCCCTATGTTTGTGATAAACCAAAGTATATCAGGCGATTAACATTGTTATTGTAAGTATATTTATTTAAATTTGTCACACGTCATATCGCTATTGTGGCATTCATCACATATCACCTTTTTTTTCTCATATTATCCAGAACATATTTTGGATGCATTAAATATGAAAACTGACAATGTGTATGATTTTTGGGGGCATAAACAAATAAAAAAGTATACTTTATTTTTCAGGAGCAGACATTCTAGACCGTTTTTGGAAGATTGTTTATTTTATACAAGTAATGACGGAATATGGGAAGAAAAAATGTTTAATAACAGTCACCAATAAGTGAATTGTGATTCGCATATCAATACCAATACTAATTTATTCAGTTCAACTTAGTTTGTTTACATTGTACCTGTTCACAACACATGTCATCGCTAGGCACTTTACAAAAAAAACAGCTTCAATAATGATATAAAAATATGTGATCAAATTAACCAAAATTAAACCAGTGTAATCCAATCACATTGAGAGATTCACCAATGCGTACAATGAGTGAAAACACTTCCTAAATTCACAAATTACAAAATTCCATACATTCCCATTAGTAACATCCTTTCTTTATTCACATCCTTACTTCATCACAGAGCCACTATCACATCTGGTGTTTTAACTGCAGGTAAAACACCAGACCTTGAGCTCAAGCTCCTTCTTACATTTCAGAACTAATGATAAGCCACAAATATAGCATTAGTATGAATGGATGTGAAACTAACACTTTTACAACAGATATTCCAGCACTCAATGTTTGGAATTTGCTCCACAGTTGCTGTAAAGGTCCTAGCTGTTACCTTCTGGATGCTCGCAGAAAGGTTTTGATAGTGGACCCTATGCAGGCCCTTGACTTTGTAAAAGCCCTAAGCCACGGATGTCAAACTCCAGCCCTCGAGGAACGGGTTTCCTGAAACTTTTTGATGGGTCTCTGATTTAACACACCTGACTCAAATAATTAGGCCATTAGCAGGACTCTGAAGAACTTGACTGCATGCTGGAGAGGTTACTCAGGTTTGTTGCATCAGGCTTGATACAGCTAAAGACTGCAGGACACTGGCCTTCAAGGACTGGAGTTTGAAACTCTTGCTGTAGAACGTCACTGCATGATGAGGAGGTAATTCAGCCTTTTCCTTCAAGTGTGTTGGACAAGGGTCACTGGTCACTGGAGTTTTAAACAAATACAGTTTGTTTAAATTGGTTATGGTGGTAAAATCAGTTGTCTAAGTGTTACCCTGTAAAATATTAATGGTGAGAATTGTAGAGTTTTTAGGAATAAAGTGGTGTATAATTCTCTCCATTTCCCAGATATTTTTCATTGATGTTGTACTTCTATGCACAAAAAAGAGACAAATCCAACATAAGAGCCTGTTATGGCGTCTTAACCAGTGTACCATTACAGTAGCCCTTCTACATTTTGTCAAGAAGATTTTGTATGAGGTCATGGCAGGTGAGGTCTCATGATGTAATCTGACTGTAATGCAGACTCTTTGGCCTGTTTTTGCAGGGTCATAATTTTAAAATCTCCTTAGTGGACTCATTTGATCTCTGCAGGAGAAATGGAAAGGTGAAATGTTTTTTTCTTGTTTTTATATTGCTTGCTTCTTTAAAAGGCATGAGGTCATTTCATATTTAAACTCCAAATAGCTACAGGGTCGAAAATGACTGAAGGGCTTGACATGTGCCCAGATTTAAAGACATAGCACAAGAGGTTTCTATATCTGCAGTAAACTTTATTCCTTAAACATGACAGCATTTGAAAAGGTGGTATTACAACAAGCTATAAAGCACTGAGATTTAGCAGAGTGGTGTGATATAGTCAGTTTGACGTATTACTTAGCTCTCACCATGCTGATATCTCAACTCTGCTGACAGCATGTGTCTAAGGTGAGAGTACATTTGAACTTGTTCAACACAGACCTATAAAGGGTTGCCTTAAATGGACAAAACGGCTCTAATATAACACCAAATTACCTGTGAGCCAACCATACACACTCCTCTAACTGCACTGCAGCGTACATGCCTGCGTGTCATTTACATATCAGCAGTAAAACACTCTGAAAGACACATGTAGGATGGATTTGTCACTGGTTTGTTAAATGGTCCTTATGACGAATGGAGCTGCCCTGTTGGGCCTCAGCGGTGACTCCAGCTTTCCCGCTGGCCTGGAGACAGAGTGTGAAGTTTCACTTGCCGAGGTGAGACATTTTCTGCTCACCTTGTAGCCTTGGTGTCTAGGCGGGCCCTGAGCTTGACAGCCTCTGACACATAATGCCAAAACTCAAACACTCCAGTTGCACAGCTCTGCTTTGGTCATGTTAACTTCATAGAAATATAAGTTCATCTGTGTCCATCAGTGAGATGGACACAATGTCTTCAAAGACGTGTTAAGGAAGAATATAACTCTTTGTCCTTTGGTTAAATACTCCCTTCTTTTCTTTGTACAAAGACCATTTCCACAGCCTAAAATGATTCTGGGCTCAGTGTCAGCAACATGATGCAATCATGTTCAGTGCTCAGAATATGGGTCTCGTGAAACTGTGAGAATAAATTTGAGTCTATATTTCCCCCCCAAAAGGCTAACCTAAATGCCAAATTGTTAGAGGGAATGCAACTAGCCTCTATCCTATTAACTGTCAACCATTGCAGGACCAGTGTGTTCCTGTTGAACTAAACAACCCTCTGGAAAAAAAACAATTTAAAAAATGGAACTGAAGGAAATTAGTTTTTTTTTTTAAGGACGCATGTGAGCATATCAGTGATAGCTGCATAGATGGAATGCCGGGTTTAATGAAGAATGTCTATTGAATGAAAGCAGCAAGTACAGCAGGAGAAAGATTGTCTAAGACAGATTCAGGAGGCGGCTAATCAGCTGATGCTACATAAAAAAATCTGCTCTAACATCTTCTACTATGTAGTTTGCAAAGTCTGTATAATGTTATCTGCAAAAGTGCACATAGTTATAATAAATATTATATTGCCACACTGCTCTGCCCCCTGATCTGATCTGAAATTGGTCTATGAAATCAGTTTATAACCTGACTTTGTGATGAACCAACAAAAAGTAATGATGCATAACTGTGCAGATATTGAGGAAAATTAAATAAAAAAAAAAATTTAAATCTGAGTGGCTTTCTGCAGCATGACTGCACGGTGGCTGCACCGCATTCAGTGTGAGCCTGGCCTTACTGTGATCCCGTGAATACAATCCTGCACAACCAATCGTCTATAGAAATAATCTACCTGTGTGTAATTTATTCTAAGTATAAACCCAGCTGTTCTGTGAAGGCCTCAAAGGCTTGTTAGAGAACAAAAGTAAACAAACAGCATTATGATAGCCAGGGAACACAGCAGACAGGTTTAAATGGGTTAGATTCTAAAATATATGCCAAGCTTTGAATTTGTCATGGACTGTTCAGTTAATTATCTGAAAATAGAAAAAGTATTGCATCACTGCAATCAATACATAGCAATCCATGTAGTCTTACAGGCGCAGCAAAGAGCACTTGATTCAGAGAAGCAGCTACGAAACCCATGGTATCCCTGGAGCTGAAGAAAACCACTGTTGAATGGCCACATAGGTATTATCTCTCTTCCCACATCCATCAGACTTGGCTGTGAATCACTCCAGGGCACACTGATGTTCATGACCTGAATATAGCAACAGAACTATATCATCTGCAAAAAGCAATACAAAACCCTTATTTTTCCAAATCAGAAACTCTTCTCTCCGCAACTATGCCTTGAGGTACTGTCTGTAAACACCAAACACAGGATTGGGGGACAAGGGGCAGTCCAGTCAGTCCTACCAAAACTGGGAACAAGCTCAGCTGAATGCAGGGAATGTAGGCACACCTCTTTCTTTGGGATAATAATATTAATAATAATTTTATTTGTAGGGGCCTTTCTAGACACTCAAGGTCACCTTATATAGTTTAACATAAATACAGACACAATATTAAAATATACAGTAAAAATAAGTACAAAATAGGATTTAAATAAGACAGTGGAGTTGCAATCACAGTGCATATGCTACTTTAAACAAAGGAGTTTTGTGTTTGGATTTGAAATGTGGCAATGAGTCTGTGTTACGTAGATCAGGTGAGAGTGAGTTCCAGAGCTGGGGAGCAGAGCGGCTGAATGTTCTGCTCCCCATAGTAACAAGACGGGCAGGGAGAACCGTGAGATGAATAGAAGAAGAGGATCTGATACGGCCAAGTGTAGCAATGTGAAGGAGGTCCGAAAGATAAGGAGGGGCGAGGTTGTGGACAGCTTTTGAAGGTAAGGAGAAGTATTTTGTAGATGATGCGTAATGGGAAAGGAAGCCATTTAAGCTGTTGTAGAACAGGTGTGATACGGAACCAGTTGATAATGGAACCAGTTGAGAGGTGTACTTACAATGCCAAGAGAGGAAAGTCTGTCAAGAAGGATGTTGTGTGAAATTGCATCAAAGGCCACAGTCACATCAAGCAGAAGAAGTATGGATAATAGACCAGAATTAGCAGCAAGGAGAAGGTCATTGGTGATTTTAAGAAGTGCTGTTCGGTGGAACGGACGAAAACCAGATTGGAATTGTTCATATAAATTATTGCAAGACGGATGAGCATGAAGTTGAGCAGCAACTGTTTTTTTTTTTTCAAGAATTTTGGAAATGAATGGAAGATTTGAAATAGGGCGAAAATTATTGAGGTTATTGGGATCTAAACCAGGTTTCTTGAGTATTGGGGTTACAGCAGCTGTTTTGAGAGCGAGAGGAACAACACCAGTGGTAAGGGAAGAATGTATAATGTCTGTGATGAGACAGGACAGAGAAGGAAGGGTAGCTTTAAACAAGAGCAGTTGGAAGAGGATCTAATTGGCAGGTTGGAAATTTTGATTTTTTTTAATTAATTTGGGGACATCATTGACTGAAAGGAGGGTGAAGAGTGAAAGTGAATTTGTTGGGGCAACCGGAACTGGAACAGATGATACTAAAGCAGCAGTGGGCAGAAGTTGCTCGTGGATATGTGCTATTTTTGAAGGTAAAATGATACCAGAGTGTTACAAAAATCAGAGGAATACAGATGAGGAGGAAGTGAATCTGATGGTTTTGTAATATTTGCAAATAGGGAGAAGAGGGCCTTGGAGTTACCCTCATTTGAACTGATTAAACTGGAATACTGTATATGGATCTGGCTGAGTCTTTGTAGTGAAAAAAGTGGTTTGAATACCTGTCTTTGTGCACAGTGAGATCAGTTTTCCTGTAGAGTCTTTCAAGTTGACGTCGTTTTGCTTTTAACTGTCTAAGAGTGGAAGTGAACCAAGGTGCAGTAAGAGTGAATGAAACAGACCTGGTTTTAAGTGGAGCAAGATTTTTTTTAGGAGGTTATGAAGGTATTTGCTGAAGTGTGCGAGCAGTTCATCTGGGGTTGAAGACCGGTCAACGCTGGGTAAACTATTAATACTAAAAGATAAATTGTCCAAGTTGATGTCCTTATTTTACAGAAGGTTATATTGCGTGGAGGGTTAGATTTAGGAAGTAAAATATAAACTCCAAGTGAAAAAAACGTGATCTGAAAAAGGGAGGGAATCAGCTTTGCAGTCAACAGGTTTAAAACCTGAGCAACATATTTAATCCAAAATGTGCCCTTGAGTATGCTTGGGAAAATTTGTATATTGCTGTTGTCCATAACTGTCCAAACGGGATATGATGTCTTTGGTAATCAATATCAACATGAATGTTGAAATCCCCCAGCAGTATTATGTTTAGTGAAACTGTTGCTGGTGCATCAGGAAACCAACAAGCTCAGCAATAAAAGCCTTGTTATGCTTCGGAGGGCGATTCAAGGCAGCAATAATAATGGGAGTTGGTCCAGAGAGCTGACATACAGTTGCTTCTAACAAATAACAGGCAAGAACAGTTACAAAACACATTTGGTTTTTTTGAAGGTGTTGAATCTTTTTGGGTTTTAAATTTGTGTTGTCATATAAACATTACCCCTACTATCTGTCAATGCATTGTGGATACAACACCACAAACTCGTTTCATATAATGCAAATATCATGTGCTCAGGTTGGTCTATCGTAGATCTGCCTGTTGCTCACAGCTGGACTTGAGTTTCCTGCTGAGACACAGAGGTCTTGTCTGTCTCTCATGCTCTGTTAATTTTGTGGTTCAGAGTCTGTTCCACAGCAGGTCTGTGAACAGTGAGCTCTGGGCTGCGTACGTCGGTTCACCCGTTCAATGACTCTCTGCTGTTCATTGTGCTTGATGAGGCACTGCCTTTGGACCCAGCTTACAGTAACATGGATTTTGATGGGATATTTTAAGGCTATTATTTTTCCTGGATGGTAGATTCCTGAGCAGCTGCCAAAAAGCTGTGTGTGAAGTAGATTCTGATTTAATTATGTATCTCTGACAAAGCTGAAGGGGAGGAATTTTAGAGAGCCTGTGTGCCTGCCTGAAAGAAACACCGGCAGACTTCTGTTGGGACGAGGCTATGAAAATGTATCGTGCACAACGTTGTGTAACTCTAAAATCCGAGGCTGCACTAGGATACTTCTTTTATGAGCAGATGAGAGGTCAGTGGGGACTCATAAAAACAAGCAAAAGCCTTCCTTCCCATGTGCATGTGACAGGATAACAGCTGTGCGAATGTTAAACTGTCCAGCATGGAAACTCAACATGTGCATCTCCACTGTGCGCCTTTTGTCCATGACTGAATGAAATATCCCTACTGTTTAGTGTTAAAGCCCCTGATATCACGGGGAACGACAGTTTCAATGGGGGGTCTTCAGGGTTGGGTTTCATACAGGCAGAGAGAGGAAGATGTGTCATTTTGGGCTCATGTGTGTTGGATCAGAGCTTGGATAGATGTCTATAAATTCAGAAGTAGGAGAGAATGTTGCAGAGTTCAAACCCTGACTGCAGCAGTATCAGATTGGTAACTTTTGCTATTTATCTTCTCAAGTAGGCAGGAAATTTATAGCAGTTTCTTTCTCTTTATTCCACATTTCTACAAAGCAAAATTTGAGACTCCTGCTTAGGTCAATGTCAACTAACATTCATCTAATGTATTTAAACTTCACACCTCCACACCTTTAAAAAATGGGTGGGCTTACTGTTCTATACATACATGTTTTTTTTTTTATGTGTTTGGATGTTTATGGGAAGATTGTAGGCGGCTTTCTTTTTACTTATGTGTTTCTTGAAAGATGTGGCCATACAGTGACTCAGAGCCCTCAGAACCCTACAAGGCCTAAAGATCTGCACGATAAAAGACGGCTATTACATTAACTGAATCTAATTGATCTTCCCAGAAAGGGGTGATACACACCTAAACTTATGTGCACAGACTGCTGTGTGGTTATCCTCAGCTAAAATTACTCTTTGACAGAGAGATTGATGGTTGTGGTTATGAAATACTTTAGAAAAATTTGTAAATTGTTGTATTTGTCAAAGCAAATCTCACGTACTTTACATAAAAGCTCCCTTTAGTATGAATGCTCATGGAATTTGGCTTTACTAAATGTTAGAAAAAAACATAAGACCCCTAAACATAATAATAGTGAAAATCTGATCTTGTGATCTGTCCACTTAATTTTAGCAGAAACTTTATGCTGCTGTTTAAATATGTGACCTCATTTATTGTTTATGGCTGATATGTTTAATTTTGGGCTCTTCTGGATGTTACTTTTGTTGGTGTTCAATCTGGATTTATTTGACAATTGGGAGGATATATAGCCTTTACTATGTGAGATCATGAGAGGACATAGCCTGTGTTTTTGTTAGCGTCAGTTGGTCTCCTTGGAGCAAGAACACAAGATGACAGCCTGCACCCATTTTTAGTGACATCAGTTGACCCTTGGGGGACCTTTTAAAACATGATGAGGTCAAGTATTGGTTAGATTCTGATTTAATTTGCATGTTTGGTTTTTTGCAACTGGACTAGGCATTCATTGTCCTACAGTTCTTTGAAAAAGTATGTATGCTCCTTGAACATTCCACGTGTTTTCATGTTACAAACTTGGATGTAATCTATTTGGATTGTATGGGATAGACCCCTTCAAAGTTGTGCGTTATTTTCAAGAAGAATGACAATTATACAAGAAGGAAAATTATACATTATTTTCACATTTTTTTTAGTCTGAAAAGTCTGACATGCATTTGTATTCAGTGCCCTTTACTCCCATACCCCAAAATAAAGTCCAGTTGAATCAATTGCCTTTAGAAGTAACCTAATTAATAAGTTGATTATAAACACAATTCCTTTTCCTCCTTCAAACCAACATCCTCTCTGTTAACTACACATTTCTGTTTGTTTTCCAAGTTTAGCCTTTATTTCCTCAGTTTTCTCGTTTTTTGCATCCTGTTTTTATCTTTTGTAAAACCCTTTGGGTCGCTGTGTATGAAAGGTCCTCTATTAAAAAAAAAAAAGACTGATGGATTGATTTATTAATTGACAGACAGACTGAGCAAGGAGAGTATTAATCAGAGAAGCAGCAGAAATCCACTGTAACTCTGGAGGAGCTGCAGAGATTCACACGTCAGGTGGGAGAATCTGTCAGTAGGACATTTACAGAAGAGTGGCAAGCAGAAAGACATTGTTGGAAACTTGGAAAACCATAAGAAGTCCAGTTTAAGGTGTGCCACGACCCATGCAGGGGACACGGCAAACATGTATGAGATGGGACTCTAGTCATATAAGACCAAGACTGAACCTTCTGGCTCACATGCAAATACTGTGTGGTGAAGAACTAACATTGCACGTCATTTTGAAAACACCAGCCTCACAGTAAAACTTGGTGGTGGCATTGTCCACTTGTTGTCCTGTTCATTCACTGTTTTGACTGCCTGTCAGATGCTGCAGTAACTGCCTTTAACACACTGTTCATTTTGTAAAGCCATAAGGTATTCTGTCTTGTACTGAGTTGATTCCAGACATGCATATCTCTTCTGCATGTGCATGAAACCAATCTGACCTGTAATTCTGGCTATTTGACTTTTTTCAGTGAGTGCATCTAGTCATACTTCGGACTCCCAGTGTGGACAAAACCACAGATCTCATTAACATTTTTGTGAGAGTAAAACACTGTTGGCAGTATCTTTCTGTATGAACCTTTTCTCTAATATTCACTGGGATATTAGTTGGGATGTAGGAAAAAGGTGTGGTCTGAAAATTACACAGCAATGCACCAACGTCCCTGAGAGAAAGGGTTCATACTCTAATTGGATAACAGCGGCCAACCATAATGCTAAAGAAACACAGGTATGCCTTTAGGAAATACTTGACTGAAATGGCCAGAGTATGAAAGTTAACCAGAAATACCTTTAAAAGAGACCTGAATGTGTCTGGACTCCCTGGGTTTTCATTTAGCCTGGTTGAGCTTGAACATTTCTGCTAATGGATAAAACATGACTGTGAAAAGTCTTTGTCAGGACGAGGAGAGGGAACATGTTGCATCAACATTATTTCACTGACTTGATTTTTAAAATCTCTACCTTCTTTTATTACATGGAGCACAAAAAAAACAGTGTGTGTGAGAGAGCTACTTTCAGTAATTCAGTGTTTAATGAGAGCATGCATGCTTTGTAAAACTCTAGCCAAGGTTTTCTAGTCGGATGGAAGAGTTGTGTTTCTCATGGTGCTTTCAGAACAAATAGGAGCAAGCTGCCGTCCAACAAGAGAATTAGTTTGCCACAGGAACTGGATATTGTTAGATGTTTGTTTTTCATGTCACCAATTTGAACAGACACGAAGAGAGTTGAATATCTAAGTAATGACACCACAAAGAATCCCACCTGCCACCTCCCAGTGGAGGGCTGTAAGTGACCAAAATATCCTAAGTTCTGCATGCAGTAAAGCCCGAGTGGCAAGAAGCTCCTGCAGAGACTAAAGCACACCACACCCTCTCACTCAGCATCAGCCAGAAGCTCTTCAGCTCTGAACAAACCACAAATGGCCGATCTTTGCCTGCTGACTGGGCTGATTTTTTTATTTAATCGCCGCGGTCTTATTTTGCGTAAAGGACATGATGTATGCACACCTCTCAGAGTAGCCACAGCCATCTGTCTTGTTCAAGCCAGGTGCTGCCAACACAAAGTGGTGCATTAGACTCTAACTTAGGCTATTTTTGTACAGGCCAAATTAGGCTTTTCCAGTTGCCTACTTCTAGTTCTGGCACAAGGAAATAATTAGGTTTGGGTCAGTGTATTTCATGTTTTCTCCTCTTTGGTCACAACATTGTGAAAACTGAAGCACTGTCATCTTTTATTAACTTAAAAGCCTTCTTGCTGCAGTTGGAGATTAGAGCCGCAGAGGTTTTCATCATGACAGTGTTGACTGGCTCCAGCCAAGTCCTGCTGTGGCACCTTTGATGGTCAGCGGACTGTGGCCAGAATTTTTTTTTTTCTCAGTTTGTTTGGGAAAGAGATTCTTGAGTGCACAACCAGAAAAGTTATTTAAAGGTTTGCCGCCTGCAAAATGTATGAAGTTAGCGGATGTTTACCTGCTCCCATCTTTGATGAGTTTAAAATTGCAGATAGTTTGAGTTGCATGAGCCAGATGTATCTTTGCTGCAAGAGAGAAGCTTACAGACGTTTTGGCAAACCACTGGAATTACATGAATGAATTCGTTGTGGGCAGCCGTGAAACATTTTTTGTCTCTTTAATGATTCTTAAATGTATTTTTTTCCTATTCCTCTGTTCTGTGTGGAATTTGCTTGCTCTGAGGAGCTCCCTCCCTCTGCTCAGCCTGAGAAATGTGTGTATATGTGTGAGACTGTGTGGCTCAGTGAGGGTCATGCTGCCAGGAGAAGAGGCTCTGTGTACAACCCGGTATCGGAAGAGTTTTTACTGATTTTGGTTTACCTTTCTGGGAAGTAAGAAACGGAACAGCAGAGGTAAGTTACAGTTTGGGGAATCATTGGGTTGGAGTTGTAAGATTAAAAGCCAAGCTGGAATTGCTATCATTTAATACAGTAAAATAAATATCCATAATTAAGAATAACTACTGAATCTGAAGAAAATTTAGTGAAATTTTTACATTAATCCAAAGGAAAATGTTTGTTACCACCTAAAACTTGACCTGACTGTGTGTATTAATTGTGTTCATATATTGCACCAGTTGCTCATATTTGTTTCTGCAGAAAAAATTTAATTCTGTCACCTGATTTTTTTCTGACATAGGTTGAGCTTACATGCATTTCCGCACATTTGTGTGAGTTTGAGTGTGGAGGGGTATCCAATTGTAGCTCAGCAGCTGCACTAATCTGGCACTATTTTAGTCTTTGTCTCTCATGCACATCAACATGCACACACACACTCACACACACACACAACTCGACCAGAGCCCGATTCATCACCTTTCACAGTTCACAGTATTTTCAGTAAGGGAGGTATTCCTGATAACCTTAGTAAAGCAGTCACATTTCATATAGTTGCTCTTGTTGATTTTCTAACTGAGGTTCTTGCTATGGTTCTAATGGACTGAGCCAAAATTCCTTGCAGTGTTTTATATTCTGGTTGCTTCCGGTCTGAGATTCAACTGTCATCAGCAGCTGTCTGTTGTCTAAATCATTCCAGTCAGCTTTGAGCCATCATGCATGCGATCCCATTGACCGGACTCCATCATCACAGAATCTGTGCTTGTTTTTTTAAGATAATCTTTAACTAAGGCATTTCTGTTTTTAATTTTTATGGCTCTTATAAGCAGAACCCTTTAAACTGAGCTCAATGTTGAATATGAAATGTAAATGTTTACTTCAGTCTAGATGGCAGCGTTCATTCTGAGCTGGGATATTATATGGTTTTCTCTTTAACAACTGCTCTATAATTGAGAAACAAAACATGTTTTTCGTTTTTGCTTTCATTGGGGTACAATGCCCATATGTTGAGTACACTGTAACCCTGTTGTCGAGGTTTTATCAGTGCTAGTAAGCAACTAAATTATAATCTAAAAACTAACACTTGCTTAAAGATTGTAGATCAATATAGTGGTTATCAGATATTTTACAAAACACCGTCACAAACATGAGCTGAGCAAGCATTTCATCACTGAATTACAAGGCACAGTACAACCTGGACAGGTCAGCAGTTTATCATAGGGCAACACGGAGACACACAGGGCAAACAACCCTGCATACCAGAGAACAATTAACCTAACAGTCATGTTTTTGAACTGTAGGAGGAAGCTGGAGTACCCGGAGAGAACCCAGCCATGCATGAAGAGAATATGCAAACTCCATGCAGAAAGACCCCAGGCCGGGATTCGAACTCGTCACCGTCATTTAATCATAGAAGAAGGGTTTATATAAAAGCCAGGACTTGCGTCTTTACAAACACTTAAAAACCGTATGTCCAAGCTGTTTCAAGTAATGCTCTGCTGGACTTCTTTTTCTTTCGGCTTTTCCCTTTCAGGGGTCGCCACAGTGAGTCATCTGTCTCCATTTAACCCTATCTTCTGCATCTTCTTCTCTTACACCACCTACCTTAATGTCCTTTTTCACTCCATCCATAAATCTTCTATTTGGTCTTCCTCTATTCCTCCTATCAGGCAGGTCTAGCCTCAGCATTCTTCTACATATGTACACATTATCCCTCCCTTTTACATGTCCAAACCATCTCAGTCTAGCCTCACTGGTTTTATCTGCAACACATCTAACATGAACTGTACCTGTGATGTACACATTCCTGATCCCATCCATCCTCATCACTCCTAAAGAGAAACTCAACGTCTTCATCTCTGCTACCTCCAGCTCTGCTTCTTGTCTCTTCCTCAGTGCCACTGTCTCTAAATCAATCAACATCACTGGTCTCATCACCATCTTGTACACCTTTCCTTTCATTCTTGCTGATACTCTTTAATCACACAACACACCTGACACTTTTCTTCACACTTTTCTCCTCTCTTTCCAAAGTAAATCTACATCTTTCTAGATTTTCCTCCACCTGTTCCCTGCTATCACCACAGATACCAATTACATCTGCAAATATCATAGTCTTTGGAGATTCCTGTTTAACCTCATCTGTCAACCCGTCCAACAGCAAACACCTTGAACTACTCTGTCATACCTACAGCACACCTCACCATCCTCTACAGCTCCCATACACATCCTGCATCACTTTAACATACTGTACATCTCTGTAACTCCAGACGTTCTCATACAATACCACAGCTCCTCTATGGGAACTCTTTCATATGCTTTCTCTAGATCTACAAAAATGCAGCACCAACAAACCGCATCAATGCAGCTCCCTGTGAACTTCTCCCTGTACCTCTCTATCAACATCCTCAAAGCAAATATTGCATCTATAGTACTTTTTCTTGGCATGAAACCATACTGCTGCTCACATATGCTCACTTCTGACCTCATTCTAGCTTCCACTACTCTTTCCCATAATTTAATTTCACGACAGATCAACTTTATTCCTCTGTAGTTGCAACAACTCTGCACATCTCACCTGTACGTGAAAATGTGTACCAGCACACTTCTCCGTTTCTCAGGCATCTTCTCACTCTCTAAGATTTCATTGCACAGCCTAATCAAAAACTCTATGGCTGCCTCGTCTTGACCCGTCCAAATCTCCACAAGTATATCATCAGGATCAACTGTCTTTCCACTCATTATCCTTTTCAATGCCTTCGTTACTTCATCCTTACTGATCTTTGCTACTGCCTGATCCACAATGGTCACTTCTTCTGCTTTTTGTTCTCTCTCATTTTCCTCATTCATCAACTCTTCAAAGTACTCCTTCCATCTTCCTATCACACTTGTTTTACCTGTCAGTACAGTTACATCTTGATCCTTAATCGCCCTACCCTCCCAAACACCCTCCCAATCTCTGTCTTTCTGCCTCGCCAACCTGTATAAATCCTTCTCTCCCTTCTTACTGTCCAACCTATCATACAAGTCACTGTATGCCCTTTGTTTGGCCTTAGCTACCTCTACCTTCACTTTACGCTTTCGTCAGTCCTCAGTGTCCCACTTCTTCTTAACTGATTTTTCTCCATAAACACTCCTGTACTTCTTCATTCCACTACCAAGTCTCCCATTCAACTTTCCTTCCAGAAGGCATTTCTCCTTCTCCTCTAACTTACATCCTCCCTGTGGGGCATAACCACTAACAACACTGAACATCACACCTTCACGTTTTAGCTTCAGACTCATCACCCTATCTAAAACTCTTTTCATCTCCAGAATATTCCTGACAAACTCCTCCTTCTGTTATGATTTTGGGGTTGTTTGGTTTTTGGTTTCTGGGTTTTTCTTATATTTGTCTCACAGTTTTTGAATCATGCTTCTGTTTCTTATTTTTCTGGTCATGTTTTAGTCTTGTTCATGTTTTGTCAAGTTTGGTTTTTGGTTCTGGTCATGCTTTAGTCTTTGTTTGTATTCAAGAGTCTCTGTTCTTGCTCCAGCCACGTTCTGTTCTGTCTGTTAATTATCTTTATCCGGTTCACCTGCTCCAAACTAATCTGTCTCCTAGCTCCACCTGGTTTTCTCTCCATATATTCACTCCTGTTCAGTTGTTCATGGCGGAAACATTATTCAGATAATGCTCTTGTCCTGTAGTCACGCCACGCCTGTCTCGCCAGCCTGGCTATGTCTGTTTTTTGCCTGTTCTGCCTGCCCGTTCGTTGTTTTGTTCCAGCCTCTTCTTAGAGTGAATTTTTGTTAATTAAATTTTTTTACTTACCGACATGCTGCCTTCTAGTCTGCATTGTGGGGTCCTAAATCTCGCAAGCCGTAACAGCTTCAGGTTAACTCCTACACCATTTCTCTTCCCAGCCACCCTATGGTGGAACAGCCCAAACCCTGCTCCCAAGCTTCACGTCTTGCTGCCTTTCTACCTGGTCTCCTGAACACAGTTTGTCCACCCCTCTCCTCTGCATCATTTCAGCCAACTCTCTAGCTTTTCCTGTCAAATGTCCCAGGATTCAAAGTCCCAACTCTCAGTCCAAAACTCTCGTCTATCCTCCTTTCTCTCTCTCTACGGACACGTCTTCCTCCACTTCTTCCTCTTCTTTGTTGACCACCAGTAGCCCAGTTTCCACCAGTACCCAGTCAGTCACCAGCACCAGTGGCGGTCGATGTTGACCTGGACCTCGACCAATCCCATACAGTAATCATGTCCTTGACTCGCAAGGTAGATGTAGCAACGGTTTTACACCGGATGGCCTTCCTGACGCAAGTGTGATTGTCTAGACTGATCCTAAATATTGGGTATTCCTTTAAGGAATACCTAATATTTTTATGATAAATAATGTGCTGTTTGTCATGTTAAGCTCAATGATCCGTATACTATCTAATTGGATATTGTTGAGAAACCATCACTGTATGAATAACACTGGGGGCTTTTTTAATTTTGGAGGCTGTTTTTGTCCGCATTTCTGTGAGTTTTTAAAGTTGCATTTGTTTCTATAAACTTAGTCAGCATTTATAGGAAACAGAAAACCCCAATAGCCTTTCACTTTGCTGTTCGCATAAACTAGGCAAAACCAACCCAGCCTGCTATAAAGTCTGGCCAGTTTCACTTGATCTCTTTTGTAGTTTGTAATTATGGATAAAGACAGCCTTCATGCCGCTCTTGTTGTCCATTTCAACCTTGGTCCAGTTCTGTGGTCCACAGACATTAAACTCCCCACTGTGGGCCAACCAAAAAGACAAGACAAATGCGTTTCAGGAATATTACCTCCTATTACATGTTGAATATCTTGTGGGGGGGTGATCTCAGGTTGGTCACTACCTCGTCAATGTCATGGTCATAATAGTGACTAAAACCTCCTTCTTCTTCCCTTTTCCTTTCTGCTCTGTTCTTGCCTCCTCCCGCTTGGGTTTGTGGTGAAACTGGGCTTTGCTTCATAAAAGTTTCCATCAACAGCAGCAAATGACAACAGGGTCAGACGAGGAGAGCGCAGCCCTCAGCATGTACTGTGGAGGCCAGGGCAACAGGGTTTGGTTTGGCCAGTGAGATCCTCTCTTCTGTTGGAGAGCACACAGTTCTATCTGATTTCTTTATCTAGCCTCGGGCCCTAACTGAGCTGTATTAATTACTTTCCAGCATGGGGTTACTGTTCAGATGGTTGGTGAGAGGCTGTTTGATGCTGATGGTGGGATGGTTAATCACCTTATTGGCTGGCTGCCTTTGGGTGGGATGTGAGGTGTTACTCACAAAGCCCTTTGAGCTCATTTGTATGCATGCTCTGAATAGTTGCGTTTTATAACGGCATTGTGTTGAGAGGAAGTGGGTGGCAAAGCTACACTCTGCCAAGAAATGTCTACCTTCAGCCCGTTTTTCTCAGAGCATTGACTGAGCAATTTCTACCACACCCTGCTTCCCCTGAAAATGAGTCTACTGATGGTCCAGTTGCTTTTTGTGCCTTCTGCTCCGCAGCTGACTTGAGAAAGTCTTTGTTCCCCTTACTGGAGAAACAGCAGCATGCTGTTTAGGTCTACTATCATGTTCAGCACATTCCAGAGAAAAAGAGAGGGGATTAAATAAACATTACCGTATGGCTCTAAATGAGTTTACACAGTAATCATGCATAATTGTACATGATTTAGGTTTATTAACAAGGGTTTTTACTGTTTTTGTTGAGAGTAGTTTGATTATCCTACTTTATTGTCAGTAAGAGGAGCCGATGAGTGCTCTTCTTGCTTTTTAGCAACAAAAGTTGAACATTTCCATTCTTTCACTCCTCAAATGTACATTGCATTTTTAGTCCACAGAGCTTGGTGTCAGCAACACAGTCAGAGTGAAAACAACTGAGAGAATAAAAGTAAAACCACACTTCACAGACACCATCACAAAAGGGGTCAAAACCATGAAATATGTCAATTTATTTGTACACAAAAATCTGAAAAGCGTGTTGAGCATCCACATTCAGCCCACCCAAATTAACACTTTGCGGAAATGTTCTTGCCTGCAAGCTTCAAATCATTTGGAGTAAGTCTCCACCAGCTTTGCATATTTAGTGACAGAATTTTTTTTTCCCCATTCTTATTTGCAAAATAGCTTAAATTCAGTGAGATTAGGGGGAGAGTGTCTGTGAACAGCAATTTTCAAGTCTGGCCACAGAAACCCAGAACTTAGGTTTTAGTATTTGGGCCTGGGCCTTGGTAACACATGAAATTACTTTGATCTGAACCATTCCTTTGTAGCTCAGGCTATGTCTTTAAGATTATTATCTTGCTATAAGGTGAGCCTCCCTCTCAGTCTCAAATTCTTTGCTGCCTCTAACAAGTTTTCTTCCAGGATTCTAACAAGGCCGTCTTCTCAGGATCTGTTCTCACCTGTCCACCCTCAAAAACATAGCCAAGCAAGGTGATTGATGATTTGCGGATTTCACACTTTTCAGCCTTAACGAAAAGTCAATTTTCCAACAGTCGTTGAAGGACCTGTCTCACATGGGATCAATGTTTCTCAGGGCTTTTGTAAAAGATGATGGTATCATCGAGGAAAAACAAAGATGAAAATGTGTAGAAAGTACTGAAGTTTTTTTTTGTGAAGACTGGTCATTGACTAGTGCTTGGAAAACACTGGTCATGCTGTTTTTGCTGGATCAAGGGGAATGGATGAAACAGACAAGTGGACAAACAGTGGGAGTTCTATGACTTGGTACAAGATTCGGACCAATTTTTGTGGGGATTTTTCCCTGGGGCCAAGGATGACCCAAAACAACTGGGCAGTTCTTAGTTAGAAAACTGAAAATTGATTTCTGTTCATGGTGGTTGCCCAAGACTATGAACAGAAGGGGATTAGTCTGATGAGGGAGCTGCCATCCAAGGCGGTGACAGAAACGGGTGAAGGGAGAGTCCAAGAGTCTTTTTTTAAGGGGTTTCACTTTTCAGATCTTTTGAACAAATGCAATTTTCCTTTTTAGTCACAATTATACACTACTTTGCAGTATAAAATACACTGAGGTTTGTGGTTCTAAAATGTGAAAACGTTTTCAGACTCCTGCACTGTATGTTGTTATGTCTGGGTTGATTCAGAGCAAAGAATCATACCAGCCTGAGGAACCACCTCCCTCTGCTTTTAATACCCTCTTATCCTCAGTAACTCCATCAGACTTTACTTAGGGGGTTTGTATATCACATCAAACCCTGCTTGTTTTGGTGCAACCTAAAACACAATTTTAAAGAATTTATATTAAACAGCCTACATGTTGTTTGTTGCAAAGACCATAGTTGACAATTTCTCAATATTGCTGTAAGGAACTTGCAGACTGTAGAAATCTTTAATTAACCTAAATAACCTGGCTTTTAAGAGTAAAGCCCCAGCAGTCACGCAAGCACATTGTTTTCACTTTTCCCCAGCTGGTTATAATTCTGGAAAATGGATTGAAAAACCACACAGGGGTATTGTTTGGTAGGAAAAAAATAGTTTTCACTGTCAGTCCCAGGCTGCTCCCAATTAGGAAGCAGAATTTGGTTTGAGTCATCCTATGGTATCATGTTACACACGGTTTCCATATCACTGTAGAGTCTCAGATTCACGAGACATCATAATATGATGTGTGAGACATGACAGCAGCTACCTGTGCACCAAACAGTGACTATCCCAAGTGGCTGGTGCACTCTGAGCTGTCTGAAGGCATAAGCATAATCTAGTAAACTGGTTAGGTGATGCAAACCAGGATTCATTTTGTCAGCAAATAAGACTCAGAAAGCACATTATGCTTAAGGTTAAAAGTAATGGCAGAGTAAACGTAGATCATTGAACGAAAACACTCTTCATTTGGTGTCTTGCAAAAGTAATTACACCCCTTGAACTTTTTTACATTTTATCACATAACAACCACCAATTTGTTTTATTGGGAGTCTATTTAATGGAGCAACACAAAGTGGTGCATAACTGTGAAGTGGAAATAAAATGGATAATGTGTCATGTATTTTATCCAACAACCTTTACTCTAACACCCCTTAGTGAAATCTCGTGCTAGCAATTGTCTTTAAAAAACACCTAATTAGTAAACCTGTGTAAAATGTCATCTCTGTTTTAAATCCAGCTGTTCTGTAAAGGCATCAGAGGTTTGTTAGAGAACATTAGAGAACAAACAGCACCATGAAGACCAAGGAACACAGCAGACGGGTCAGGGAGAACATTGTAGAGATGTTTAAAGCAGGATCAGGTTATAAAACAATATCCCAACCTTTGAACATCTAACAGAGCTCTGTTCAATCCATCTTTAGAAAATAAACATATGGCAGAAATGCACACTTTTCTAGACCTGGCCGTCCGCCTAAACCACCTTAATCAGAGAAGCAGCCAAGAGGCCTATGGTGACTTTGGAGGAGCTACAGCAATGCAAGATGCTATATATCTTCTATAAGTCTGTTGTGGAGAGTGTGATCTCTTCTGCCATAATCTGCTGGGGTTGCAGCATCAGAGCCAGGGACTTAAAAAAGTTCAACAAGCTAATAAAGAAGACTGGCTCTGTTCTGGGGACTCCTCTGGAACCTCTAGAGATCATTTTACAAAAAAGGATTCTTCATAAAATGAAGAGGATTATGGAGAACCCTGAGCATCCTTTTCATGAGACTGTTGTATACAACAGAGTGTCTTCAGTCAGAGGCTTCTTCAGATCTGCTGTAACACAGACAGGAGATCCTTCCTGCCCACAGCCATCAGCATCTACAACGGCTCTTTGAAGAAACCTGCAGAATATGAGCTACAACATTTAATTTCCCTTTGGGGTTGATAAAGTATTTTTGAATTGAATTCATACCTCAGATTGGAGAACTGTTGACAAGACAACAATTGATTGTGCTCTCAACAAATCTGGCTTTTATGGTAGATTGGAAAGAAAAATGCCATTACTGAAAGAAAGCCATAGGAGTCATTTTTGTAGTTTGTCATACGCCACATAGGAAAGAAGTGCTCTGATTAGATGATGGGCATGTGCAAAACCCTATGTGTGAAAGAAAACCAACACTGCACATTACCCTGAGCATACAAGCCTAACATCCCCAACATGTAACATGGTGGTGGGAGCATCCTGTTCTCCTTCAGCAGGAAGCAGGGAAGCTGGCCAGAGTTGATGAGAGGGTGGATGGAGCTAAATACAGGACAATCCTGGAAGAAAAGCTGTTAGAGGCTGCTAAGGACTTGAGACTGGGGGCAGGAGTTCACCTTCCAACAGAACAATGACCCTGAACATACAGCTAGAGCTGCAGTGGAATGGTTTTAGATCAAAGTATATTCATCTGTTACAATGGGCTGGTCAAAGCAAAGACTGCAATCCAATTCAGAATCTGTAATAAGACTTAAAAATAGTTGTTAAAAGAAGCCCTCAATCTAGTTTGACTAAATTTAAGCAATTCTGCAAAGAAGAATGGTCAAACGCCCTTTTGCAAATTAACTCCACTGCAAAGGTGGAGTCCTTCCCCAAAAATTGCAGCAAAGGCAGGTTTATACAAAGTAATGACTCAGGGGGAAGTTCTAAAACACCACACTTTTTAGATTATTTTATCCCTTTTCTTCCAATTCACATTTATACACTACTTTTATATGTGGTAGGTTTGATCTACCACATACAATCCCAATAAAATACACTGAAATTTGTGTTTGTATCAGGAAAAATTGTGAAAAAGTCCATTGGCTGTGAATGCTTATGCAAGGCACTCTACCTCCACCTGTCCCTGATGATGATGATGATAATAAATCACTTGGTCTGATCTGTCTCACTAATAACAGGCTGCATCATTTTTCATGTCTAACTTTTCCTGACTCATGCTCACCTTACTGTTTCTCTATCTGCCATTCACTCATTCATTACCTTTCCTTGTCACAGTTTCCGCTCCCACGCCCACATCAATCAGCACAAACATAATCCGTAAATTCACAAGTATGAACTATTGTCTGGGCGCTTGAACTGACTGATAGCTTTCTGGAAGAGGATTCGGCATGTTGTCCGACTGACACATAAGGATGTTCAAATAGAAATTACGGCCATGCTGCCTGTTGTTGGAAATTTTTATGCAGCTCTCTGAGACAGCAGGAATGTCTGCGGGTCATGGCTCTGGGTATGGAGAACAGCTGTTTTTCCAGCACTTTGGGAATTCCTGCACCTCCCTCTGTCCATTCAGAGGTCGAAAGGTGAACAATAATTTATCTCCCTTTCCAGTTTTGTGGAGCGCTAATGCTTTTAGTGGTGTGCCAGTGGAGAGTAGATATTTTGAATGTTTCCAAAATGCTTTTAAACAGGATAAGACATTACTAAGGATCAAAGTTTCAGCATGTGGTTTTAGAAGCCTCGTGTGATGGCTGAATGGAGCATTACTGATTGATCTTGGACTTGATGTGGTGGCTTTGTCTTGGGGGACCTCTGCTTTAATCATAACCCTGTGAAGAGAGATGAGACAAATGAAGCGGAGTTATAGACTCTCTCTTATCTGCCTCAAGTCCTAGAAGAAACAAAGCATGTTTCTTGGCTCCCCAGCGAGAGTTGTAGAGGGTGCCTACCCAGACGCACAGAACTCTGATTGGAAAGAGGGGAAAGGGTGTTCCTGCTTCCCGTAACCTAGCGGTTTGTCAGTGCCTCAGGGTGGCTGATGTTTTGGCAGATATGGAAACTCAGACATACCCAGGAGGTGGGTGTGACTGAGTAGGTTCTCACATGAAGTTGATTTGCAGACACCCATCACATTTGGGGCAAGAAAATAAAAACCAGTTTGGTAGAATTATTTGTTTAAAAATGTGATTTTCATATTTGGCAATATTTAAACTGAAAGCAGAGCTACAATCCTGTACCTTACAGTTTGTAAAATAAGTTATTTACATATACAAAAATCCTCATCACCCAGCCACTGCAGTTTTTTTTTTTTTTTTTCAATTGTTTGAAATATGTTTTACATAAATCAAACGTATGTTGGTTAATGTTAAACATGTTAAAGGGTGCCAACTTCCTGCAGGTGGTTCTGTGAAGGCCGCGAGCTGCAGAACTCCCCAGACATCCAAATCTGGAGGGAAGGAGACTTGCACACTCTGGTGATCACTGAAGCCTTCGAGGACGACACAGGACGTTACACCTGCGTGGCTTCCAACAGTCTTGGAGCAGATAATACCTCAGCTGAGGTTTACATTGAAGGTCCGGCATTTAACCAGTTGTTTCCATATCAAATATTAACGGTTACAGGTGGAAGTTTGCATACATAAAGCTAGTTGAATTATTATCGAATTGTTCTTTTCCAATGAAAGGAAGAAAACTTTCAGTCTTGAGAATTCAAGACACATTTAAATTTTCTCCCTCTTCTTTAAACTATTTCTATTTAGGATTGTTTCACAGCTACTGTGCAACATAAAGTATAGTTAAATACATCTCTGAAGGCCTTAATCTGCTACACAAATTGTTTTAAAATAAGTGGCCATCAAAAATTACACGGGGCACTCTCTGGTGGCCAGTCGGCACTGATTCTCTGCAGCAACAAGAAATTAGTTCTTGTGCCACAGGACTGATGCACCAAAAATAACAGGAAATAATGTTTCTGCATACTGTATATCAAAAGTTCAGCAAATTTCTTACATCCTTGTTGCACTTTATAACAGCAGAGACATTTTTCTGCAGTGTATTTAAAGGTTCTATATAATGTTTTAATTCACTCACAGGGGCTTCATCATCAGACTCAGAGGGAGAAGGAACGGCATCAAAGTCAAGATCCGAAGCCATGCCTCAGTACGTGTGTCTCTGCACCGCCTCTTGTGACCTCACGACCCAGTGAATGCTGAACCCTAAAAGGGTTAAATGAGTCCTGCAGCAGCTAGTAATCTGCAGTCTGCTTCTCTTTAACCAGGCCTTTAAACAGTCATAAGTCTGACCTAGAACATGGGATGCATTCCATATAATGAAAGGTCCACAGGGTTAATATGAAGTACTATGTCATGCCTGTCTCTAACACTTACCTTCTGACTATAACCTCTCGTGTGTGTTTCCTCCATTTCTCCAAGCTCAAGCTGCTTCATAGAACTCTTTTGACCAAAATAATGCATCTTGATAAGAATGCATTTTGTCCAGTCCAGCTGAGCAGAATTGCATTAGTCCAAACATTTTTGATTACCATCCTATGTATAAAATGGCCTGCCTGTCTGGGATTCTTGCTTGATTTCAGTTTACATTTCCCACCAATATTCTTTCCTCTTCCTTCTTACAGAGCCCAGAAAAAGACTATTTCGATGTCCTTGACAATCCGTTCATCCTCACCCAAAACCCCAGAGGTACTTCCTCATCACTCAACTCTGGTCCAGTCCATGTCTCAGCCTCCACAGCGGGTAAGTCCTTACAGCATACAAGACAGCTAAGCCAACCATACTTGTAAACATTTTAATGGTATAAAAATCATGTTCCTCTCTCATGTGTGTATTACCTTCTAGATGCAGAGCCCAGTGTTCGCACTGCATGGTGGTGAGTCGTCAGGCCCTCCTCTGTTTACAAAGGTAAGTTTGAATACGTACAGCGTACACTGCCTTGCAATTCATAAAATTTTTCAGATTTTGTTACGACCACAATCTTTTTGGATTTTGTGTAAAAGACCAACACAAAGAACCTAATTATAGCGAGAAAATGAAACATGTTTTTTTATAAATAAAAATCTGAAAAGTGTGGCATGCATTTGTATTCAGCCCCCCTTAGTCAATAACTTTGCTGCAATTAGAGCTGGACATCTTTAGATGAATATCTCAACATGGTTTGCACATCTCCAAAAAAAAAGAAATCCCCATTCTTGTTTCCAAAATATCTCAGGCTTGTGGCAAATAAACAGTACTTCTGGCTTTCTTCTTGTCACACTTTTATAAAGGGCCAGATTTCTGGAGTGCACGACCAACAGTTCCTCCCACATGAGCTGTGGATCTCTCCAGCTCCTCCTGAGTCATAATCAGAATTTTGATCGACTCTCTGAATAATACTCTCCTTGCTCCGCTGGTCATTTTAGGACGAAGGCCATGTCTGGTTAGATTTTGTGCTGTAATCTTGCTGTTCTTAGTTTCTTGTTGTAGTCCTTAGTTCCTATTTGTTTTAGTGAGTGTGGTCCTTTCTGCTCTGTGCTCTATTTACTTCATGTTTTCTGTCTCTATTGCTTCTGAGTTTCTTTCTTTCTTTCTTTCTTTCTTTCTATTTTAGCCGTTCCTTTGTAAAATTATGTTCTTTTCTGTTTTGTGATAGTTTTTTTTCTGGTCTCTGAGTTCTGTTCATACACCCTAACCCTTATTAATTAAATAATTAATTCATATTTTCATCTCTTCTTTTGTAAAACATTGAGAAACATATGTATGATTTTCCTTTCACTTTACAATAATCTATTTTCTGTTGGTCTATCACATGAAATCCTAATACATACAATATAGTTTGTGGCTGCAACGTGACAAAATGTAAAAGTTCAAGGGTAATTAATACTTCATCATGACTGTGTATATGTGATTATTTTAAATCCTTTCTTGCCTAAATTATTTAATAAGACTTTTTTATGTAAATCGAAGATTTTGCTTCCGTTTAGTCCGAACAGTGTCAGAAAGCTGGTATTTTAATTCATCCTGAAGATTATAGATTGGTGATTTAGGTTTGCCACACAGTTAGACCCACTGTTGTTTAAAATATGATAAAACTTTAGGATTTCTCTTAAATTAAACTGTCGGACAACAGTATAATCTTAACCATGGTCATCCATGCTTGCATATGGTACATCATGCAGGAAATACATGCATTTATGAGAGCTTCTCCTTCGCTGGTTTAGACTCGCCAGCTCTCCCCCAGCTGCATGTCTCCCTCTCCTCCTCCCCCAGGCTGTGGTTCTTATGATAGCTGAACTGAGACGGGCTGAGGCAAAGCTTCAAACAGCCCTGCCAAGCCCACAAGGGTCAGGTCCCCTTCACTTTCATTCAGTCTGTCAGGCCCTAAATAATTTCCCACTTCATTAGTAAATTACATTTGTTTTTCCTTCATCCCCACATCCAGCTCCTTTAAAACCGCTGCCAGACTTTAATCATGATGTTCCCCTCTGGTCAGCACCAGTCCCAGCTCACCCATGAGGCATATTTCTCCTGTGAACCTTTTTTTGAATGTGTCCATGCTGAAAACATAGAATCGGAAGTTCTCAGGTACTGGGTTGTGATGGACATTTAAGTATTCATATGACACAACAGATGATGAGACTGAGAGTACCAGTATAGGCACCTCTACCCCTTGATTTTTCTTGACCACATTTTGTCACATTAAAACCACAAAACTCTATGTAAGTTATGTTGATTTTATGTAAAAGACCAAGACAAGACAATGTAGCACACAAATGTGAAGTGGAAGGAAAATGATACATGTTTAAAAAAAATGTTAACAAATAAAAATCTGAAAAGTGTGGCATGCATTTTTATTTAGCCATCAATGCTAATGTGTTGAAAACTAACACCTCACATCATCACAGCATCATCCAATCAGGACTTTTTTTTCAGCGGAGACAAGGTACCATGTCAGAACTGGATGACTATCTTTAAAGTTGTTAGAGGCTGCAGAAAATGCAATTTCTGGATGAGGTTCTCTTTCTAGTAGTGCAAAGATCCAAAACATACAGCCAGAGCTACAATAGAATTCAAATATATTCATTTGATAGAATGACCTAGTCAATGTCCTGACTGTAATCCAATTGAGAAGACTTAGAAACTGACGTTTACAGATGCTCTCCAGAAAATCTGACCAGAGTTGAGCTATGTTGCAAAGAAGAATAGGTACGTCTCAGTCTCTAGATGTGCAAAGGTTCTGGTGACATCAACGGAATTGCAGTAAAAGGGGGCTCCACATAGTATTGACTCGGGGTGGGGTTACTCATGTAAATGTAGATGACAGTTCTCATATTTATATTAGTAAAACTTGTATCCTTTTCTTTAGACTTCACAATTATTTTCTTTCCTCTGTTGGTCTATAACATAAAATCTTAATCAAATGCTTTAAAGTTATGGGTTGTAACGTGACAAAACGTAAAAAAGTTGAAGGTGTATCAATACTGTTGCAAGGCCTTTTTTTTTTTTTTACCTGAGCTTTGGCCCCATGTTCCCCTAATGATCTCATTCACTGTTATGATCGCTTGCTTCAGATTTTATTTTCTGTATTATCAATAAACACATTGTAACACCCCTAAAATCAAAAGAAATCATGAGGTCAGTCATAAGTAGAATCAATTTTCCAAATGCCCTGGATTCCAGGCCTGAACAGTTTACATTTCAACAAGAGAATGGCTTGAATCTTCGGAAAACTGCCATGGATAAAATGGACCTCTAATCAGTTTGACTTGATTAAAAGAACATGTCTAGGAAGTTATTTGGAAGTTATTAAACCATTACTACATATAAATGATCATATCTTCAAAGTTTAGAGACTGAATCCAGGTGTATTTCCTGATTCTTTAAGAGCAGATAGGGATGCATACATCTGAGCATAATGTGAACCTTGCAACACTGAGAGAAATTCAGTGTGAGGAGTTTCTTACTAGAAACAAATAGTTGTCATTGGAATCCCTTTACAGTTTAAACACAGTTTATGTTTAGACTTTTCTGCCCCTTGTTCACTGTAGGCAGGGACAGACATCATGCAACATGCATAGCTGGCTTTGCATGTCAACCTAACATTTAATCTGCAGAACATATCGTTTTTTTTTAAAGTGAGAATCAAAAAAAGTTTTAAAACAAAGCTGCTGAGCCAGAGCACCTCTGGAGAGAGTTAAAAAGACCTCCCTAATCTGTTTAATCTTGGCTGTTCCTGTCAGGACGAATTGGAAACAAAAGATTCCAAAGCAAATTCATGCCAAGCACCCAGGTTTATTCCCAAAAAGACCTGAGAGCTTAATCAAGGGCTAAGAAAAGTCTTTCTGTCTGTCTGCATGTGCTGTGTCATTGTGGAAAATGTGTGGGAAGAATATTGTTTTGGAACATGTAAAAAAAAAAGAGAAAGAAGTAAAAGGTTCTTAAAATATTTTAGATGCATTGTAATGTCCAACAGGAGGTGAGCTATATAACGGAGGGTGGTTTTTTTGAGTGACCTCAGATCCTTTTTTTTAGAATTTTTGTGAGTATATAACCCTTATCCTCCCTCTTTTTCATGCGCCTCCCCTAAAACAGGTTTATCTTTTTCATTATTCTTCTCAGTCTCTTCAGATGTGCTCTTCATCCTTCACTCATCAGCTTCCTTTTCCTATTGCCTCTCCCTTTTCACTCTTCCACTCCGGCCCCATCAACCCCTCCTCCCTTGTAGCTCCTGCAGGATGTCCAGGCATCCGAGGGCCAGGTCGTGGTTCTGGAGTGCAGGGTCCGTGGAACCCCTCCCCTCCAGGTCAAGTGGTACCGCCAGGGAAATGAAATTCTGGACTCGCCTGATTTCCGGATTCTTCAGAAAAGTGAGACACTCACTAGCTTGATGAAGCTGAGTAACTTTCAGACACGTGTTGACTAAGATTTTTTCCCTCCTCTCCTCTGCTGACTGATTATATCAGAGCCTCGATCTGCATCTGAGCCAGGTATGTTGCCTCAGGTCCTTGTATGAATGTCAGCTATAAAACATTCATGTTTCTGCAAATGTTAAGCAAGTAATGGACTGGAACTTGTGTCTGGAGACTAAATCCAGAGTTTCAGTCAGAGGGAGTCCCACCTAATGATAAATGCTAGATCACATAGATCCTACCTATGTGAATGACTTCACGGTTAAAGCAGGGTGTGAGTCACAGAGACATCCCCAAACATCTGTGCGTCTGTCTGCTTGTTTGTCTTCTATACACTCTCTGTGTTTCTGAATAATGACTGATCAGTCTACCTGAGATATCAATCATTGTTATCATCATCTGTGTGTGCTACTTTCAGAGGAGATCTGTACCTTGGTGATTGCAGAAGCCTTTCCAGAGGATGGGGGTCTGTTTTGCTGCACGGCATCTAACACTTACGGCTCTGTCAGCAGCATGGCCCAGCTTACTGTGACTCCAGGTGCGTCCAGGGCACTGAAAGAAATGGTCAAACTTTACAGGGGAAAACCTAGGCAGTAACACCTGAAAACCCTAAAAACCCTAAAAATGTACCATGAGATACAGTGTCTGTTTTATTATTGATTTAGATCATTCTGGAAATGTACAAAATTGAATTGCAAGGCAAAGTCAAGAGAAAATGATTGAGCTAGAACCTTTTAAAACTTAGACCTCTTTCCTTTGACTTCAGGTTCATTTTCTGGTTTTAGGCTCTGTAATGTCCTCAAACTAAGTCATTTCAAGCTGCCATAACAGATTTTAACAGATTATAGGTTAATTTAGGTGGATTTTAAAAAGAACAGCTTAACCAAGTATATGCCTTTAGTGAGTAGCGTATTATGTTATTTTATCATTCACGTTGGTCTTAAATTTAAATCATAAATGTAAGAAAAGTATTAAACACATTTTACTAAAACAAGCAGAAGCTGTAAAACAGAGCATAGAGCTGAAGTGATCCCACAGGGAGGTTTTCTAGCTAGCAAGCTAAACTAAAGGCTACTTGTAATTTAGCTAACACAAATGGCATTTGTTTTCCAGACTGAAAAAGTTGTAACTTTGTCACAACTTTCCTAACCTACGAATAATCCCGAAAGTTACGCCACGCCATATAGAGCTCACACACATAACACCCTGCCATCATTCAGCAGATATTTCTAATCCAACAAAATGAACAAATAAAAATGAAAAAAAACTAGAACTACTTCATTTTGTTCCAGATGGTTTTGAGGTCTTATTCTATTGTGAAATCAGCTCACACACAATAAAAGTTAATTATCTTAAGATTCAGAGCTGAACTTGCATGTCCCAACATGAACTGGCTCACATTCGGTTACATTTCCTATGAGAAACATCTTCTTCATTGATTTTTTAAATGCTGGTAGGTGACATTGTTTATCAGTCAGCAAATTAACAACATAATCACATGCTTTATTTTAATATTTATTTACATACTCAACACATACTTAACAGTTCAATATGACCCATAAAGCAGCTCTCATGCAAAATTGTAGCTAATGTCGACAGATATATAAATACGTTTTAAAATACAAACAGAAACACATTCAGACTGTGTATTGTAATTGTGGCCAATTTAAAAGTATTGCTACAAACTGAATTTCAGTATACAAAGCCTTTACTTACATAATTAAAAGACAAGGTTAGTGCTGTTGTAGTTAAAATAGTTAGTAAAATGAACATGGGAGTGAACAGATCTAAGTGTAACAGCCTGACCACAACATGGTGCATAGACAACCAGATCATGTCCTCAAGGAGAAACAATAATTTTTTGTCCTTAAGTTCAACGTTTTCAGCGTTCTCACAAACACACCTGGGTGTCAAGATCCCTTCTTCAATTTCTAAGTAAGAGAATTAAATGGTTTTAAAATTAATTTGTCTTGATTTAATTAGGCTGATAACAGGTGTAAAAAGAACATTTTTCCACAGTAAAACAAGGTTTTAATTGAGAAATAAACATAAACAGTCATCAGAGTTGTCTTTAGGAATGAAAGTGTTGTCATGGTCATAACAGCAAAATTCACCAGTCTACAGTAGTCCTTTCCTGGCGATCCTGCTCATTGGGTTTATTTATTTTGTCATGACATATCTTTATCAGATGGCAATCTCCTGCTTTGTGTATTATGTTTAGTTTGTATAGAAAAAGGAGAGATTTAAACTAGACACAACTATTTCTGTGTATATTATCACAGACAGCACTGTTAGTTTAGTGGAGGATTCACCACACAGTGTAAAGGAAAGGCTGAATAAACAGGAATTGCATCAGCCTGACTGGACCCAGCTGTTGCTTCAGATCAGACCAGCTGTGATACAGTGTTTGTGTTGAATTTCCACTCAGTGAGGTATGTGCCGGTCCAGGGAAAACTAAATATCAAAAAAATCCACTTTCCCCCTGTTTGTTTCCTCCAGCAGCTGAGGACTCATCCAGTAATGGCATGTCTGGCGATAGCTCAGGATTTGAGGATGCAACCTCCTTTCCTCCTCCTCCTCCTCCCCCTCCTTCTCCACCACCCACAGAGATCAGCCTCCTGGAGCTGCCACCTAAGATGCTGCCTCAGCCTGACTTAGATGCTTTCCACGTCAAAGAGCTGGAGATCTGGCCCAGTCTGTCACTTCTCCCACCGGTGCAAATTACCTCAGAGGTGGAAGATAAGGACAGGGAGAGAGGGCAGGATCCTCTACAGAATGGTCAACCTCCACATCCACCATCACCTCCAAGCTTGCCTAAAGAGACCCCACTCCCACCCCCACCTCCTCCTCTGCCACAGTCAGATCCAACAACAAACAACCAAGTCACATCCCCAATTCAGGCCCCCTTTGTACCAGATTCTCCTTCGACCCTTGGCAAGCTGTCTCCATCCCCCGGGAAAGATGGTCCTCCACTGCCTACCAAGCCAAAACCAAAGCTGTGAGTACCTGTCATTTCCCATGTGTCTGCATCCCGGGGTGGGGGTTAGTTAGCAGGACTGAGATACTGACTGGGAGAACAGGGAGGACTTCCTGAGGTGGATATGATGTTGTTGTGTCTCTTCTTTGTCAAAGGGGATAACGGGGAAATCCCAGACCTTTGGAGATCAAAAGCATTACCTTTTATGTTGGTATCAGTGTGGCATCATGTGTGCCAGGTGAGGTCTGCCAGCTGCCGCCTGTCTGTGGCTGAAACAGATCTGTCGCTTTTTCTGGATGGCTCCCATTGTATCAATGTGACCTCGCTCTGCATGCCCGCCCCAGGATACAGCTATTGTGTTTTTATTCCTGAGCAACATCTCTGTGGGGCTGAGGTAGGGTATCACTGTAACATTCTAAGAACAGAGCGGTTGGGTTTATTTTCAATTACATTTCTGCAGTGAACAGGCCTTGTCTTCACCGTACTACCTTTTCTTTGCCTTTTTAATAGAAAGAATAAAGTAGAGATCTGAGGAAAAAAAATTATGAGTAAGGGAAAGACATGAGGGAGAGGGGCATGGTGTGTAACCTAACTCCACATTCAGAATAAGCCATTATGTGATTAGCCTTTTAATCCCTCAGGCTTTCCGGATGCCTCGCTGATACATGTTCGAATTGTTGCAGACTGGTTATTTTATTCTTATGATTAGTTGGAAGTTATTTGTTAAAGTAGCTTTTAGCAATTCTTTTTATGAGAATGCAGGGTTGATTTTGATCTGTTTGTGAGAAAGTATTGGGTTTTACTTTAGTATATTTTGTAATATCCGAACAAGTTAATGAACACTGTTCAGTTCTATACAGATAGACACCACCAGAAGATAAAACCTTTAGAGGAATGGTTCAGATTTGCTTGTTAGGTTGAAGTTAGGTTCTGTGAAGTCACAATTAATAATAGCTAGCCTTCCTTTATTAAATAGATTTCATATCGCCATGAGTTTATAGGGTGAGAGAGTTTAGAGTTTAAGAGTGAATAAATGCGTTGAGCGGTTGTAGTATTAAGTGAAGCTGAGAAATTTTTACATGCTAAGGCATACACAGATGAACACGTGCACACATATCACACTCTGTGCCTGAGACTGTCAGATTATGAAGCTGTTATGATAAACTGTTTACATAGATGCAAAGCAGTACATGTCAAAAAATTCTCCTTAAAGAACTGAACTGAATGCATAACTTGTTTCCTGAAAGCAACCTAGAGCTAGACAGCGCTTCCAGAGAGTGATAGTCCTATCAAGGCTTTGTTATGAATTTCTGTCCTTGAAAATGTAAACAATAAGATTTGAAAGAATTATTTTTTTCTTTGTCTTGGTTATGATAACATTGTGATTGGATGACTTCTGTGTGCTCTAGTGCTGAGTCAGTGTGTAGAGACCAAGAGTAAATGATGACTAAGAGAGAGATGGAACCAGCAACAATTGAGAGCCCCATCAAATGTATCAAGTCTGGATCAACTTGATTAAAATTAAGTGATGTTATTTTGAGGGAGACTTTCAGTTGTGTCAGACTGCTTGATCAGTTGATCATGAGTCAACTAAAATGATTTCCGAATAATAATGACACCTGGAAAACCATAGTAACATCTTTGATATCATGAATGACAGCCTGTTGGGAAAGCTAGTAGTTAATTCCCCTCATGTCAGACTTGAGGCAGACTGACGATCAGGTGATCAGGCGGATCGATACAGCCTATACAGGACAGTGTTCGGCTGAGAAAACAGCGTCTATTATTATCCGCTAAAATAGCGTTGTAATCCATGGATATGAAAATTTTTAAATGGTTTAAATCAGATAGCACTGACTAGCTGTTAGCCTTCCACCTTTTGAACAGATTTTTCTGTTTTCTACAAACTCACTGCAATTTAACATCTGTCTGCCACAGGTAAGGCAACTGTTACTACTAATAATTTCAGAACAGCTCTTCAAAAACATCTAAACTATTCCTTTAAATTTCACTTTGGGCATTTTTAAAGCTAAAATAGGTCAGTGGATCCCCTTAAAACATAGTTCAGACTTTCATAGTTGCCAGTGGTTGTTTCAGTGCGAACTTTGACCTTTATTTCCAATGCATCGATTTTCCAGGTTAATGTATATATTTTTTTATTTTGTACCTATATCATATATTTGAACCACAGCCCGGCTGCTTTTGATTACCTTGCAATAAAGTGCAGCTCTTGCAGTTCAGTCTATTGTCCCTGCATGTGCTCTGAATTGCTGCTTATGGGTGCTATTGCATACATGTACTGAAAAAGTTATGACTTGATAACTCTGTGCTTCCAGAGCTGACAATATTGAGGAGAAGACTGAATACTCCAGGTAATTATTTTGTTGTGACTGCGATGCTTTAAGCAAAGCATAGCTTGTCCTTAAAGGACAAGCTATGGAGGATACATTTGTGGCACAGTGGTTTTTTTTTCTGATTATATAAATCGTATATTTAGCTCAGATTTTTACAGATAAGGAAATATTTAGGGACCTTTTACATAGAATCAGGATACTTTGAGGTTATTGCTGACAAAGATAAACTTTGCACAAATTACCCTCTGTTTAAAGCTACATTTACAGCCACCCCATTAAACATGGAATTAATAATTTACCAGTGTGAAATTATGAATCTCTTTGTTGGCTGCACGCTTTGGAAAAGGCAGAGCATCTGACTTAGTTGCGTGACAAAACCCTGCACAAGAAATGTCTTATCTGTTTGTCTGTTCACAGATCATAAGGTCAGGATTTTAAGTTTTTTCTCTTGGGGTTAAATACTTGTGTTCTTTTTCACAACAACAACAACATGCATGCGGTACTAAAACAATCAGCTTCCCGCTGTGAAGAAATTAGCATAGGCTCCTCATCTTCTGCCCCATTAAATTTGTTCATTGCTTAATGAAAACAGCAGCTGTGCCATTAACCAAAGGTCATGTTTCTGCCACATTGAACTCAAACGGCCTGTGTGAACAGAGGCTGACTGCGATCAATTCAAAGCTTCAAATCTTATCTTTCAGTCTAATCAGATCCTGGTTGTTGTGTGGCAGGTTGTGTACATGCTTCCTCTCAGTTGGCTGTAAGCTGCTGCCAGTCAGAGCACTCTGAAAAATGCAATCTTATTAAAGCACTTTGTAAATACTTTTTTTCTCGTTTTACAGGTGCTCTATTACTAGATGCTTTAAAAGGTTATAAAATGTACATTGTTATAAATATATTGGAGTGGAAACCATGATCTTAATTTCTAAAGTATTAAAAGACACTGAAAACAAAGCACTTTTAAATTACTGTTTTTACTAAAGGTAGTAGAATCTAAGTAAATATAGGCAGCATGTTATTATCTGAGTAGCAATTCACTCAGCTTAAGGACATGTTTCGTTAATTTTACAATATTCTTTTCAGATCTGTCCAGGCTTGAAGCTGATATTTTTATATTATTTTCTATGTTAGAATTTAATGAAATCTGTAAAAAAAAAAAAAAAAATGAAAGAACACAAGCATAATAGATATCGAACACCATACCTCTACAATGGTGCATAACACAAAAGCTTGTTGTTACCACGGTTGGAACAGAAGATATTGGGATTTTAGGGCCTTTTGTTTTTTCTATAAGGCAAGGTTGGTTTGGTTTTATTTTCCTCATCATTTGTAAACGGCATGTATTTACTCAGGTTATCTTTTCTCTGATCTCATAAATTTTTTCATGATTTGAAAACTTTAAAAAAAGGCAAAATCAGTAGAAAACTGTAAGGGTCTAAACACGTTTTTACAGCATTGTATATGCCTTTCCTATAACATTTATTTTAACCTAAAGACTAAGCTTTCTAGATTTCACAGTTGGGCTTTTGCTAACAAACAACTTGACACATTTTGAGACATTCCCTTGATTGATGGTTTCTCAGCTTTAAACCGTTTTAAGCTGCAGGAATAACGGACCGAAAGCTGGTGCGGTTTTTTATTTATTTTTTTGCTCCAGAAGTGCTGAGTATCCTGGAGGAAGCTTGTGCAGCTTGACAGGAAGGGATGTACTGCAGGAGACCTGGTTAATGAAAACAGACCTGCTGATTTTTGTGGACTGAAGGCAAGCAGAGAGCAGGGTTGTTATTGTCAATGCCAGACATCAGCACAGGAACCGAGGGAAATCTGAACTCAAACTTCCAAGGGAGAGGCTCAGATACTCTGCTTGGATAAGAACTATGGTATAAGTCTAGAGAGAATGACTTTACCACATGTTAGTAAAGATACATGCCAGGAGTATCTCATTGACTGGGTGATATTTTTTTTTTCAGATCATTGCCACGAATAAAATTTGAGTTATGTGCTTTAATGCTGTGAATAAAGGCACTATTTTCAGACTACTGTTTGCAAGATAAAATGAACAAGCAACACTTATACAGACACTGTGTTTTCTTCTAAGAAACTGCTCCAGGGTTTAAACACGCAAAGGAAAGAAATGTTTTCTTAACCTAACCTGCTGCTTGGAGCTTGTGTGTTTTGTCATCGAACCAAAACTTATCTTGTTGTTGGAGGCCAGTTTAATTGTATGAGCTTGGCTGGAACAGAAGAGCATTGCTACTGAAAGAAATGGCTTCAGACCATTGTGTGGCAAAGACGCATGCAAGGTGCAGACAGTTGGTAGATTTATGAGCCTGTTGGACAGGCTGAATTGGGTTTTCAAATGATGTAGGAAAACACTTCAGTTTTGTTTTTATCTTGTAAATCGGATGCACGTGTGAGCACATGTTTCTATGTCTAAGGATGAGTCAAGACTGACAATGATCACTCTGTGACCCCTAAATAAAACACTTTTAAAATTTTTTCACTTCCCAATTATGCATCTCTTTGTGTTAGTCTATTACGTTAAACTCAACTGAAATTTATTTTAGTTTGTGGTTATAGTGTGACGTAATTGGAAAACACTTTAGCACAACACTGTAGACCCACCTCCGTCAGAGTGATGTCATTGTGATGTGTTCTTTGTCTGTGCGTTAGGACGTTGCTTGAAAGCATATTTGAGGCAGCAGATGTTGCAGTGAATTCCTAATTCATGATGACATTTTCAACAATAATGTTGGCGCCACAGAAACAATTGAACTTTGCTAAAGGCTCTTATGTAACTCCCTGCAATGAAGGAGCCTGATTAGTGCTCGGTAATGGTGTGGATTGTTCATTTTGTGTTTCGTTTAGAGCCCAGAACCTACATTTCTGCATTACAAATTGATTTGACAATAAGTAGCTTTTTCACTTTCTGATGGTCTGTATGAAATGCATCTTTGCTTAAAGAATGGTGATGATCTACATTCATGCGTGACTCTGTTTGGATTTTCCATGATGTGATGTCTTTTTCAGCATGAATCAGACTCCAACCTTGCTATTCTGATTTCTGATAAATAACTTAACTTTTTGGTTTCAGAATTCTTTCTAAATACTTTCTAGCTATGAAACAACCACTATGGATGCACAATTTATCAGTATTAACATCAGTATCGGCCCATTTGTCATTTTTAACATATCGGTATCGGCACCATAAGTAAAACTGGGCTGATGATAACTATCAATGTTTATATCCATATTGCTGCCGTATGTGTATACGTTTTTTGGGGGGGGAGGTTAAAAGCAGGGGGAAATATACAGGGGTTGGACAATGAAACTGAAACACCTGTCATTTTAGAGTGGGAGGTTTCATGGCTAAATTGGACCAGCCTGGTAGCCAGTCTTCATTGATTGCACATTGCACCAGTAAGAGCAGAGTGTGAAGGTTCAATTAGCAGGGTAAGAGCACAGTTTTGTTCAAAATATTGATATGCACACAACATTATGGGTGACATACCAGAGTTCAAAAGAGGACAAATTGTTGGTGCACGTCTTGCTGGCGCATCTGTGACCAAGACAGCAAGTCTTTGTGATGTATCAAGAGCCACAGTATCCAGGGTAATGTCAGCATACCACCAAGAAGGACGAACCACATCCAACAGGATTAACTGTGAACGCAAGAGGAAGCTGTCTGAAAGGGATGTTCGGGTGCTAACCCGGATTGTATCCAAAAAACATAAAACCACGGCTGCCCAAATCACGGCAGAATTAAATTTGCACCTCAACTCTCCTGTTTCCACCAGAACTGTCCATCGGGAGCTCCACAGGGTCAATATACATGGCCGGGCTGCTATAGCCAAACCTTTGGTCACTCATGCCAATGCCAAACGTCGGTTTCAATGGTGCAAGGAGCGCAAATCTTGGGCTGTGGACAATGTAAAACATGTATTGTTCTCTGATGAGTCCACCTTTACTGCTTTCCACACATCCGGGAGAGTTACGGTGTGGAGAAGCCCCAAAGAAGTGTATCACCCAGACTGTTGCATGCCCAGAGTGAAGCATGGGAGTGGATCAGTGATGGTTTGGGCTGCCATATCATGGCATTCCCTTGGCCCAATACTTGTGCTAGATGGCCGCGTCACTGCCAAGGACTACAGAACCATTCTTGAGGACCATGTGCATCCAATGGTTCAAACATTGTATCCTGAAGGCGGTGCCGTGTATCAGGATGACAATGCACCAATACACACAGCAAGACTGGTGAGAGATTGGTTTGATGAACATGAAAGTGAAGTTGAACATCTCCCATGGCCTGCACAGTCACCAGATCTAAATATTATTGAGCCACTTTGGGGTGTTTTGGAGGAGCGAGTCAGGAAACGTTTTCCTCCACCAGTATCACGTAGTGACCTGGCCACTATCCTGCAAGAAGAATGGCTTAAAATCCCTCTGCCCAATGTGCAGGACTTGTATATGTCATTCCCAAGACGAATTGATGCTGTATTGGCCGCAAAAGGAGGCCCTACACCATACTAATAAATGACTGTGGTCTAAAACCAGGTGTTTCAGTTTTATTGTCCAACCCCTGTATGTATTATCAGTAAATATCAGTTATCACCTGTAACAGCAATATTAATATTGGATATTGATATCAGGTCAAATTTTCATATTGGTGCATCCCTAGTACCCACATAAACTAATAACCAGCCATCTTAAGAGAATATTTGATATCATAATGTTTCAACATAGCGTTTTATCTTCATTTTAACATTTATTTCTGTTTGTGTTCTTTTGAAGTGCAGTCCCGAAGTTCAAATGTGCTGCAGGGGAATGTCAGGCAATCAGACATTCAGACTAATTGGCAAAATGTGTTTTTTATAATAACCTTAAAAATCCGTCTTTTATTGCAGTAGCTCAATCTCACCCTAAAAACATTTAGAAAAATCTAACAGTTATATTTTATCAGTGCGGATAACGTCCCACATTAAGAAATAATTGTTTTTTCAAAATTACTGATGCCACACATAATGACACCTCTAATGATTCCTGTTGAAAATATAACTTTTGTTAAATTTATTCTCGTTTGAGTTGATTTTCTGGAAACTTCTTATTAGTAGTCAATGACTTCCTGTTTCCTTGCGATATAAATTATGTGAAGCATTGGCCAAAGTCAGTGGAAGTAGATGTAATAACTATTGAGTTTTTTTTCTTTTTTTATCATACCTCCAAAGGTTTTTGTTGGGTTTGTATATGATGACCATGTCTGAGGAGTCATGTCCCAATTTCTTTGGACATCCACACCCACTACTACAAGTGGTGGAGTCCACTAGTAGTGGACCTATGTTAAAGATAAAATAGAACATGTATAGACCCCGCACTCTGAGTAAAAAAACCTTTGACAAATTAGGAGGCATACAAGTAGAGAGGCATGATAAAGGTGTAACCACCTAAATACTCCTGGGATAATAGGAGCAGAGCATTATATTATAGGTTGGTACAGTCTAAAGTCTGGGTGGGCGTCTCTGTGAGCACAAGAAGCAGAGGCAACAATTATCCCTTCCTCAGCTTAATCTCTCTTTCATCAGAGCAGGAATCAACACTGACAGTTGAAATGATTCTCTTGCACGGATTTCATTCCACAAAGTGCTTTTTATATATGGGCTGAAGTCTCACTAACTGTGCAACCGTGGGTTTGTTTTTGACGCAGCACCACAGTGCGTTCCTTTTTAGCCTGCATGATGGAAAACAGGCACTCTTTAGCACTTAACAGAACCTCAATTTAGTCTTTCTTTTTGCTATACTGACCCTGGTGTCCCTGCAATCATTCAGGTTTTTTTTGCATGTTGGCTGGCTGCATGGATGCTGAGGTAATGACTGATTGTAATCTACAGCACTTGGGTGGCTCACATGAAGCCAGACATGAGGGGAAAAAGTTAACTTAAACAGGCGAATATATACAGTAAGCAGTCCCTGCACCTGATTATAGTTTAGAGGTGACATTGGAAAGAAAAGCAGAGATTTGCTTGTGCGAATGGAGCATAGGCATCACCAGAGCCACTTTATTGATCCAATTTCAACAAAACATTGCGACTTCAGCAAAGTGCCTATAGAGTCACTTTAAGAGATTATAAGAAAGTCAGAATGTTCGAAAGGAACCAAAGAATTATACGGAGTAGCGTTCTGCTTTAGCAAACAGGAGGGTATTGTGAAGCTCTCTAAAAGTTCAGAACATTTAAGAAATATTGCATGTAGAAGCCCAAACCTACGTTTGCCAAAATGTCAATTTATTAAAATGGAAATTTGGATAAAAAACCCAAATCTTTCACTTAGGAAGACTGAAGAAGAAGCCAGACCATAAAGTAAGTAGGAAAGCAGGAAATGTTTTTTGTGTGGTACCTTTTTCTTGGGAGGGAGGGAGGGATGGATGGATGGATGGATGGATGGATGGATGGATGGATGGACTATGCACATTAACCCAAAAACACCATCACACTGTGAAGCATGTTGGTGGCAGTATCATCATGTGTGGGTACTTTTCTTTAGCAGGGACAGGGAAGCTGGTCCAAGTTGATGGGAAGATGGATGAAGCTAAAGGCAGGTGGATCTTCATAGAAAACCTGTAAAATGCTGAAAACCACTTGAGTCTAGGGTGGAGGATTACTTTGTTTACAATCAGATGTTGTGACCCAATATGGCTTTATGTCTACCTGCGCTCCTGGACTGGAAGAAGTTGAGGGTTTAGAATGGAGAGAGAACCTTTTGGCCCAGATTGTAGCCCAGAATTGTGGTCAAAATATGTGCAAACGAAGAAGAGGTGAATGCATAAACACAGTAGTAATGAAGGCCAAGAATGTCCTAATCAAATTGAATGTGGGCCAAGCTCTCTGTAGCTTGACCTCATACCTCTCAGTCCAGGTCTGCTGACATAACCGTCATACCACTGAGATTAAATGATTCCTGCAGTAGTTTCCAGACCTCTTTAACCCCACTGAGGCTGCTGTTTGGGGAACAACAAACTCACTAATTCTCTATCACACACACACTCACACAAGTTGAACTTGTTGCCTTCATAGTGTGGGGTCACAGCAGGCAATTAGCTGTTTTCAGCCTCCCTCCTACATGTTTTTTCCTTGCTTGTTCTGATGAATCTAGGAGGTCGATCTGGTGAATATTCTGTCTCTGTTTCACCGCTGAGCAAAAAGCTTTGGTTACCAGGATTTGTCACATATCTCTGCTGTGACTCAGAGCTTCCTCTCAGCAGTGTATTTGTTTTTTACGAGGTGCAAGTCATGAAAACTCTAATGAAGTATTAACAGTCACTTTCTTGTCGAGGTGTTGCTTGTGGTTTTGTTAAAAGTGGGAAACATGCGTGTTAAAGAACCACATTTAACCGAGACAGCAGGCTTTACAAATGGGTTGTTGCCATCATACGTCTAATTAGAATCCGTACCCAGCTGAACACCTTAGAAAGCCACATGCTTGGTTTTGATTAGCAGCGTATGGAGAAAGGCAGACAGGAACCTGGCTCTTATTTTGTTGGGAGTGAGTTTTGTAAAATAGAATAAAAAGTTAAAAGAAGCCACAGGATGCTCTGGGGAAGCAGGAAAGAAGACAATTTCACATGGACCTCTGCAGTTAAAGTGGGGGCAGCCTATAAAAGGACATGGGAGACACAGGATTGGCTGAGACGGCGGACCAACAAACCGCGGGATTGGTCAGGAAGTGAGAATGGCCTGCATGGAATGGAGAAACTTTCCAAATAAGGAAGAGAGCTGTGGGAGCTGACCTTCAGAGAGAGTATAGGCGGCGAGCTGGAAGAAAGTAGGGAGAGCTGGAGGAGAGGGAGTGATGAAAGGACGAGTGCTGGGATATGAGGGGAGCGAGAGGCGAGGGAGATTGTATTCTTGGGAGTTGACAGCATGGAAACTAACCTACCTCAAAGTTCCCCCACATAGAACGCTGTGCGGTATGTTAAACACAGATAAACATGGCTTGACATCCATCCACATACAATGCTTTGCAAAAGTTTTCATAAAACTTTTCTCCCATTTTCCTTACTAAACATCCAGCTTCCACTGTATTTTACTAGGATTTTATGTGACAGATCAACACAAAGTATAGTGTGTGGTTTTTTTGAAGTGGAAGAAAAATAATGCATGATTTTCAAAATGAACAAAATAAATTAAGTCAAACAATTGTCTTCATGAGCCACCTAATTAGTAAACCGAGCCCACCTGTGTCTAATTTACTCTCTGTATGAACATGGTAAGGTGCTCAGGTCGGATAAAACCAAACTTTTGGCCTACACATACTGTAATCCTCTGCATGTAGTGAAAAACTAACGCATCACCTAAACACACCATCTCCTTGGTAAAACATGTGGCAGCATCAAGCTTGATTGGGGGTGTTTTTCTTCAGCTGGGACAGAGATGGATGGAGCTACATACAGATCAATTCTGTTAAAGGTTGCAAAAGACTTCAGACTGGAGTGGAGTTTCATCTTTGAGTGGGGCATCAACCTTAAACAATACAGCGCTACAATGAAATAATTTAGATCACATGATGGAAACCTAAATCAAAAAATGAATCTATGGCCGGACAATAAAACTGATACCTACAGATAATAATCTTCCAAACTGACAGAGCTAAAGCTATTTTGCACAAAGGTATAGACTTAACTACCTGTCTCTAGCTGTGCAAAGCTGCCAGGGACATAACCCGCAAATGACTTGCAGCAGAAATGACAGCAAAAGGCAATTCCTCAAAATACTGACTTAGGGGTTGAATACAAATTCATGGTGCACGTTTTAGATTCTTATTTGTAATATATGTTTGCACGCACAGTTTTCTTTTCACTAAACAATTATGAACTACTTTGTTTTGGCCCTATTCGCACAAAAATCCCAATAAAATACACAAAAGCTTGTGGTTGTAAAGTGAAGAAATGAAAACATTCTAGGGGTGTGAATACTTTTGGACAGCACTGTATTCACACAGAGGACAGCATTTTTTCCAGATGAGATCAATCAGTCTGTGATCAGGCTGTAGCTCTAAGTGCTAAATGTGGCTCATCTCCCTATAGACACTCAATTGGTTGACCACACAACTCCCACTTGTGGATCTCAGAGTGTTCAGTGATGGGAACACACTCCACTCTCATGACACAGCTGTCACAGAGAACAAACACAGACGAGATTCACTCTGAATCGCCCCACTGAGTCTGTGACTCAGCCCACAAGGTATGACTCGCAGTGTAGATGAAGAGAGATCTCCTCTAGTAGCAGTCTAGTAACTAGACTGGGCACATAAAACACCCCACTGGAGCGGATCCCAGGTCTACTACCTTCCACCGGCCTGACGTGACTCATCAGCCAGCCTGGAACGCACACACACTATAAAAATAGAGCAATAACACACCAGAATAGAAATGAGAAATTCCTAATAATAAGAGCTTTGCTTCATACCTAAAAAATGAGGAAGAAAATCCTTCTCTTGAGAAATACTTGTGGAAAATAAACCAGAACTATGCGGTTAGGATAGGAGTGCGCACATACTCTGTTAGACACACAGAGAACTTATATTATTCCCACATACAAAAACAATACATAGTGCATAAAGCCATTGTGGTCCATATGCATGACATGTAGAAAACGCCTTCATACACCCGTTTAACTAAGGGTGGTTGGTAATACCAGAGACCTGAGACCTAAATCAACTTCTTTGTATCCTAAAATCCAAGCTTGTTCAGGTCATTAATCGTCTAGTTCAGAATGTTTGATGTAAGGTTCTCTCAGAGAACTATAAGCACTTAGTGCCTTACCTGCAGTAGATAACTCTCTTCAACATTTAGTATAATCCCAGATTACTTGATCCTAGAGGCTGAAGCTAACGGCTAGTCTAAACTTTTTCTTTTTTTTAACGGAAACTAATTTTTAAAAAGCCACAATTACTCTAAACCTCTTTCCTCAGTCATCCTTTTAGTGAAGTTTTTAAATCAACCTGTAAATTGGAATCTTTCTTATGGATCTACTTATTTGTTTGCAGTTCAGAAACTTTCCAAAGTGAAAAAAGTTACAGTACTTGCTTGAGCTTTTATTTTGTAAGCAGCTGCTCTCTGGCAGAGTATGGGCTCTTACTGTGAAGGGTGGAGCTCACAGACAGACTGACTCATGCAGAGAGAAAGAAAGACAGAGAAAGGGAGGGAGGGAGGCTGCTTGTGTCACTGTCGGACTGCCCACAGCTATATATGCTGCTCTGTACCTGGCAGAGCAGCACTGAGACTGAGTTTGTTGCTCTGCAGCAGTTTATCTACACCGAAGATCACAGCACTGAAGGTACAGGTTTTTCTGATTCTCTTCTCTCAACCTGAAGCTCATTCTGACCTGATTAAGCCGATTTTGGTAGGAGTGAGAGAAAGGGAGGGAAGGATGCTTTTCTGTAACTTTTTAAAGTTTTAGATTTAAATAGAGAAAACTTTTCAAAAATATTATTTCCTTTCATTTATTGTTATTATTCTTCATGGTTTTTATTTATGGAAAATGCAAGTTGCCAAGTGAAAATGTAGATTATGGACTTGTACATTTCCTCTGTGTTTCCAGCTTGTGCTGAAATCATATGCATTCAGAATGGCTGTTTGGTGTTTTTGGAAGCACACAGAGGCTGAGTTTGATACCCATTCATTTAAGTGAGGCTCAGAAAAGGGGAGGCAGTTCGGACTGAAGAGAGGAGGAGGAGAAGAAGCATCATTTTCAGTGCCTTCACCAGAAACTAGTGTGCTGCTTTTCTCATCAGGCTGATGTTTGTAACAAACTCAGACTATGTGGCAGAGTTTATTTATTTGCAGAGCTCCTCAGCTGAGTCAGATGGATTAGTTAACACAATAGGCTCTCCAAAGTGAGAAAGCTTGTAGCTCAATCCGCTGTGACTCGTTCGCTGGCTGATTTCTTCACTTCTGCATCATCTACTCCTCCTCTCTTTCCTCTTCTGCTGTTAATCCTATTTGACGGCAATGCCATTCCCACTCCAGGCAAGAAAGTCTTCAACCTTCCTGCTGAAGAGGAGAAACACCTAACTTGAACAACCGGAGAGGAGTGGGGAGAATAGGAATAGGTGGATGGATGAAGATGAAGCAGTCTTCATCTTTTATACCTGGATATGAAATACAGGTCAAAATAGAAAGCTTGGTAAGGGGAGGTAATAGTGTAAGTTGAGAGGAAGAAAGAAAGTAGGGCAGGGAGAAAGTGTGACCAGAGCAGCCGTGAGCTGTTGGTGTGGCTAGAAAAACGTTCTGTGCTACGCTTTAATGATGGGGGGCTGGGGAGAAAACAGTCTGCTTCTATTTTACGTAGTGTGTGTGCAATTAGAGACACGGAGCAGGGGGGTGGGCTAGTGGCAAGAATGAATGGTGGTACCCTGGAAAGTAAGTTAAGGACTTCAGGACATATGTATCAGCAGAAGTGGATGTAGTGAATGGTGGACAGCAGATGGATGCTCCCTGGTTTTTGAGGATTGCAATGCTTTGTAAAAGCATTCACCCATAAACGTTGGTGTATTTTACTGGGTTTTCGGTGACAGACCAACAGAAAGTACTGTATAAATGGAAAACGGAAGCAGAAGAAGTCTTTCACAGCCCCTAGTAGGTTTCTCTTCATGTTTGTCTTGTATTTAGCTCCATTCATCTTCCCCACAACTGTGACTAGCTTCCCTGCCTCTGCTCAAGAAAAGCATCCCCACAGCATGACTCTGCCACCACCATCTTTCATCTTGGGGATGGTGCATTTAGAATGATGTGCAGTGTTTGATTTTGGTCTTTTGTGACCAAAGCACCTCTTTTCACGTGTCCCCTACATGACTTGTGGCAAACTTTGGATGGGACTTCTTTTGGATTAATTTCAGTGATAGCTTTCTCCTGGCCAGGTTGGCAGTTGTGCCATACTCTTTCAGATGATGGGTTGACTTCTGAATCCAGCTGTTTGCACTAGATTTTATTTGGGGGTAAAGGACAAAGGCATAATGCACTTCTCAGATTTGTAAAATAAAAAGTTGAAAACAATTTATGACTTAAATTACACTTCACAGTCGTGCCACTTGGTGTTGGGCTATGAGATAAAATGCCAATAATGTACTTTAAAGTTTGGGGTTGTTACGGGACAACATGTGCAAAAGTCGAAGGGTCAAGAAAACCTTTGCAAGACTCTGTCTATTGGATTGAAAATGCTCAGTTTTATTTGTAGCTATCCTAAGTGCATTGGCAATAAACTGCAGTTTCACAATAAATGTGTCATAAAATATGTCACTCTGTTCAATAAATGTCTGTAAGTTGCTGACGTTACACATTTCTACAGAAACAGGTGACAGAGGAAGGTCAGACGTCATCAGTAGAGACATTTGACCGAACAGACTTCCTAAAAGTCTGCCAGTCTCCCACGTATCACCTCACTCACTGTGACAGATTAACGAGATTTTACTGCTGATGTGCTTCAGGCGAGTTCATGCAGACACACTGCCGTGATGACACAATGCTCACTAAAAGGCATTTAAACACCCCAATTTCATGTTATTTGATAGGTCTTTATCAGTTGGGTGATTTAGTCTCACAGAGCTCCTGTTTGTGGCTAAATAAAGTATTCATACCCCTAAACTGTTCCACATCGTGTCATGTTGCAACCAGAAACTTTTATATATTTTACTGGGATTTCAGTCTGATAGCTGTAAATAACATCCAGTTCAACCAACACTTAAACCAACTTGCATACGGATTTTCAGAGTTAAAGGGGCTTGATACAAATGCACAGTACACTTTTCCTTCACAATTATGTACTACTTTGTGTTGGTCTATCTCATACCACCCGATTTACATGCATTTAAGTATATGGCTGTAACTGTACACAATTCCCACCTTGTGTTTGTGTTCTAGGTGTGACACGGAAATCCAGTTTTACTTTCCAGAATAAATCGTTTATGAACAGCACAGTCCCTCTGTTACCTAGCCACAGAGGTGTTTGCAGAAACAAACATTCAGACGTGTAATGCAAATACACGCTGGCTTTACAAGCTGAAGGCAGGACTCTAATCTCCCCTTTTCTGCTTAAGAAAACCCGCAGACATTAGAGAACAGGAGCAGACTTGGTTCTCCCGATGTTGTTGTTTACAGAAGAAGGAAACCCCTCATTTCTGCCTCCGTACATTCAACAACTTCCTGCTCGCTTCCTGTCTTTAGCTGGCGAGGCTAATAAAGCGCCTGCGTCGTTTATAGCCAGCTGCAGAGCTGGTAAGATGGACGGCAGATAAAACCTTCGATGGCTCTTTGTTTACTTGCTTTGGTACTGAAATGAGTGTCCGATGCGTTGAGGGCTGTTCGAGTTCAAGGAGCTCAAGTAGGCAACAAAGTGCAAACATGGCCTTTACAATGCTGGGTGTCTTCATTTATTAAAGAAACATGCTGCTGCATCTGGCACTTCTCACTGAGACTGCAACATCACAGGGCTGTAAAACACTCCCTCAGTTATGTTACTGTCAGGCCACTCTGGGCTCTGTTTATTGTGCTTTCAGAAATGGAAGGCAAAGTTCCTTCCAGACCAGATCTCTCTTTGCCTCTTCTCTCGTCCCCTGAATTAAGTACAGACAGGATCCGACCCAAAAAGACCTTCATTGACTCCTACAGGAGTGGGTGCAAAAAAAAAAGACACTGTGAGATGGAAGATTAATTGTGTCTTACAGTTGGAGCAGCCCACATAGGAGCTGAAGTGTTTTCTCTGTGAAGCAGATCGCTTTGTGGGCCAGTTGGCCCAAATCAGAACAGCAAAACACAGGGCTGTTGGCGTGGCAACAGAGGAAAACTTCCCTACTAATTAAACCCCGCTCTGACATATAGATGAAGGATAGGAGGGAAAGATGGAAATCTGCTCTGATTTTGAAGACCTTTGTAACAGGTCTTTACAGAGAAGTTCAGGTCAGAGTTCAGATGGATGAAAAAGCAAGATGTGAAAATTCTGTTGGACTTTGTGGTCAAAGATTTCTGGAAGAACAAGCAGGAGGTTGCTCTGATTCTGGATGACCTCTGGTTGGTAGTTTGGTTGATCCAAATCCTCTTGTGGGACATGAAAATATTTATGAAGCAGGAAAGCAAAGACCAGGCTGACCATTTAAATATGAAGCAAATGTTGAAACCAGATTCAAAAGCAAATTAAATTTGGCTATAATTGTAACCCTCTTGTGCCAAGTAGTTTTGGAGAATGCGAATTACACAGATTTCTTGAATGTGCACAGAAGCTTTGTGAAAAGCATGATAGTTACAAAGTTCTTGACAAACTAAGAAAGTAAATGGTACCCTTTAAGTAGAGATGCACAGATTCTAATTTTGTGACTGATTTCCAATCCCTGATTTTTGTAAAGCTTTGACCTTGATTCGGATTTCTTTAAGAGCTGCAACACAGGAAGATCTGAGAACCGCAATAAAAATTTGTTTCCAGCTTTTCTGCTGTGACAGGGCATTAATTATTTGTATTAGAAGCCGATTTAGCAAGTCGTAAACAAAATACTACGGAGTATAAACCTGGCTTTAGCATCTTATAGTAACATCTAGTGCAATCTGTATGGCTACTATAGCTTGCTGAAACTGTTGCTCTCTCTCACTCTCTTGCAGCCTGAATGGACAGCAGAAATAACTTGCCTTGTCATAGGAAATAGATTTTTTGGCTTGTGATTTTGGTGATACACTTCCAAATTTATACCTTCACCTTCGCTTTGTAACTTCCAAGGCATACTTGAATTCACCATTAATCATTTGCATAATGACCTAATTTGTGAGTTTCCGACTAGCCAGTCACTGGTCTGGGGTGATCAAGCTTTAAATTAGCCACCTGCCGATCTCTCGATGCATCTTCACCTCTGTCTCCTGCCTCCTGTTTCATTTTTTTACTATCTCCAATAAGAATTGTAACACAAGCACGTATTAAAAACAGATAAATGCAGAAAAGGACTTTGAGGTTTTTCATGCTGAGCTTGTAAAGCAGCGAGGAATCAGACTGTGAGGATATGAAGTGTGTTTCCTTTCTGCTAGTGCAGACGGGCCGGCCGCTTCTGCCTGATGCACTGAGAACAAAGCCAAAAAAGGAATAAAACTGCTGTGGAGTGCCGCGAGCCTCACCAGCTGCCAAACTATTCCTGTAAAAGCACTCTTTCTTTGGAGGCCTGAGGAGGAGAGCTTTGGGGAATGTAAAGGAAAATGTATACAAAGAGGCAGACATATTGAACTGATTGTGTTGCTTTTTGTGGTCAGTGAGGACTGTAAGGAGAGCACCAGGTGGGGACAACCTGGAATGATCGGAATGGATGCTTGTGGATTAATGGGTATTTATTTGGGCCTGTGAAGTCCACTCTGGAAGGAAGCATAAAACCAAAATGAGAAACCAAAATGGCTTGGAGAGACTAATCAGTCATGCTGCTGTTGGCAGCAGCAACTAAAGAGAGAGGGAGGGGAAGGTGGTCTGCACTGTCACAGATTTAAAAAAAAATAGTTGAAAAACTCCACTGATTATCCGACATCTGGAAAAGATTTGGGCACGTGAACTTGGTGGACTCTTGACAACATGCACCGCTGGGATGTACAGTATATTCTCAACAGTGAGGAACTCATCATTCTCACATGCAGCACACATTGCTGAACATTCTTTTAGATTTACAGCCTCCCATGCTTTCAAAGAGACCAATGTCTTCTTCCTGATCTTTTCAGAAAGCTGCATTCAGTCCTGTGGCTTCTGTAGTTTGTATAGTCTTAAAGAAGCCCATGTTGCCCTCATTTACAAGCTTGGAATTTAATTTCAGGAGAGGATTTATATGCTTTAATATTGAGACTAACGTTATATTGTGTTGCTGCTGTATCTATCAATTTGTTTCTGAAAACCTCGTGTCTTTTTAAGACCTGTCCCTGGAACTATGCAGTCATCTCTGTTTGGTTAGCTGACAGCAGCTCAAAACTATTGCAAACACTCTGCTATCAAGTTATTACACAAATAAATCATATGAGAATATAAAGAGTTAAGATAAAAAAACCCTAATGCACAGTACCTTGCAAAAGTATTCACAACCTTTGACCCTCTCCACATATTACCTTAAAAGCACAAACTTCTACGTATTTTAGTGGTATTTTTTGTGATACACCAAACATCCCACCAACACACAAACATTAGTGCAGAACATGGTGAAAAGTAAATGATACATGGTTTTGTAACACAAGAAAACTAACTGCAGAGCAAAGGTTTAACCTGTAAGCTGAGGAGGGCGAGAGAAGCAGAATTTGGACAGGAGCAGAAGATAGTTGTGCAAGAGGCATGCTGAATGCAGAAACATGGACTTATGACAGTGAGAGCTGAGTTTGTGTGAGAACTGTGAAACAGTGGAAATGGTGGAGATAGTTAAAAGAGAGCTCCTGCTCTAAAATTTATTATGTATGCTCTTACATTTTTGAAAACCACCTGAAATTGCAATTGCAGTGAAAAGTGGCTCAACTAATATTTCAAAAATATATATACTTTCCTTCCAGTTCAGTCACCTGTACTTTGTGTTGCTCTATCACATAAAATCCCTGTATAATACAAGCAAGTTGGCTCTTGTAATGTGACAAAATATGAAAAAGTCCAAGGGCTATGAATACTTTTGCAAGCCTCTGTACATATGAGGCATTTTAACCACTGCAGGATCAGAGGAATCCTTCCTTTGTTGTGTTTTATGAACTTTATACACAAGAAAAACTGTATACCACACTGAATTAAAGGCATCAAAAGAATTTAACAACATATGGTCTCTTTGAAACTTTACTTGTTCATTTAAAATTGGCGTTGCTTGGAGGTTAGAAGTTTGGAGCTGATGACATCCCAGAATTTCAAGCCTTTCTCCTCCACAATGACATGACAACACTGTGACTAAGGTGGGGAAAGAACTGGACAACCACAACTCTGGAAAAAAAACACAGCATTTCATCATCAGGACCCATCTCCATGACTAAATAACGTAATGTGTGTACATTACAGTTATGTTTTTCTTCAATAGGCAAAACATACAAGTAGAAGGAGCCACACCTAACCTTATTTCACAGAGAGAAAAATAGCCTCTGCAGCACTCCAATTATCTATTTCTTAGGCTGTGTGCCACTGTTAAACAACAGCAACAGAGCTGTTTTCCTCCCACTCACACTTATGGTCTGATTCCTGTTACACACTTAAAGTGCTGTCAACAGTCTGGCTCTTTGTTAAAGGCTAGAAGCTGATACACTATCAGTCCCTGCTGCTCGTGCAGTTGTTTCCTCCCCAGAAGTTGTGTATATTCCAGTTGTTTGACCAAACCTCGGGCCTGACGGAGCCAAGGAAAAACGGCTCACTCTTGTTAACAGCTGTCAGGAAAACGTGAGAGAGTTCTGTCTTTAAAGGTTAACCTCTGGCAGTTGTGCTCCGACTGTAGTTGCGTAAAAACTTGCCGTTAAGTCAAGGAGAAACTGATAACAGATGCTTGGTTTTGTGACTTTTTTTAGTGTTACCGTGTTACAGCCCCCCTCCACCTGCTGTAAAACGGGGAGGATTAAAGGAAGCTTCATTGACTGTATCTTCTGATCATGATTCTTCCTCTCAGGAACGCAGCCCAGCTGAAGCAGCTGCAGGACCAGATTCTGTTGGAGCAGCAGGAGGCAGCCATCTGGCAACAGCAGCAGCAGCAGCAGCACATCCAGGAAGTCCCACCTCCACCCTTGCAATTGCTTCAGGAACCACCTCTACCTGCTTCACCATCTCCGCCTCTACCCCCTCCTCCCTCCTTCCAGGAGCTGGAGAGCAGCACAACCATGCAGGCTAGTACCTTCAACTATGCCCGGCCCAAGCAGTTCATTGCTGCTCAAAGCCCAGGCGGGGCGGGCTACATCGCTCACTCCTCTGGTTCCTCTGGGTCCAGCTTGTCCTCCCCCCTGTCTCCACCCACCTCTCATAAGTCCTTAAGCAGGGTCACCCTGCCTCCTTTCATGAAGGCTGGCAGCGTTGAGTCTCCGACCTCTCCTTCCTTCCCGCCTCCTCCTCCACCCTTCCTCAGCCCTAGCAACCTGTCCTCTCCATCCGGCTCCGCCCAGGATTTCCCCCCTCCTCCACCTCCTCCTCCTCCTCCTCCTGGCTCCATGTCTCCAGCAAACTCAGATGTGTCGTCACCATTCTCCTTAGTGCCTCCGTCTCCTGCTTCCAGTTTCCTGTCCTCTGTGTTGCCCTCCACACCTTCCACACCTGGCAGCCCCACAGTCAATAGCCTGGGCCTTCCCAAAGGCAACAGCACTGTGTAAGTGTCCTTCAGCATGCACATTTATACTCTTTGCTCTCTGTTCAGAGTTACTGGTTGTGTCGAGTGAGACATGGAAGCCCTTTATACACAGCATGAACCCAAAACAGAGCTTGGGTAGACATAAACCTGCAGGCGGCAGTGAGAAGGGATAGATGGATTGGAAATGACATGTTTGAATTTTTATACAGCATGTTTAAAGAAAAATGATGAAGCAGCGAGAGAGAAGGTAAAGTTTACCGAAGGTGTAATGACAGGAAAATAAATCCCAACCTGAGAGTGAAAGGTGAGTCCAAGTCAAACAAACACTCACACTTGCCTTTGATGGTATGAAGTCAATTATGCAAACAGAAATGGCCAATTTAGTTTATTTTTGTTTATTCACACATCAGACATGAAACATAATACGCATAGAGTGTGGTAAAAATATTTGCTCCCTCTCAGATTTTTGTCTGGTTTTGATTCTTTGTCACACTTAATTGTGTCAGATCACTCAACATATTTTAATATCAGACAAAGATAATCTGAGTAAATAGAACATGCCGATAATTTGTTAATGTAATAAAGCTTTTCAAACCAACTTTATTGATTTAAGTCCATATTTTAACTAGGCCTCTCCAAAACCTCTATTCTGTTTAGAGCCATTTAGATGTGGACTTGTTGGTGTGCTTTGGATTCTTGTCCTGCTGAATAACTAAAAAACTGAATAACTGATAACAAGGTCACAAACATACAGATTGACTCTTTCAGGATTTTCTGCCAGAGAGCAGAACTGCTTGTTCCATTAATTACAGCAAATCATCCAGGTCCTGAAGCAGCAAAGCAGCCCCAGACCATCACACAACAACACTGTGTGTGTTTGGTAGGCTGGCCACTGCTGGGAAGGTTCACCATTGTTCTGAATTTTCTGTTTTAGATAATGGTTCTCAATTCCACACTGATAGATACCAATGATTTTGTTTCTAATCTGTCTTTTAATTTCTTTAGATTGGGCCATGGTCTCTTCATCTTTTAGTCTACTTCGTGCTGTCAGACAGGTTCTATTTAAAAGTGTTCTTCCATAATTTTTTTTTCACTACAACACAAAAAACGAATTAACAAAAACAAATGAAATAAACACATCTTGTTAGATATATATGTAAACAATATAATTTTTCAGGACCAGTTTGTTTTGTTGGAATAGAACATAATGAAGTTTGGTTTTGCTGATAATTAATGAAAATTTGTTTGTCTAACCTAGCCATCTGCTACCCCTAATCCTTTTCATGATTTGTTCAAAATAAATTTATTTTGAGCAAAAAACAAGCTATGTTTTATATATTATAACCCTTTTGCAGAGCTAATTTGCCCTTGCACTGTAAGGCAACCAGCCCCACGATACTGTCTGGCCAAGCTACCAGGACAGGACACAAGGGAAAAAAATCAATTAATTTTAAAAACAGCTTGTGATGTTGCCATATATATCAAATCTCATAAAATCAATGTTTATTTTCATTGAATAGCATACCAGAAAATGAGACGGTGCTTCTCAGAGATCCATAACCACGTGCAAACTCATTATTATAAATTGAAAGTTATAAACAGCAGTAGTGTTATAACAAGTGAGGCAGAAAGGTGGTTCTGGTTTTGATGTTCTGGTACCATGTACACAATGGCAGCTATGTTAAAAGTAAAGTGTGTGAGGAGTCTCTGACAGTGTTTAGAGGCCTCTTCCTGTAGCAGCTCTGAAACATCTTCTGGACAGAGGAACCCTCCATACAGCTTCCCTCACTATCCTCTACAGAGCCCCTTTGTCTGCAAATGTAAATATGCTCAACAACGTTTGTGAATTTCTGTCAAAATCCCACACCTGGCTGGTTTGATATTTTCATTTTGGCCTTGGCGCATTGACTTGGCTGATAAAAATCTGTGATGGTACCTCTCTCCTGAAGAAAGGGGAAAGTTATTTCTTTTCCTAACTCACGGACATTCCACCTTCATCTTTCTGCCAGTTATTTTTCATCAGCCCTTCACTCACTCCTGCACTCCCCCTCCTGCTGCATTTGTAGAGAGATAAGAGGATACAGAGTGGAATGCAATAGCTGGACATGTCCAGATAAGGTTTAGAGAGAGTTCTGGTGACGATGCAGCAGGAGGACTGTGCTCAGCAGGAGGTGAGCGTGTGTGTAAGGAAGCACAACTTTAATGATGATGAGTTACTTTGTTGTCTTTCTTTTAGCAAAGTGTTCCCAAGGAAGTCCTCGGTTACCAAGGCGCCTCGCCTGGTCTCCGACTCCGACATTCAGGGATCCAAGGATGCTGTGATCCAGGATTTGGAGAGAAAGTTGCGTTTTAAAGATGAGCGCATAAGCAATGGTCAACAGGTGTGTTTTTATCTGTGTGTATGTGTGTGTTTGTGTGTTGCCAGCAGTGATCACATTGTGTGTGATCAAACAATGAGTGTGTTCAGTCTTTAACGTGGATTAACATGTTACGAACAAATACAAATTAAAAGAAGGCAGTTTCATGAAAGCATACTTATCAAACTCCAGTTGGATTCACCTAAAAAAATCTAAAACATTTTAACACCAGGGCTAAATGCAGCAGCAACGTAAAAGTGTGTATGGAGCAACTGACGCTACTAACCCACGCTGACCTCATTAATCCCTGCTTCCAGAGGTTAACCTATGAGGAGAAGATGGCTCGCAGGCTCCTGGGGGCCGACAACGCTGCCACAGTCTTAAACACACAGGACACAGAGGAGGAGCCAGTCACACAGGTATGGGGACCCTTCAGGTGGGGACCAACACTCCTGGGGCCAGATGCAGAAATTATTATTTCTCATCATCACAGATAGATAAATGTATCAGTTTTAACCTCTCAGTCAGACAAATTACTGTGTCTTGCAGAAGTACTATATAAATACCCCTTGAACCTTTTTACTTCTCATCACATTACAATCACAAACCTCAATGCATTTAATTGTGATTTTATGTGATCGACCAACCAACCCATAAACACAAGACAAAGTAAGCCAACAGAAAGCAGTGAATCAGTGTGAAGTGGAATTTGGTGGAATTGATTTTCGTTACATGGAACAAGAGGAAACCTCAAATGTGTGATTTGGATTTGGATCCAGTCAACTTTATTTCAACATCTCACAAAGCCTGTTCAAACAGTTGAACATGTTGAAACATCCCCCTGGACACATCATCAGTGTTGAAACACGGGGGTGGCAGCGTCATGCTGTGAGGATCCTTCCTGAATAGAGTTAAGTATGGGAGAAACCTGTTAGAGGCTGTTGAGACTGAGGCAGAGGTTCACCTCCCATCAGGATTACAAGCGTAAACATACAGCCAGAGCTACACAGGAATGGTTTAGATCAAAGCATATTCATCTATTAGAGTGACCAATGCCAGAGGGTAGAGACATATCCTAAATGCCATGCAGCTATAATTTAAGTTAAAGGTGGTTCTACAAAGATTTGTCTCAGGGGAGCTAAATTCACTGGCATGCCACACTTTTCAGATTTTATTTAAAAAAAAAAGCATGCATAATTTCTCTTCTACTAAACAATTTGTGTAACAGCCCAACACAAAGTAGTTGGGCTGTTACACAACATCCCAACATAATGCATGGAAGTTTGTGTTTGTAACGTGACAAAATACCAAAAGTTCAAGGGGTTAGGAATATTTTTTCAAGAGATGACACAGAGAAAAAAGTAATCTTCCATCTTGATTCAACATGAAAATCAAACAGGCTTAGAATGTCTGTTTATGAAACCTGTTCAGTTAGTATTATCTGAAAATCAACAACAATCTCTAAATACTTTCTTTCCATTGAGAACACATGGCTGCAGTTATACATCACTCCAAACTAAAAAGGAAACATTATACATGTCAGGCAGGCCCTGTGAATGTTTCTGTTGCGTGTACATATTGTTTATGCATCTGGCCCCCGGAGGGGAACATCACTCAGGCATGGAAATGTTTCACCAACACGTCCCCACCAGTGTTATTTCACTCTGCTGCATGTACAGTGTATGACACGAAGCCTTTTCTGATGTCCACTGATATCATTTTCTATCTCTTGATCACCAGCCATCCTTTAGCCCCACCCTGAGCCACTGTAAACACTTCTGAAGAGCACGGTGTAAACACTGTGGAGGTCCTCCAGGGCCCTCCATAAAAAGCTTTGTTTATTCAAACCTCTGTTGCTGCAAATTTGCTCCAGAGTAACATCCAGCTAAAGCTAATGTGGCTGTTTGTCTTATTCTGAGCCAACAAGCAGTTCTGTTGAGCTGCATAAAAATAGCAACTCTTCCTGGATTTAGTTGTATATTTCAAGGCTAAATTTGGAGAAGGAAAAGGCTAAATTTGTAACATATATACAGGTACAACCACTAAATGAGGAGTTCCTACTGGTTTTTAGCTGCAAACAGAAGGTTGACTGGATGCAGATCTCTTGGAACATCATAATGGCACACATCAGACAAAACTGCACTTTTCCATTTCTTTGTGCCTCTTTGCATGGAGAGCAACTGGACTGTTAGAGATCTGAGCACAAATGAATCAGCACCAAGGTGTCCTGCTAGATCACACCCACAACCGCCTGTTTCCCTCACTGTCTAATGCTTAGAACTGGATACACTGAACCAAAACGTTTTTTTGTCCCAACAGGAATACAAGTCAGCTGATAAAGAAACTTGTCCTCAAAAGGTTGTTTCAACATTCTCCTTTTTGACACAGATTTTTTTTTCACACTGTTTAGATCTGCACATTGAAATCGTATTCAGATATTCATAGCAGAACTTAGAATATGGTTGGCAAAGCAGACAGAGTTCTATCGCAGCTTTCTGCAAGCAAGAAATGAAGTTAGAGAAAAAAGACTTTTTGGTGTCTTACAGAAATAATTATACACCTTCCACTTGTTCACCTTTTGTAATATTACAACCACAAATTTCAGTGTGTTTAATGGGATTTTATGTGATAGCCCACATTAGGTTGTTTTCAACCCTCTCATCCCCCTGTGATACCTCAAAATGAAATTCAGCACAGCCAGTCACCTTCAGACGTCACCTAATTAGCAAATTGAGTCCACCTGTATGTAATTTCATCTTAGTATACAACCAGCTGTTCTGTGAAGACTTCAGAGGTTTATTAGAAAACATTAGTGAACAAACCGCATCATGAAGACCAAGGAACATAGTAGATAGGTCAGGGATGAAGTTGTGGAGAAGTTTAAATTTAGGGTAAAGGGTTAGGTTATAAAACATCCCAAAGTATCAAACCTAACCAAGCTTCAACGTCCTCACTGTGGACTGTTGAATTTTTCAAAAGTGGAATGGCAAAATATGGCCGTCCACCTTAACTAGCAGTCAGAGCAGAATGAGTATTAATTAGAGAGACCGCCAAGAGGCCCATGGTAACTCTGTAGGAGCTGCAGAGATCCACAGCTCAAGTTGGGGAATCTGTTTACACGAGAACCATTTATCATTTACTTGAAAAATCTTATATAAAAGTGGCAAGAAGAAAGACATTTTTAAAGAAAAAATGTTAAAGTTAGAAGTTTTACCACAAGCAGGGAGGGTAGCAGACATGGAGCGTACTCTGGCCAGAACACACAAAAATTTAACGTTTTGTTATACAGGCAAAGCACCTCATATCATGCTAAACGCACCATACCCACTGTGAAACATGGTGGTGACAGCATCATGGTGTAAGAATGTTTTTTTTTTCAGCAGGGACATTGAAGCTGGTCATAGCTGATGGAAAGATGGATGAAGATGTATAAAAGGACATTTCTAGAAATAAACCTGCTAAAGGTTGTGCAAGACTTAAGAATGGCATAGAGTTTCACCCTCCACGAGGACACTGACCAAAAGCATAGTCAGAGCTACAATGAAATGGGTTAGATCAAAGCATATTCATACATTGGAACGGGCCAGTCAAAGCCCAGACCTAAATCCAACTGTGACAGTCTTTGGCAAGAATTATAAACTGGTGTTCAGGGGCTCTCTATCCAATATGACAGTAGACCTAACAAATATGCAAACATGGCAGAGACGTCCCCCAAAGACATGCAGCAGTAAAAACCATATATCATTTTCCTTCTAGAACACTGTTTTGTGTTGGTTTGGCACATAAAATCTCAGTAAAATACATTGGAAGTTTTTGGTGGTGACAAAATGTGAAAAAGTTCAAGCGTCATGAATACTTTTGTACAGCACTAAATAGTGTGTCATGTTGCTTAATCTGCACATTTCACAGTGAAGCATGTTGTTTCACATATTCTATATTTAAACGTTCTTTTGTGAACAGGCCATTATTTTGTCAAATTGTCCGAAAAGGAACTTCACTCAGAGTGATCACATATCTGCACAGGCCACTTCTCTGAGTTGGTTCTGGAGGATTAATGCAGGCTCTGCAGCTGTGCCCGAGGCCTGTCATTATCTGTGTTATGTGTCATCACACTGAGCTGCTCTGCAGATGTTCCTCACTGCTCTGCAGAGTGATGAGGGATTGATGGAGATGGTTGTAAAGGAGGAGTGGCTCATCTGGAGGAAAAGGACTAGGAAACTTGGGGGAACGTGCTTGTATGGGTGACGATCAAGACAGGTTAACGAGTATATCATAAAGCCTTGGATTTAGGTCCCTGCATGCTTTTAATTATGCTTTTCAGGTAAACTCTCTCTCTTTCTTGTTAAGTTGCCCTCAGACTTCTTCTGACTCTGTCTGTGTCTCTTGCAATCAGGAGTACAAAGTGTCCAGCTTTGAGCAGCGCCTCATCAGCGAGATTGAATTTCGTCTGGAGCGTTCTCCGGTGGAGGAGTCGGACGATGACGTTCAGCACGACGAAGACTCTGCCGGCCAGGGGGTGCCGCCTTCCTTCGACCAGAAGCTTAAACACTACAAGGTTTTTGAGGGCATGCCAGTTACATTCTCCTGCAAGGTCCACGGAGACCCCAAACCAAAGGTGTCCATCACTGATTAAAATATTTTCATGATATTAGACTACAAGTGCTTCTCAATGAATAAGAATATCACTGAAAAGTTAAATTATTCTGACTCAATTAAAAAAAGATTCTCTACAGAAATGTTGACATATTGAAAGTATGTACTGCACAGTATATGCACTGTGCTTAGTTAGGGCTCTTTTTGCATTAATTATTGCATCACTGCGGTGTGGCATTGAGGCGATCAGCCTATCAACTGCGTTGTTGGCCTGTGTCTCTCATTTTCTTATTGACAATACTCCATAGTTTCTCTATGGGGTTCAGGTCAGGCCAGTTTGCTGGTCAATGAAACACACTAAAATAATGGAAATTAAAGCAGGTGTTGGTACTGTTGGCAGTGCGGGCCAGTACCAGGTCCTGCTGGAAAATTAAAATATCATCTCTATTAAGCTTGTCAGGAGAAGGAAGCATGAATAAAAAAAAATCCTGGGAAATAACTAAACTGACTTTGGACTTGATGAACACAGTGGACCAACACCAGCAGAACACCTGGCTCCACAAAGTACACTGATTGTTGAAACTTAACGCTTAACATCCAGCAGCTCAGACTTTTTGCCTCTCCACTTTTCCTCTAGACTGTTTTAAATGGGCTTTGCTTCACAATCCTCTCCAGGCTGCGGTTATTCTTCTAGTTTACGTATCTGTTGCTTGCATACAGCACTCTGTGGGCAGCTAGCTTCTTTAGAAATTATGTTTTTCTGGTTTACCCTCCTTTTGAAGGGTGTCAATGACTGTCAGTGCTTGAGTCAGTAGTTTTCCCCATTATGGCGTGTAGGGGTTAACATTTCTATAAGGAAACATCCATCGATTGATCGATGGATGTTTCCTTATTTTGGGTGATCGGCCGATGCTTTCATGTGAAACCGATCTTTTCCACCGATTTAATTTATCTCCGCAAAGATCTGAAAATCACCCACTGTCCCCTTTTGCTAACTCATGAGAGAGGGCTGACTGACAGAGCCACCCGACAGGTCATGTCTGCACGTGCACGGTTCACAATTGTTGACATTATAAGATTGGAACACAAATCGGTATCGGACAAAATCTGAATTGGCAGGTCAGGCTTTTTAAAGACTGTAATCTGTGATCAGCCAGAAAACTGCAATCGGTGCGCCCCTAATTTCTATATTAAAAATCCTTTTTTGTCTAATGTGATATTCCAGTGTTCTTTCAATTTTTATTAGCTGAAAGCCATTATCCTCAAATTTAACCCTTAAAAGATATTGTGCCTAATGAATGTATAAAGAATAAGTGTCTCTTTTAGAAATTAATTTCTGAAATAAATTAAGTTTTGATAATATTCTAACTTGCTGAGAAGCACCTACGATATCTGCAAGTCCTAAATTATGTTTTGAAAGGAGAAGATATGCAATCTGTTGTAATAAGATGCAGGACCTTTGCTTGAACTCTCAAAAGCTTTGTTCTAAATTTTTGAAATGATGATGACAAGCTTCTTCATGGACAAAGAAGACCGAATTTGAAACAAAAGATTGTAAAAAATCACAGCATAAAAATAAGATTTTAGTCTTCATTTTTAATGTGCTATTTGGGTGTTAAGGTAATCTACTAATTTTGAAATAAATTGCTGGTCATTTAAATGTTGTTTTTGCATCTTTTCTACCACAGGTGTACTGGTTTAAAGATGGTAAGCAGATCTCCAAGAGGAGCGAACACTACAGGATCAGCCGGGACCCAGACGGTACCTGCTCCCTGCACACGGCGGCAGCCTCACTGGATGATGATGGAAATTATACCATCCTGGCAGCAAACCCAGACGTAAGACAAAAAAAGAAAAGCACACACAAATATGTATCTGGGAGGCTGCAGATAATGCCTCCGGCCTGAACAGAAAGAAGGCGTTGAATGAATCCGGAACTCACTAACACTCTCAGAAGGCTGAAAAGTTCATGTTCCACAGGCTATAGAAGTTTTCCAGCTTTATCAAATGGTAAATAGCCTGCACTTTATCTAGTCCTAGGACCACAAAGCATTTTACACTACAATCGGTCATCCATCTATTCATACACTGACAGTGGTAAGCTAAATTGTAGCCACACCTGCCCTGGGGCAGACTGACAGAAGTGAGTTGGCCACACAATCGGCACCCCCAGGCCCTCTGACCACCTGAAGCAGGCAAGCCGGGTGAAGTTTCTTGCCCAAGGACACAACAACTGAGACGGACAGAGCAGGGGTTCGAACCGGCAACCCACTGGTTGCTGGACGAACTCTTACCACCTGAGCCGTAGTCGCCCCAGACACATCTGACACACGTCTTCCTCTTTGTTTGACTGCCAGTCATCGGTTCAAACACCGCCTCTCTTTCTTTGTCCTCCCATCGCAGGGCAGGGTAAGCTGTACCGGCAGGATGATGGTCCAGGCTGTGAACCAACGGGGCCGCAGCCCACGAATGGCTCCCGGACACATGCGCAGGTAAGGACTGTCACTGACTGACAGGACCTAAACAGAAAACAGGACATCCAGCCTGTTTTTTTTTTACTTCTTTTTTTGGCTGTGTCCTGTTAGCTTAGGAGTGGGCCAGGTTGCCTGGTAATGTCAGGTCAGATTTGTTCTACTAAAGGGGCAAAATGAGAGATTCCCCCAGCAGGAGGTTGTTTAGATTTACTTTCGTGTAATTGGTGATTCTTTTTGCTAATCTGTCATATTTTATAAACCAATTGCACCCAACCAAAGATCAGAACCACAATCAATGAAAATAGGGAATGATACATAAGTTTTGGGAAAAAACACAACTGTACAATTATAGGTAAGATTTGAATATTTTTTCAATTATGTATCTTCATAATTCCTGCACAATACCTGGAACAAGCAACATGACACACTATACCAGGAGAAATAAATGGATACATGGGTAAGAAGTGGTTTGTTTTGGGGTAAGAAATAAAAGTAGAAAGGACTAAAATGGGACCACGTAGGTATGGAAAGGTAAAATGAGGGTACCAATATTCAAAAGGTCAAACAAAACAAAACCACTACTATTAAAAGTAACAATAAAGACATCCAGCTGCTGGCTGGCACATGTGCAGCTGACCGCCCACCATCTGCACAACTTCTGCTGCCACACATTTCTGCACAGACTCAGAACGGAAAAGGTTCATATTTACACACGTGTTTGCCATGAGCTGAAATCACACTGTTCTTTTTTCAGCTGTTCAATCAAAGACGAAAAGCTGAGTGTTAATGAGAGGGAACACGTTTGTTCTGACCTTGTATACACAGTGTGTACTCATGCGAGCCCAGATAGTAAAAGACGATCACAGAGACTCTAGACATAAAAACCACCTGTGAGCTGTTATCACCATGAACACACCCTGATTAGATAATAGCTCTGAGTTGTTTTAGGTGAGGAGAGAAATCCAGATAACAATCAGTGTCTTTTTGTGTACAGCCCTGGTTGAGGTGCAGGTGGGATGGTGAGGTCACTGTTGTTGCAGGAAGGATTCAGATAAACACCTGTGGGTCCAGAGATCACAAACAGGAAGAGGAGGGTTAATGTAAAATCTGACAGAAGGAAGAGAGCACACAAAGCTGAATATGAGAGTTTTGTCGTGGGGGAATTTTTCTTTCAAAAATCAAAAAGCATACGTTTTCAATTTAGGTGCAAATTGCTTTAATTTCACTTTCAGATGTGCTACTTTTTCACAAAACTCACTTCTCACACTATAAAAAGTATTGCTTGCTTACAAAAATGATTTGCTCTCCCTCCAAACTGAGAATGACTCTTGCACAAATATATTATTTTTGAATCCTGTTTCTCCCTTATTCTCCCTTATTCCGAGAGAGAGCAAAGAAAATCTTTGAGTAGAGAAAACATATTTGAAAGCACAGACCTCTTCCAATTCAAGAGCAAGGCCCAGGATTCAAACAGGAGCAGAAGACATCAGCCCCAGACATTAATCTGAGCACAAAACATAATTTTTACATACAACCTCAGAAATCTTGGTGTTATTTTTGATTCCGCCATGTCTTTGGAGTCTCATTCCCACAGATTAATCATAAACTTTTTTTCAGCTTTTTTCAGCTGTGCCAAAAGCCGAATTAGAGATGATTATTCATGATTTTATTTAATCTCGTCTTGCTTATTGTAACAGCCTTTTTGTATGCTTGAATAAGAAGGATCTTGACCGGCTCCAGTCAGTTAAAAATGCTGCTGCAAGGCTTTTAACTAACACACAAAAGAGACAGCACATTACTCCTGTTTTGATTTCTTTATGTTGGTTTCCGGTTCATCTTAGAATTAATTTTTTTTAATTTTAGTTCTCACTTTTAGAGCTCTGTTTGGTCAGGCCGCAGCCTATATTTCTGACCTTCTGGAGCCTCTGTTATTCTCGCAGTCTGAGATCGTCCAATCAAAGGCTATTAATGGTTCCATGAACCTACTTTAAAACCAGAGGGGATAAATCCTTCAGAGTTGTGGCCCCCAGGCTGTGAAATGCCTCCATCTTTGCGCTGCCTTATGTTTGTGGATTCTTTTAAGAAGCAGTTGAAGACACATTTATTCAGACTGGCTTTTAACTAGTTTCATGGTGTACGCTTTTATATGTATTCTGTTTAAGATTTTTTATTCTATTTTTATTGTTTTTTTTTCTTTTGTCATGTTTGTTTTTACTACTTATGTTTTTATACTTGTTTTTATTGTAAAGCACTTTGTGGTTTGACCTGTGAAAGGTGCTATATATAAATAAAATTTACTTGCTATTTGCAGGCAAGCTAGATTTTGAGTGTGATCGTTTTGAGCAAGAGCAGGACAATATTTGATTGAAAATGAGTAGTCCTGCTTAAAATGCATGTTTTAATATGTTGCAGTTTAGGTTTGTAATTCATTAAGTAAAAGGCTATATATATTTTATGTCAAGTTCACATTGTGGCATGTGTAGTCGTCATTGGTAAAATGAACAAGAGGAGGGAAAAAATAAGTCCCCAGCCCAACGTTGTATGAGTTCATCCTCAATAAGCTTTTGAGTTGGTTCACACAGGTTAAAACCAATACCATGTGCACAGATAAAATCGTCAAGAATGTATTTTAAACATTCCTGTTGTTATTTCGGCTATACTAACCTGTACAAAGGCTGGAGAGCAAAGTAGGAAGTTCTCTGCTCATCTCTGCTGTACCTGCGAACTCAAAGCTGGTACTGTCCTTGCCTGCAGCAGGCTCTGCAGAGTAGCAACAGGCAGATATCGGTACATAACTCCTGAACTCCACCCATGCACAGAAATGAACAATCAAACACAAAACAGGCACCAACCTGGACTCTTTTTTTGTATAAAGTAGCTTAGGTTTGACATTATTTCCCTAATAGAGTCCCATTTAATAACATCAGGAAAAGCTGTGTTGAAAGGTTGAATTCTGTTGAATTCAAACTTCCCCAGAAAAAGTTCATGCCACTCATGGCTTAAACACAAACAAACATACATTCTCTTTTAACTGTACACATTGTTGGCCTCTGTCAGGGCCCGGTCAAGGTCTAGAGACAGCGGTGACGAGAACGACAACATCCAAGAGCGTCACTTCCGCCCCCACTTCCTGCAGGCACCTGGGGACCTCATCGTCCAGGAGGGTCGCCTTTGCCGGATGGACTGCAAGGTAAGAACACACCCCTGGTTCTAGCTGCATCAACATGAGTGAGTGCTTATGATAAAAGAGAGGAAGGAAGGTCAGAGCAATTCTCTGCTGCTGCTTTATCCAAACAGCTGGGAGTTCTATTGGTCAATGTATTAGTTCATTTCTTAGCACCAGGTCCAGCTGCAATTCAAACCTGAGACATTCTTGCTTCCAAGCAACAGAGATAACTCTACACCACAATGCTGCTCTATTTTGAGATGCATGGTTATAATTCAATATGATGACAAACAGATCCTTTGCCAAATATGGCATAAATACACAAAGGTCAGAATCTGTCATTTTTACTTCAGTCCTTGACTTAACCTGTGAAAGTATAGAGAAACTATAAACTGCATGAAGTTTAGGATCCAACAGTACAGCTTTTTATAATAAAATGAAGCAAGTAGGATGCTCTAAAGTAACTGAGAATGACTGGGGAGAAAAAAATGTAAAAAACCAAAGGGAATATGTTAATCATAGTAATACAGAAAGCTTTTTAAGATCCACCCTTTAATTCAATGTCTGGATTGCTCTGAGGGAGGTTCTGTGTCAGCGCTGCCAAAGAAACATTTCCCCCTTTTTTCCTTCTAGATTCTGTAAGAAATTAAAAAAAAAACTGGCAGAAAGAAGATCTTTGCTTTCTTATGAATGTCTCACAGCAGAGAGAGAGAATACAAAGGTGCAAGCCTGGAAGGATTGAATTATTTGCGCTTGCAATTTTTGCTCTGTCTTCACCTCACCTCCCTGCAGCATTAAGAAACTACTTAAAGCTTGACCATATAATAAAAAAAAAAACAAACCCAAAATTAGCTCATTATAAAGAGACTGTCTTTTTATTCCTGTAAAAAAGGGTCTCCATTTTTTCCTGGTCTGTACATTTATATCAAAGATTTATTTACAGGTCATGTGTTTAAAAACAGGCAGACTTCTGAAGGTGTGTTAGGGTGCTTCCAGAACTACTTATCACATCTTAGTCTACACATCCCTTTGGGATTTCTATGAACACTGCTGAAGTCTTGGAATTTCAATAAAAACCATATGGGTCTGGCACATGTTCCAGGTGGGAAAGGTTGCAGCAGGCCAGGTGTTGGGTTTCTCACCAGGCAGTTTTATTTCTTTGTTTGTTGTGTTTATCTGAGGGAGCCCAGTTGCCTGCATGCTTCATCATGGGAATAAACTGCACAGAGATAAACCAAACACTTTTCATACTCCCAGTAAACACATACACAGAGGACCATAGTGAACACATGAAGCTAATATACTAATTTCTCTAAGAAAAACAAGCAAGGAATGCACGCTTTGCAGTTCCGGACAAGGATTCACACATTTTTATGCTTTCTTCCACCTCCAGGTGAGTGGCCTGCCCACCCCTGACCTCATCTGGCAGCTGAACGGACAGACCATCCGTCCCGACTCTTTCCACAAGATGCTGGTGAGGGAGAACGGGGTGCACTCTCTGGTTATCGAGCCCGTGACAAGCCGCGACGCAGGCATCTACACGTGCATCGCCAGCAACAGGGCCGGCCAGAACTCCTTTAACCTGGAGCTCATCGTTGCAGGTAAATGAAAGGGTTGCACACAGACAATGTTGGTAGGTGTGATTATTATCTTTTTTTTTTTTTAAACGTCTCGCTCAACAGCTAAAGAGATGCACAAGGCACCTTCATTCGTGGAGAAGCTGCAGAACACGAGCGTCGCTGAGGGTCACCCTGTGAGACTGGAGTGCCGTGTCACGGGTGTTCCTCACCCACAGATCTTCTGGAAAAGAGAGAACGATTCATTCACTCACAACACCGACAGAATCAGGTAAATGTCTGTAATTCTTGCCTTTTGATCCTCACATTCAGAACAGGTGGATGTGTTTTGTCACATCCAAGCCTCAGACTGTTATGTATTTTAGTGGAATTTTATTCGATGGACCAACACAAAGAACGGCATAATGAGGTGAAAGAAAAATGCTGCAGTTATAAACACTGAAATCTGAAAAGTCTGCCGAGTATTTGTCTCCAGGCCCCTGCATCAGTACTTTGTAGAACCATCTTTTACTGCAATTAGAACTGCAAGACTTTTAGAGTATGTCTCTCTTGTTACATGGATACGGAATTTTCTGCACATTTTTGGCAAAACAACTTAAACTAAGTCAGATTTGATGTGGAGCATCTAAACTAAGGTCTGAGCTTTGAGTAGGCCATTCTAATGCAGGAACATGCTTTGTTGTAAACCATTATATATACCTGGCTGTACGTTTGGGTCATTGTCCTGTTCAAAGATGAACTTCCATCCCAGTCTCAACTGTCGCCTTTAACAGGTTTCCCCCCACGGTTGTCGTGTTCAGTTCTGGTCTCACTTGACCATATCACCTTTTTCCAGATGTTTTCTCTGTCCCCTACATGACTTGAGCAAACTGCAAACCGGACTTCAAATTACTTTCTTTTAAACATGGCTTTGTTCTTGTCACATGTGGACTCTTATTCACCAATTAGGTGAATTCTGAAGGCTCTGGATCTTATTAAGGATTATCAGTGTAAAAGGGGCTGAATACAAATGCATGCAACACTTCAGATTTTTGTCAGTTTTGAAAATGTATCATTTTATTTCCACTTAACAATTAAGCACCACTTTGTGTTGGTCTATCACATTAAATCCCAATAACATGTTTGTGGTTGTAATGTGACAAAATGTGTTTTAGGGGTAGGAATAAATTTGCAAAAACACTGCATTGATAACATTAATGCTCTTTCCCAGCATGCACCAGGACAACTGTGGCTACCTGTGTATGATAATCCAGCCAGCTCTGAAGGAAGATGCTGGTTGGTACACTGTGTCTGCTAAGAATGACGCCGGCATTGTTTCCAGCACCGCACGCCTTGACATTCACAGTAGGTTCCAGCTGCTCACTGGGTCAAACGTTTTCTCCATGCTCTCATCCCCTCAGCATTTAACTCTCCGTTTCCTCCTCAGCTCAGTGGCAGCAGCCAAACCTCCCGAAGCCCAAGAAGGTCCGTCCCTCAGCCAGCCGCTACGCCGCACTGACGGAGAGAGGCCTGGATGTGAAGGCAGCCTTCTTTCCTGACTCCAGCCCGTTGCCACCCGGTGGCCTGGTGGAAAGTGAGGACCTGTAACAGATCGTATTTGACTCCAAACCCCCCTGCAAATTCTGCCCATGATCCCCCTACACTCCTGAGGAAAAACCACAGAGAAGCAGGGGGCAGACTGAACTCTTGTCCACCACCACTGAACTGCAGAGGGGGAGGGTGCAGCTGTGGTTCCCTTGTTATAAACCCTTTAAAGTAAAGAAATTCATCAAGGTGGCCTGGAAGGGCATTGAAGTGCTTATAATGAGAAAAGAGTTTAAATGCCTCTTGATTCTGTAAAAATATAAAACAATGCAACACAGATTCAATATGCATGCTGACGCGGTGCCAACTGTAACACAGACTTAAACTGTAGGTAGCACCACTCACCAGGAGAAAAATTCATCTAAGCTTCGCTGAAGGTACTGGATCGGTACTGGATCCTAGTATTCATTGCCTGGTCAGAAATTAAAGGGACTGGGGGAAGTCAGATCTTCCACGCTATGTTATGTTGTAGATGAAGGAAGGATGTTCGGTATGACGAAGGTTTGAGGTTAAAGAGAGCAGAATCTTAAGTGGAAGAGCAGGTGTACAGTGGGATAAGAGAGTAATGGAAAACATGGCAAACTTTAAAGATGATGGTTCATTTTGTTGATTTTCTTCTACTTTGTAGCTTCCTTTTCTTCTAGCAGAGTGAAATGCAATGTTCTCACTCATGAAAGGGTGCTGTGAAAGGTTTCAGTGTAGCTATGCAGTACAGATCATACCATTTTATTTTTATATTTACCTTCCCAACCATCTTATCTTAAATTAGAGCATAGCTTCAAAAATGGAGTGTTATAAACATTCAGTACTGCCTTAAATCACACAATTTCTTTGCATGTTCTTTTCATACATCTGTATAGTGCCAAGCAGCTTTTACCTGGATGTATAAAACACAAATTATCTCAGTATTCAGGGGTAACAAAGACTCAAAATAATAAAAAAGGAAATTAAAGTATATTTATATCTATCATTTTGTCTCTTTTTAGACATGTTGTATCAGCTGACATTAAAGCGCTGACACATTTCTATGACAATCAGTGTCTGTATATGGATTGTTCTCCTGATTTTATTTTAGCTTATGAAATATAATAAAATTCCAGATCTGCTGAGAGTGAAATGTTTTTATACCCTGGCAGTCCTTTATAATGTTTAGTCACCTTACAGTGCCTTGCAAAAGTATTCACACCCCTTGAAGTTTCTTCCATTGCAGATGTATTTTATGTGATAGACATAAGCATGAAGACCAAGAAACACAGCAGACAAGAAAGAGATAAAGTTGTGCAGAAGTTTAAAGCTGAGTTAGGTTCTAAATATTATTCTAAGATCTCGCAGAGCACGGTTCAACCTGTTAATGCAAAAATAGAAAACTGAAGGGCCAGGCAGTAGCCAGGACGCTTTGAAGGAGTTGTAGAAATCCCCACTATGAAACATGGTGGAGGCAGCATCATGCTGCAGGGATGCTTTTCTTCATCAGGGACAGGGGCAGGTTAGTGTTGATGGGAAGAAGGACAGAGGTAAATTCAGGGAAAATACTAGAAGAAAACCTGCTAGAGGGTGCAAAGGCCTGGAGCCTGGGGTGGAGGCTTACCTTCCAGCAGGACCCTAAACATACAGCCAGAGCTAGCACTCCATGGCAAAGCATATTCATGTGTTTAAAACAAAACGGCCATTCCAAATTCCAATTAAATCCCTTCTAGGATCACTAGCAAGCCTTGAAAACCGATCTTCACAGATGTTCTTCATCCAATCTAACTTTGACCAATTTTGCAAAGAATAATGGGAATCTGGATGTCCAAGGCTGGCAGACATACCCCAAAGGGACTTGCAGCTCTAATTGAGGCAAAAGGGGGTTCTACCAAGTATTGACCCCCTTGAGGCAGGATACAATTATGCGCCAAACTTTTTAAGAAATAAAACTTGTCATTTTCCTAACACTGCACAAATATGAACTACTCTGTATTTGACTGAAGTTTGATCAGGATAAAATAGGAAAATGTTCAAGGGTTGCACTGTAAACATTAAACAATGCTGAGACAGCAGGAGAGAAAAGACAACTGAAGTTTGTCATTCATTGTTGCACTTTTTAACTATATTTTAATGCGAGAGACTAGCTTAGCAGCTTTCCCATCCTATCACTGGACATGACAGTCACCTCTAATCAAATCCGTCTGCTCTGCAGGTTCGAAGCTTTAACCAAACAGAAAAAAACATTCCCCAGTCTAAAAATACCACCCCCACCTCTAATTTCCTCCAGCTGCAGCCCCCACCAGAGGTGGGATCAGGAGGCTGATGGTGTTTGGAAGAGGGAGGTTGAAGGGGGCAACATGCGATGGCTGTGTTAGGGGGATCTCACGAGGGAGGTGGGGAAAACAAAACATGAGCGCTGGAATCAGCGTTTGACAAGTCATGGAAAATGAGCCACTGCGTTAAATCTGGTGATTAAATTTAGGGTCCCCAGGGCACAAAGGTCTGGATGGGGCCAGACACTTCGGAGTCAGCAGTGTTAGTCACAACACACTGTCTCACACACACACACACACACACTGTGGCTGCACTCAGTGACTCAGCAGGACAGCCCCCTGAAGTCAGATGAGGGATTGTGTATTTTAACAACACTCAGCCTCATCTCCGCGATGATTCTCCATCCAGGATAACGCAAAGCCGTCTCTCATCATGACCTTGCTTAAACAAGACATTCAGTACTGAAAGGCTTTCTTTCCACCAGCACCAGTAATGCCACTTCCTACATGGCCAGCTGCAGTCCACCATCAACCACCAGCACCTGTCCTGTAATGTAGGAGGACTCCAACAAGAAGAGGGTGGCCTGGGCTATTTCATCTGGCGTGCCAAATCTCCCTAGAGGGATGGAGCGTGCTCCGGCCTCCTCCCTCAGCCCTGCGGTCATGTCAGTGTGGATGAACCCTAAGGAATAGAGAGCAAATAGTTGACAGAGAGTGAAAGGTGGTGACATATGCAGAGAGTGTAAGGCTGCATCTGACCTGGAGCTAATAGGTTAACCCTGATGTTCCGTGAAGCAACTTCCTTGGCGAGCGAGCGAGTGAAGCCTTCTAAACCAGCTTTACTGGCACTGTACACACACTGGCCAGAGTTTCCTTTCAGGCCCACCACAGAGCCTGTAAACACAGATCTACTAAGACAACCAGGTATGATAGAAATGTCTGCAAACAGCTGTTTGTTCCACAAACTTCATTCAAATCAGAAACAGATTGCCACATTGACCTCTTAACATGCATTTCTTGTAAATTACCCTCTCTGAACTCAGTGTCTTATAATAATGCAAATTTATGATAGTGATGATATGACAATCAATATTCAACCGCAGATAAAAACAATCCAACGTTCTGCCTTTCTGAAAACTATTTGTGCAAGGTGCTGTAAAGGTAAACAATGTGACACTGCTGCCATCAGGTGTCTACACTGCTAACATGCACCTAAGACCCAAGCACTGAAGCAGACGGCACCTATGTTAACAATGGCTGCTCCCTGGGTGCGCAGCATGCTGCGTAGCGCAGCCCTGCAGGTCAGCATGGAGCCCAGCAGGTTGGTGTGAAGCACAGCCACCATTTCTTCAGGCGTCATCCTCAGCAGCAAAGCATCCCTGATGACAGAATAATAAATGTTCATACAGCGCCCCACACAATTACTGGCACCTGTTCTTCAAATGCTAAAAGATCTTTCAAATAAATTCATATTTTTGTTGTTCTAGCTCAATCAAATACAGAAAAAAATGTTCTTCATACTTTGTACAACCACAGTTTGCTAACAGAACTGGTCCTAAGCTTCTCCAACAACATTTAGCATACAGATAGAGGGATCTTTGACCGTTCTCTCTCTGGATAGTCTTCTCTGCTGCCCTCGACTCTTTAGCCCGCCTCATTCGTTTTGAATAGTTACCCTGCTGAAAGATCCAATGATGGCCCCATTATCAGTTTTCTATCTAAAATTGTTATTTTAAATGGTCCATGATGCCATGAGGGCCATGGGAGCCCTTTTAGAGAGAAACAGGCCCACAGCATTACTGTTCCTCCACCATGCTTGACAGGGGGCATCAGCAGCTTTTCCACATGTCTGTCCACTGTTTCACTCTAAACTAACTTGGGAGTTTTTGTAGCAGAAAAGCTCAACGTTAGTCTAATCTGACTAAATCACACAGTTCCATTTCCAATAGAGTTTACATGTTTACATTTGTGATGGTAGGACAGAAAAGCCTCCCAAACAACTGGCTGGTACTTGGACTGTGTAAAATAGTTGTCATAAAGACTTGGTGACTCCAAGATGCCACTCTTTGCTGCAGTTCTCCAACAATAAGCTTAAGAGACGTTTTTTTACCTCCCTTGCCATCCAGCTCACTGTGCATCTTGTTGCAGGTTGTGTATGTGTGTCAGGAGGGGAGGGGGTTGGTCATGTGGTATTAGTTTGGTCATGTGACAGTGATGGCGATGCAGTGCAGGACTGTGGGGTGTTTAACTGAAGCAGAGAAGCTATATCAGTGCTGCGGTCGTTTTTACACAAAGGGTAGGAAATTATAATATATGTAAATGGCGGTTATTAACCATAGCAGCAATATTAACATCGGATATCGGCCCACAGTTTCACATTGGTGCATCCCTAGCAACAACATGAACTAGGGTCCTCATCCAATCTTCTGTGTCACAGTTCCAGCACTTTTAAACATTAATCACTGCTCTGCTTGTAGACATGGGCTACTTTAGGAGAGTAGCGATTTCCTGACCTATGAAGATCAACACATACCTCCCTCACCTAAAGGATATGTTTTCTTGTGAAACAACGGGATGTTTGTGGAGTGCATTCATGGATTACTAATTAAAAATGTCCAGTCATTTTGAATAACTTTAAAAAATATATATAAATTAAGAAATTCTTCAGTTGTATTTATTTTAAAGTAATTTCTGTTCCCAGAAAATAAATGTACTACAAGTACAACCAAGATTTGGATAGGGGTTTCACTCTGCTGCCCACCTGTTGATGCCAGCAGCATTGACAAGATAAGAGATGTTTCCACAGGTCTTCTGGATTCTGTCAAAGGTTTCTTGCACCTGCTGCTCCTTGGAGACGTCACAGCTGAAGGCCTTGTGGTCGGCTGAAGAGCACATACACCACTTCTGTGAGTGAACTAGCCATTACATAGTAACCATTCTGTTCTTAGTTTGACCAAATGTAATGACAAAAGTACAATATTCTGTTTAAACTGAGATTTTAGTTTTAGGCTGATGTCACAAGCACAGAAATGTGAAACATTTAACAGCTATTCACTGCACCTGTCAGTAGTCATAATGTTATGCCTAATCAACGTAGTGTGTAGAGTTCACCCTGATATATAGTCCTACAGTACATCACCTCCGTATAGGGCAGCCACAGCAGCCTGGGCTGTATCCTGGTTCCTGGAGACCACAGCTACCCTGCACCCCCTCTCTCCTAGCAGGCGGGACACAGCCTCCCCAATCCCCCTGGAGCCTCCACAGACCACCGCCAGCCTGGACATGGCTGCAGGACAGGACAAAGTCCCACATTGGGAGGGGGGGAAGTTGAGCAAAGCAGCCTGGTTTCGGTTCATTGTCAATAACAACTAACATTTATGACCAACACACTTTCCTGGATGACACTTTCCACCTATAGCCTATTCTTACCTTAATTTGTTCTGTCAAACGTCGTTTACCTGCATCAGCTGAATAAAGCGCGACCTACTTCAGAATGATTCTGAAAACAGGGACGCCGCCATGTTTCCGAGCCTGTTCATGCGTTGCTCGGGATCAGCCAGCAGAGGGCGCTGTGGACCCACTGAATAACTGGTCGGATCAATTCTGTTAGGTTTTGCACGTTTGTTTCAAGTGATATTTTTGATAACTGTCCAACAGCCAAAATATTTTTATTTTTGAAAAACTTTATTAAAAAATGGAGGTAAAACCTTGTCATGATTTTGCTACAGAAACAGTTTAATAATCGTCTCTAAAATGTAGTGTTCATTTTCAGATAATATTCAAGGGTACACCACAGGCTTCTCCAGGTTAATACACCACACATACAACAAACTACAAAATCACTGGCACCCACTAAGTTTCTTATATTTGTCACATTACAATCAAACTTGAAAGTAGCCGATCAACCCCAAACATACAGCCAGAACTACAATGGAATGATTTAGATCAAATAAGTATTATACATTATGTGTTAGAATAGCTAAGTTAAAGTCCAGACCAAAATACTATTTAGAATCTGTGGCAATACTTGAAAATCAATATGTACAGACTCTATAGATTCTTACTGAGCCCAAGATATCTAGCAATGAAGAGAGAGCAAACATTTCAGTATTTAAACGTGCAAAGCTTCCATGGGGAGAAATTATAAATGCTACGCACAGAAAAACAACCACCTTCGGTCTCTGCTGGAGAAAAAAAGAGTAATCACAAGAACGCGTGGCCTTGCCCACACCTGGACATCACACTGACTCAGCAGGATTGATTTGCTGAGGTTAAATAACATTCGCAGCTAGCACCCCTCTGACCCTGTAAATCATATCCTCACTGCAGCACAACTCCACAAGCAGTGTGTGCTTCAAATGTACCTATTCCTGAACCCGACGTTACCGACTGTAGTCTACCTGCAGAGGCAGATTGGATTTTTATTCGGATCACCTCCTGAACACATTACTCCCCTGTCACACCTTTGTGATCTAATGATCCTTGTCAGCAGAGCTGTGTACGTTTCTAATGCACAAACACTCCTAGGACAAAAAGTTTTCATTGATTTTCTGCAAGTGTTTTCTGTGTCTTCTGTTCGTCCTTCACAAACAGTGCAAACACAATCTGTACAAGGACTACATTCAGTCCTCACAGCTAGGAATATCTGAACTACATTCTGTACCATAACTTCTATTTTTAAACACATACCAACCTTGAAACTTACATTTGAGTCAGACAGCAATGCCCTGACAGCAAATGCTCCTGCACACATGTACCAAACAAAAAGAAGACAAGATTAGGACACAATCTATGGAGAACATATGCACCTGTTCTTATTTGTGCTGCTGACTACAGTCTCATGCTCATATACCAAAATAAGTTATTACCATGGTAACCCAACCACTGCAGGGGACGGTGTGCAACACAGTGACCTCTGTGGGTGCATGTCAGCTCCTGGCAGTGTTTCCCAGCCGAATACACCGGGGGAGGTTCACCTCTGTCCGAGCGGCTCATCATGGAAACAATGACCACATATACCGCAACTCGCCCGGACTGTAATCTCTGAAAAACTACTGCTGTTGAGACGTGTGCATGCATACAGAGTAGAGCATATAAGGACGTACTGTACTGTTGGTGTAAAACGGATGCAAAACTTCAAATACCGCTGCCTCCGTACTTATTGGCACCAGTGGTTAAAACATGTAGAAAGCCTTAAAATAAATTCATCTTTCATTGCAGAAGCAAATTCTTACTCTAAACAATACAAACCTATATTTGAGTATATTTACTCAGTGGGGAAAACAATTCCAAGAAATACTCAAACTCACAAGTGCTACAGTTGTTGGTATCCCAAACTATCTCTTTGATGTTAATGTAATCCAAGCCTTTTTTAATTATATATTTTTATTTCAAGAGGATCAGGGTGTCTAGAACATTCTAATTAGTTATCCATGACTTCTCGTGTCCCTGAGAATCTGCTGTAGCACTGGCCCATTTACCAAAGCCACTAGGTAAAATTGGAAGGACAAGAAAACACGGGATTAAAGTAAGGCAGATGTGTGTTGAACTTCACAGATCTGATTACTGGGACTGATGCTAAGTCATCAACTCAATGCAATCAACTGGGCTTCCTTAGAAAGAAAATGTTTTTACAGTTAGCATAAACTGAACTTTATAATTGTATTATCACTAGGACCGAATTGGAATGTAAGGGAATTTTAATCTTTCTATATAATTTTATCGATTTATGTGTTTCTGTATAGAATCAATTAGCCTTGTAGTTTTTTGAGCTGCTGGCATTTGATGAGAATTGGAACTATATGAATAAAATTAACTGAATTGAAACCAAAACTCATGAAATGTCTTCAAGAAACTTTGAACTTGGCTCAACTCACCCACTGCCAAGCATGAAACCATTGCTCTTGCCTCCTCGAGTACCATAACTAATTTCTCTTTCCTTGTGGAGTATGTATTGGTCTTAAGATTGAGTTTTTTGGCAGCAAAACCTTCAGGTGGAGTTCATATGAAACAAGGGAAGAATGTGTAGAAAAGCACCTCATACTCACTGTTAGGTACGGTGCAGGCTCTGTGATGCTGTGGGCCTTTTTCGCTTCCAAATGCCCTGAGGACCTTGTCAGAATGAACCAGGGCATTTATAATCTGGTGGCCTCTGCTAGAAAACAGAAAATGGGTCATCAATTGGGTCTTAGCAGGATAATGATTCTGGGTTTATTTGCCCATCTGTTTTGAAAGGGTTCAGACACAAAACCGACCTTTATGCATAGCCATCTCAGGGCCCAGACCAAGATCCTTTAAAAAAAATTATACATTAAAATATTTTTATTATTTTAATGCTTTTTAAAACCTCTTTACCAGGGGCACCAACAAATGTAGAAGGCGTTGTTCTTCTGTTTAACACTTCTGTGTTTGTACTTCTAATTTGACCATTTTGCTCTGAAGCCAACACATTATGGGGGAAAACAACAGCAGAGTACAACAAAAAAGGCAAAACCTCAATAAAATACAGAAAGAGTTTGCTTTTATTCTTATAGATTTTTTTTTTATAAAATATGCAATTCCCTCAAATGCTTCAGAATATTTTTTCACATAACAGACATGATGTGCCAAATAATTAGATTTCAGTTTTACTAGTTTTTAGGCATAAAACAGACTAATTAAGAGACATAAAAAGGATCAAGTAAGTCACCTTGGCATACAGACATGTTAAACTGGATGAAGCAAACTTTATTCGTTGATGCTCAGAAATGAATGAAGAGACTTGAAGTTATTTCAAAAAGCATTTCATGTTTGGAAACTGTGCAGCAAATGCATGCAAAAAAACATGAATAAATGTTGGTAAAATTAGCAAGTGTTTGTTTCAGAACCAGTTTGTGCATTTGTGCTTTTTGGGTAGATTAAAGGCTAACTAGTGAAATGAGGACACTTGAGAGGAGGGGGTTTAGCAAATGGTCTGAGATTGCCAAGATATCAGATTTAATCTATTTAAAAAAGACAGAAAAAAAGGCCCCAACAGTGACGCATACCAATGTTCTCCACATTTCAACCAAATCACAACATATTCCAGCAGTCAGTCACACAGTGGTCCCCCTCATTAAACAACCAAATGCAAAATAAGACAAAAACCCCAAAACAAACATTTGAAACGTGCTTCAAACTGGGTACCAAATTTAAAAGGCCAAATTTGGCACAAGTCAATGTTTCAATCTAATCTGACCTTAGCTAAAGAGAACATGAAAAGGTCAATTACATTAACTGTGCCGGTCAGTCTACAATGATACATGAGGCATTAACAGGTAGGATTGCATGTATTTGAAAGTGATTTTAGAGAAATACTGAAGGAAATGGGAGATTATGTGTCTCCTCATGCTGTAAAGTAGTCAGTCTAACCCAGCTAATTAATTTCATTCAATGAAATAAGCCAAAAATATGACAAAAACCCCTCAAATCACAATATTTAAGTAATTCAAGTCTGTATAACATTTAATAAGAAAAGAGAGAAATTAAATAAAGGGCTCAAAGTGATTGATTTTAATAAAAATCTGAGATTCTACAGAATCACACGACACGCCTCTTCCTGTGGAGTGATACAACGTGCTACTTTAGGCAAACAGTCTGTGCTTCAGTCAGCAGTGTGTTGTTTTATTGCCACAAGTCACATTAGGAATGAGTTATTAGTGTTTAAAAACAGAGACCCCACCGCAGGGTTACCGTGTCAGGTCAGTCATAAAAACTACGAGCAGCAGGCGTCAGCCTCTGTGAAATGTCTTATAGAGATAAATATACTAAAACACAATCTGCTTTGTTGCTGAAATGTAATGTCGCTCTAGGGTCTCAGAGCTCTGTCTGGGTTCGGCTACAGCCAGGGGGGTCAGGAGAGCAGCTACTCTGGTCAGGAAATATATTAACAGAAAAGGTACAAATCAAACAACTTTTGACTGCTAAAAGTCCATCCGGAGTGTATAGTTGAGACGTTACGAAGTTTAACAGTTTCACCTCTCATCTGTCACCACTCTGTCTCCAGCAGATGGCTTTACTAATGACATGCAAATATTTGATATTTGAAGGCAAAAGCCTCAAACAGCAACCTCCACCACACCTCGGGAAAAGACAAAAAAAACAACAAATATAAATCTGTCCAGTGGCACAGAAAAATTCAGTCATGTGCAGCATTTACAAATTTGAGCTATGAGGATTCACGTGCAATACAGCAGATCTCACTTCTACTCGTCTTGTTACGGTAATGCCTTTGGGAACAGGGGAAGCGTCCTTTCTCCCACTGTGCAGCTCTCTGTCATTTGTTCCGGTCAGTTCCAACGCAGGTTCTCCTCCTCCCCGCTGATAGCTTGGAACATTGATAAGACCTTTATCGGCAGTCTAACAGAAGAAGCTCAACTAATGGGGTCAAATATGACATAAGGCATGTGTACGGCTTAAAGGGATAGATCAGGATTTTTCAACTGAAGTCGTTCCTGCACATTTCTCAGTTTAAAAGTCCAAACTTTTCCAGACACACATTTCTGGATTTTTGAGATATTAAGAACAGAACATTTAACTTGAAAATATCTGCACAGTGGGCTGGTTTTATTATCTATATGCTTGGAAAACCTTAAAAAAACATAACCCTGACCTTTCTGATCCAGCATGGTGTTAAAGGACATTTTTATTTTCATTTTTTGCCATCTGAACTAAGATCAGTTCCATTTCAAAATCTGAAGCTTACATTTTATCAAATCAAGGCTGTTCCCTAAATCACAATTTGTGAGCTTTGGTAGACTCAGCCATAGAACCACAAGTCCAGTTTAAAATAATGGTTTAAATTGGACTAGAGGTTAAAAATTTCAGATTTCAGACTTCAAAAACAAAAACTCTGAGGACTGAAATGTTAAAGATGTGGCAAGTCAGGACTAAATACTAACGTATGGAAACTCAAACATTTCTCCATACTTAATTGCCCTTGTTCCATACTTGTCCGAACTGGAACATGAAAGAAACCATTTGCACACATTTCCACTTTTTCCAGATTGGAAGAAACTCTGATTAACAAGGTTTTAGGCAGTTATATCTAACCTGCGGTAGATAATTCTGTTGGCATCTTTGTTTAGTATAAATCCAGATTAATTGGTCCTGAAGGTTAGAGCCAGTGGCTAGTCCAAGTGCAGCCAAGACCAAAGTGGGCTTCTAGTGTCTTAAATAACTCCAATTTAAAAAGCATGTTATCAATTTATGCAAACACTTTTTTTTGCATAGGGTGGTTATTTACACAGGAAACCAGGGTACCAGGACATGTGCCACCAATGATCTGAGACCATGTAAAGCAAATAAAATCAACACAATAGCTTTCACTTTCAGGACTTTACTATTATTGTTTTTTTACACTGCTTTGTTTTTATATAAGAGTAGAAATACTTCACTTGTTGTCTCTCAGTGCGTGATTCCCACAGGAACATCACTGCTGGAGCACCACCTTCTACCTTCATTAGTCGTCACCTTTGTGTGAATAATCAGCCAATTCAAATTTGACAACAACTTAATGGTCCTTATAATAACAAAAGGCCTTCATAAAAGCTACTTTGTTGATTTAAGGTTGGAGTAGTTTCAGATCTACCTTGGTACTGGACCTCCTCGGACTAGCAGTTAGCTTCAGCCTCCAGGACCGACTAATCTGGATTAATCCTGACTGAGGACACCGACTCATGTTAAGATGTTAACTACTTTTAACTTTTTAAAAATCCAGAACTATCCCTTTAATCTCTTAACATGTAGCTCTAAAAAAGTCAACATGAAATAAGTTAAAATGTGAAAAAACAACAACCAGTTGAATAGTTCATATGGGTTGTTCCAGGACCTATTATAGCTGCGTCCTTATGTACAATAAAGTGAGGAACAGTACAAGGCACACATTTAACAGCTGAGTAGTTACAAATATATAAATAACCAAGAAAAAACAGAAAGGTTTATGGGTAGTCTGCTCATTTCCAACTCTGTCCACTGTGCTTTTATTAACAAAATGTATTTTTCTCCTCAGCTCTGTGTGATTCTAACTTCAAGTGTTGCTATGATGGTTCTTTCTCAGCAGCCTGCGAGCAGCATTCACGCTGGACCATACCGATGGTGAGCGTATCTATTAGATGCTGTCTACAAAGCTGCCAGGGAACAGGCCGGTCCTGCCGTTCCTCTGCAGTGTGCCTTTGAACCAGCCGTCCTCCCTCTTCCGGTGAACAAACACAATGTCTCCCTCCTTCAGTTCCAGCTCGGCCTCGCTCTGTGGGGGATAGGATACCACCACCCTGTACCTGGGGAGGACAGCCAAAGGCACAGTCAGAGATCCACACCTTCAAAGGCAACTGGTCTGTCCTGATATAATGTAACACTTTCTGTATCAGGGACAGACAGTCAGGACAAGTGGAACAATATGATGAAACTGCAGTTTCACATCAGTACCTCTCACATATGATGGGACGTGCATCATGTTGCTGTGATAAAAGAGAGGAGCAGGGCTGCCGTGGAGGAGGAGCAATGGGAGCGCAGCCGTCGAGAGGACCGCTCCTCCGATGGGAGGACTCTGGGACTGAGGAGGAGGAGGAGGGTGACGAAGCAGAAGCAACACCAACGGATTCAGGGTCGAGGCAGCTGCCTGAGCTGGAGGCCGGGGAGGTGTCGGGACCCACAGCGCCGTGCAGCACCTCTCCAGCTGCAGCCTGCTCTGCTTCAAGGGTAGGAGAGGAGGGGGGTGAAGGACGAGACTTCTTCTTGTTGGAGGACAACATCTTTAGGATACTTTTCTTTTCTCTCTGCAGAAACAGCACACCAATTAGATGGTAGAGAATAGCAGATATCTGAAACATTTGCATAAGAAAGAACATGTCCATCAAGCAGTTTGTTTTATCTACAAAAACAAAACTGTTGAGAAAATGTAGTTTGTTCATCCCCTAGCAATAGCCATGGGCTAGTTACCCGTGTAAAGGTATATTAAGGTTTTAAACGTTCGGGATAAAGCGAGAAATTCACCGGAGAACCAAAATCGGACGACTTTTAGCTCAACTGCCGATGGCTGGTAACCAACTGGATCAGTACGTACAAGCTCCTTCAGGACACACTAACCAAAGCGTTTACAGTGCAGAGCTTGTTACCGAGTGAAGAAAACTCAAGTTAGTCTATCTAAAAAGAAACTGTGTGTTCAGCTGCTCCATGCTGGCTATGCATTCAGGCTGCTACTACAGACAGCTAGACCTCTGCAAGTGACGGTCATTTCACTCCTTTACCATTTCGAATGGTTGCCCTTCTGGTCATTTCATACCTGACTTTTTTGGGTACAAAAATGGTGTCAATATAAACCTTGGGGCGCATCACTAAATTAGCAAAGGACTGAACTTCAGCATAAAACAGGAAGTCGATGTAAGATATTTAATCAAGTTGGCCTGTTTCTCCTTTCAAGTTTTGAACCTCAGTCTGCCACGTAAAATAATGTTATTTATATAACTACTGAATACCTCGTTCCTCTCTTTCAGGGAACAGTAGTTTCTATACATAACATTACATTCCCCTTCAGTTGATTCACTCGGTACAACACACGTGACATGGGACATATATACACAGATCCCAAAGCAGCTATTCAACTCGGGTCCTGCCAGAAAACTAGGGCGTCATCTCTGACCCAATAGAAAAAAACTGAGGCACAGATGGAGGTTTTATCGTTTCATCCAAACAATAAAACCTGACTAAAGTGTGGAGTGATGATCAACCAGCAGTATTGCATAAATCTTCAACAGAGACCCCTCTGAATGACGCCCATGAGGCCTCCACACCCCTGATAGAGTTAGCTCTCGCACCCTGAGGCAGTGGGAGAGTGACTATAAGCTAGGAAGATCCAATAAGACAGCCTCTGTTTTGACAAGGCTCTCCCCCTGGGGGTGTTTGCAAAGCACACAAACAGCTGATCAGCCAGCCACAACCCCTGTGTACCATCAACTCAGACACGCAGAGCGCACACAGGACTCAGGAAACTCAACCTCCTCCGAAACAAAGGGGAGAGGATAAAAACTACAGAGCTCTAAGTTCATGGAGGTGTAGTCTGATGGAATAACGACCTCTCTGCTATGAACTGTATACAAGATGGGTGAGCAGAGACAGCATGGAGGTCACCAACCCTTTTGCAGACTAGAAGTAAGGTAGTCTTGCATGAAAACTCCACAACAACAGCTGTGATTGGCTGAAATTGAGGACCAAAGAGAACATTTAGCACCATAGTCAGACCCAGTAACTAAATGTTGGGTTTATTTGCTGCTCGGCCAAGCGATGGCTTTCTGGTGTCACCTCAATAAACCCCACATCACAAGCAAAAATGCTGCCAGAAAACCCTGATTGTGGAAACGGAATGACTCTTATCCATCAACTCCTGTAGAAAATGAAACATTTTCCACAGTGGCGCCATCAAACACGCCTATGTCTTTGTCCTTAGACCACTGCTCAAAAGCACGCCACTGAAAGCCTCTAGCGGATGCGGCTTTAGCACCCTGAATCGTTGCCACATCAGCAGGGGGAAGGTCCTTTGCTAAAAGGTTGGACCTTTCAACAGGTAGTCATGCGGTTTCCATAGCTCTGGATGAGGCTGAACTGGGTTCATAACTGAGCAACCACCAATGGGTGAAGGCTCCACTCGCTCTGAATGGGACCTCCTAGGTTCAGGCGACCAGGGACAAGCCTGGCTCTGATGGACAAAAACTGCACGCTGCAGAAGAATGTGACAGTTTTAGAAGAAGCAAATGTCTTCCTCCCACAGAGTTAACATGAGAAACCACCGTGGTGTTATTGCTAATAACTCCAGATAATTAATGAGGAGTTTGGACTGCGTTGGTGTCCAAACATTACCACTGTTCCAGTGCACTGGAAATCTGTGGACACCACCGTGCGTACAGACAGCCTCCTGACTGGTGAACCCTGGCACAGATAGCTGATAGAACTACGGCCATCAGGCCCATAAGCTTAAAAATTGTCCGGAAATGCAGTCTGTTGGTGTTGTTTATGTGTTTTTGTGTCCAGATGGATCCTACACTTCAGGTAATTGCATGGGGAGGTGTGGTCGCACGGTACCTACCTGATAAGGGCAGGGTGAGTGGTTTTTAAAAACCTTTCTGTTGGCCGTCATATTTAATAGCCAACATTTCAGCTTTAATTATAAGAGATGTAGTTCATTGTTTTAGTTTTAAAATAAATACGGAGAACACACATTTGACTCAGTATGGATCATAGGAGTCGCGTCAAAGAACAAAAACAACTCCGCTCAGCGCGGCTTTATTTGTGGATCAAAGTCGCTACATATATAATCTATAAAAATCGAATCGAATATTTTAGCAGCAGTTGGGAAGAATGTTGTTGCTGTTTTAAATATGAGCAATTAGATCATGTCATACGTATTTTTATGTTATACAAAAATGTTTGTGTAAATACCATGAATTCTGATGAACAGTGTTATTTTTGCGCAATTATTCAGTGAAAATTTCATCTGGCCAGAAATAAGTAAATTCTTAAAGGTTAAATACTTTGTTTGATTTCTGCTCACAAATTCTTTACTAGAAATGTCCCACCTTGACATCCTTGTCCAGTCTGCAGGCGAGAGCTGTGTTAGATGAGGAATTGAGAGCAGTGTTGTTCCCAACAGGAACAGGCCTCAAAGCGTCACCGTCCAGAGACGCGGCGCTTACGTTGGGCGGGGTCAGAGAAGCGGCGGCGCAGCCCATGGCCACTCCTACCCGGCTGCAGCCTTGAGCGGGATTGGTGGAGGACTGGGAGCAAATGGCAGAGTGTGGGAAATAAGTCACAGACTGGATGGGTGTCACTGCTGCTGTGGGTCTGTCCTGACTGTGACAAGCAGCTGCAAAGACCAAAATAAACAGTATGAGATGTGAATTTTCTTTCTTGCCTTTAAGCAACGGTTGTGTAGTTTACCTGTTCTGACAGCATTGCGAGCCTGATTTACAGTCATCTGCGAGCTGACATGCAGGGGAACTTTTGGCTGCTGGCCTGTGGCTGTCTGAGGTGATGTTACGGCTGCAGGTTGGGAGCAGCCAGACACAGCTGTGGAGCACACAGGAAGGGGTTTGTTGAAATCAGCCCCTGGAACAACAGCCCCAAGGGGGGCAGAAGAAGGACTGACGATGGTGACTCCTCTGCCAGCCTGAGTGCACAGACTCATGGGTACTTTGGGTTGGTTGCTCCCAGATGCTGTTCTGAGGATGGAGAATGAAAAATGGTGAAAGCTAGGAGATTATTACATAAATGAATAAAGCGAACCTCATAACAGTCTCTCTACTTCTAAATAGGTAATTTGTAAATCCTAATTAAAATAAGAAAAACAACACAATTTGTATATAAACCTAATTGTGTTGGATTTCTACAGGTTGTACATTTTAAACTCAAGGGAAAAAATAAATAAAATCAGTTAAACATTTCCAAAGAGGAAATTGCAAACCACTCAGCTGCTCATTTTTATGGGAATTTTTTAAACATGGGATTCGTCTTCGGTTCAGTAACTTCCAATGCTGTTTTTATACGGTTAATTTACCCACAGTGGTACAGCTTCATGATTATAGTTAAAACATCTCTCTTTAGAAAATAGCAGGAAATATTAAGGAATGACTATGCAGTGACACTGCAGTAAAACCAACAGTGCATATATCTGAGTGTCCAGCATGCTGACAACAATAAAGGCCTGAACCAATGACTAACCTGCTGACTGGGCTCATGTAGTTTCCAGGGAAAACTCCGATATTTCCAGTGTGCATTGAGGTGCCTTTAAACCAGCCGTCCTGACAGCGTTCCAGCACCAGAAACATCTCTCCTTTCCTCAGCTCCAGCTCATCCTCCTTACGGGGAGTATATGGGAACATGGCCACATAGCTGGATCAAAAAACAAACAGATAACACAGATGAAATCCCACAGCCTTTAGAAATAAAAGCAAGTTTGTTTGTGTTTAAATCCCTGACAGCCCAGCTGGACATCTGTCCGCACCTCGGCTGAGCCCCTCCAGCAGAGACATCGCTCTCTGAACCAGAGGAAAATCAGCACAGAAAGGAAAAACAATCTGCAGGTCGTCCTTTTACAGCAGCACAAGAACAGGGCTGTAATGCCAGTCAGGGGCAGAGCTTTGCTAAGTATTTATAACTTGAATTTGATCACATTTGATCACATTTTAAATCACTGAAATTTATTTTATTGGGATTTTATTTGCTAGCCCAACACAAAGCAGTGCATAACATTTGAAGGAAGGGAAAGAAATTTAAATAAAAAAAATCTACTTTGTGTCAATTAAATAAAATCCCCATAAAATACACTGAAATATGTGGTTGTGGTGAGACAAAATGGGAACAGTATGGGCAGGGGTCAAAGCTGGGATATTTTCAGTGAGGAGGGAGGGGAACATAACTGACATGCAAGCATCGGGAGATCCAGATGACCACAGGAGAGCAGGCATGAGAGGATCAAATACTTATCACGTGTGTGGATTGACTTGGGGGAGTAATGAGGGTAAAGGTGAGGGGGGTCAAATGTCAGAGGTGAGAGAAAGGATCTCCCTAAGGGACCCTGGAAACCTTCAGCGACAGGTTTTGACCTTTTCACCTGCACATAAGCTCAGTCTGCAGGCCCACACTGACAGCTGAGAGGAGGGTGGTCAAAGACATGCAAAGATTTTCCTTCCACCAACCAGGAAAGTGCATTCAGATTCTGAACCACGGCAGAACAAACCAGTTGTGACAATTTGCTGCATGTTTATAGAGACTTAAAATTTCTGCGTGGGAGCGTTTTTAAAGCTTACACTGTAGGTCTTTGTCTCCCACTTTGGTCGCTTATACTGGGGGAGGGTCTCTGTCCGGCAGCGAGGGAATATGCTGCTCCGCTAACTGGGGACTGAGGAGGAGGAGGTGGGGGTGGTGGCAGAGCATCCTGTGACAGAGGTATAGAAAACCCATGTTAGCGGTTAGACAGGATCAGTGTTCAATTACAACATCACAACAATTCATCACGAATCTCCTCTCATTATGACGCACAAACACAAAACAAGGAGTAAGAAGAGCCTCAATAACAAAGTTATATAAGCAGAGAAACCACTTTGTTTATTAACAACAATGAGAGAAGGAGAATGAATGATAATCTGTCATTTGGGTTATTCCCTCAGGTTTGCCCACACTAAGGGAGCATGGTCTGGCAGACGCACGGTCTTATCCCCGACTTTCCCTCGGAACGGAGAATCTCCTCTTCTGCTTGTTTGTTTGCTGCTAGGAGACCACATGGCTAGATCTTAAACCCACTGCAGTGTTTAAACCGGACCATATGCAATGAACAACATGTCTGCGAGCACACTTTGGAGCAACCACCAGAACCAACCACAAGTGGATTCATTTTGACTCCCTTGTTTTTGAAGGTCTTTGACAGAAAAAGAGAGGTATCGCTGCAAGCGTTAAAAAGCCTTCTAACAGCGGTCAAACACTAAATGCCCCACAAGTTGAAGTTGGAAAAAAAAAAAACTCCTTAGAAACCTTGAAAGCCCCAAATAAAGCTCCTAGTGTGCTAAAATGATGCTCCTCTACTCACAAGCTCCCTATGCTCAACACTGGCTGCAGTGAGCAGCAGAGTAATAGCTTCCATGACATGCTGGGGGAGGAGAGTGGCACTAAGACAGCCCTGCGGTATGTTTGCGGGCCTACGTGTATGTGCCAGCGTCGATGTGTTCTACGGTTCGCTGCCGACGCTTGAGCTGAGATAATTAGGTTGCCTGCAGGCTAGAGAAATCATGTGTACAAAAACATCATGTAGGTTTCCCAAGTGAAGCGGAGAGCTCAACCTTTTGTGGACACATTCCTGCTCATTCAATAACTCCACATACCAGAGCGTACGTGCAGAAAGGCGGGAGTGGTGCGTGCTGTTTGCAGCACGCAGCGAGAATTTTTAAGACTTTATGGACTGCCAATAAAAAATCTTTTACGAAAGAGGAAGATTTTTTTTTTAAACACACTTTTATGGACACTTTTACATCCACACACATCTACAGTGCCTTGTAAAGTATTCATACCCATTAACCTTTAACATTTTACATTCCAACCACAAACTTCAATGTGTTTTATTTTGGTTTTATGTGATAGGCCAACACAAAGAGTATAATTGTGAAGTAGAAAGAAAAATGTACAGTTTATGGTTTTCTAAATTTCTTACCAAAAGTTTGAAAAGTGTATTTATATTCAGCCCCCTGAGTCAATACATTGTTGAACCACCTTTCACTGCAATCACAGCTATAAGTCTTTATGTCTCTACCAGCTCTGCATATCTACACACTGAAATTCTTCTTTTTAAATCACCACAAGCTCCATCAGACTAGATGCAGAATGTGAGTAAACAGCAAGGCTTGCCACGGGTTTGTAACTGGGTTTAGGCCAGGACTGTGACTGGGTCATTCTAAAACATGAATATGCTTTGACGAGGACTAATCTAACCAATTGTAAGTAACCAATTGTGCCATACTTTGAAACCTTAAAAGAACATCTGGATTTATACTGAAATAAACAGGTCTTCTCTTTCTTCTAATGATTTGATTTCTGAATTATGCATCCCCTTTCATCATATTGAAGGGGGATGCATACAAATGCACCTCAGACTTATTTGTAAATAAACCTGGATTCATGCACTACTTTATTTGTTGGTCTGTCACATAAAATCCTAACAAAACATATTGAAACCTGGGGTTGTAATGTGACAAAGTTAGAAAAGGTTAATGTGACAGAGGTTTCCACCTACCAAAGCGATGGATGTGTAGCTCGTCTCTGAAGGAAATGTGAAGACTGTTGCTGTAGTAACCGGACTGCTAGGGGGTGGGGTCACAATTAGTCCCGTTGTGCAAATATGTACCTGTCAACCAAAGAGAAATGTTAATTATTCAATACACAATCATCTCATTCAATAAGAATACCCTCCAGTGAACACATTATTGTAACCAATTATCGAATTAATTAGACGTACAATACAATTACACGTTGACCATTAAGGTAGTCTTCATTACTTGCAGGTTGAGTGTGTCGGGGTTTTATTAAAAGAAAAAGAGCCCTGTCACAATGTGGAAATGACCCACTAAGCAACACAGAACACATGTGGCTTTGTATCAAGGCCATGACCACATTGTCAGCCACATGGTTTGATTGGCCAAAAAGAGTCAGGTGATCACACACAGGGGTATTTTTCATTGGGCATCTTATTAGATGGGTGTGTGGGTTGGGGGGGTCCTCAGTCAGTCATCCACCCAACTCAAGTCACTGTGGTGTCCTGGTAACAAGGCAACACTGTTGGGACACACAATATCCCCCTGTAACCCAGCAGTGACTTTCCACGGATGGCTGATTCAGACAGATCCGCCTCCTGAAGGTGAGCCTCTCTGTGAGCAGGAGGACCAAACACAGCAGTGTGCTCACAAGTGACACTGCCATGGAACAGGGCAGCTCCTTGAACTAAGGCACTGAGAAAACAGAGAGCCTCTCTTCATCGCAATACACTGAGAAACAGAAGGCTGATTTCCATCGAGACTACACAGACCTCTGGGCATCTTGGACTCAGCTATGTTATTTTTCTGTCTGAGATTTTGATGGAAAGACAAGTGCATGTGAAGGGAAAGAGACCAAAGAAGCTGGGCAAGCAGAGGCAGAACAGCCTCTGTGTTGTGATTTTTTTCTCTTAGTCAGTGGGGAAGATAATTAAAGCGGCAAACAGGTTCTCTAAAAGCTTTCCTGGCTGCAACCTCCATACATACGAATTTAGAAATGCACCAATCAGGCATTTCCAAGCCGATACAGATTGATGATTATCTTTGAGATTTAACCAGCTAATTAGCATTTTGACCAATTCTGACCCAAAAGCAATTTCTTATTTACTATCTAGAAAGACATTTTATTCCTGCCACGTCTGACTTTTGAACAGGCGCGACGGGCAGCTATGTGGGTCAGCGTCAATCTGGCCCACTGTCCAAGCCAGCTGGTGACGGTAATGCACCACATCGTTTGTATGCCAACCGCCAGAAAATGACAAAGAAGAAGATATGTGGGGTCCTTGAATGCGGGTTACCAATGCCCCTTTTCCACTGGCTCGCTTTAGGCGCCACGGCTCCACTCCACTCGTTTTCATTCGGTACGGCACCAGTTGTGTTTCCACTGACCCACTGATGGCTGAAGCCCCACCTCCAGCCATCAGTGTAGTGCGCTGTGGCGTTATTAACATTACTGTTAATAGCTGTTAATTTACTAACTTGGGAGTTCACGCTTGCTGACAGTACAATGACCTGCTGGTGCACAGATGAGTGAGTAGAAGAAGATGGCTTTGTCAAAAATCCGTAAAGTGGACTATGGGAATCACACAGCTGAAAGATTAATGGACGGAAACATACGCTTTCATTTTAACTTCCATTAGGTATAAGGCCAGTCTGCATAATATGTTCTGAATCAGTTGGACTTATAAAGAATGGAAATCTAAAGAGACATTATGAAACCACACATAAGAACTTAAACCAAAGCTATCCGCCTGGGTCTGACGGTAGGACAAGGAGAATAGATGAACTGAGGGGACAACATGAGCGAGCTTCACGGCTGATAACTCAGAGTGTTCACTGTGAGGACAATGGATTTTAGGAAAACACAAAAAGCCTTTCACTGACTGGGAAATGATCAAACAGTGCATGGGACCTGTGGCAGAAACACTTTTAGATGGAAAAGTTAAAGAAAAGGTTAAGCAAATTGTCATGCCTGCCACAAGCACAACAAGGAGAGCAGAACTGTACCAAGTTGCACAGACCCAGCTAGACTGAGCCATTCAGAGTGTCTTTAATATTAGTACTTATTGCACTTTTCTGTTCAGCAAATGATTTCATTGGCATATGAATATTGATACTTGCAGAAAACCTTAGTCCTGTCCACATAAACGCGTAAAAGACAAAGAAACATAACGCACACTGGACAAAGCATATGTAACGGTCTTTAATTCTCATCAACAAATGATGACGGATGAAAAGCCTGCAGTTCAAAATAAGATCATCTGTAGGATGAATCACTAGGGAGAAGGGGACAGGCTATGGGACACAGGCACCCTACACATGAACCTTCTAATTAGAAGATGCCGCCCCACCAATGCATTCCCAAAACCCACATGGCATGCAGAGATGGTGAAATACACTTTGATGGTGGAAAAGGTTTTTCCACCATCCAAAAGGTCCTGCAGGAAACATAATAATGCATTCAGACTGGCCGCGAATGACTTGACAGGAGCGAGTGATTTACATGTTAGCCCTATGTAGAGGCGTGTCCAAGAGCAAAGTGATGCAATGCGAAGCGATGCAAAGTGATGCGAAGCGATGCAATGCGAAGCGATGCAAAGCGATGCGAAGCGATGCAATGCGAAGCGATGCAATGCAAAGCGATGCGAAACACGAGCGAAGCAAAACCTGCCATGGACGCCAAGCGAATTTCACTGGAGTTGAAAAATCTGAACTTTTCTGTCGATTCGCACCGCGAATCAGTCCCTGCAAAAAAAGAAGGAAAAACCATTCCTACAATCCACAAACATCATATATATAAGAAAAAGACAGAAACATTCATGTAGACATAGGATGAAAAGAACGGGTGGATGGTGCCCTGGCCACATGGGCTCAATCAAATTTAAGGGGAGACAAAAGCCATTTAAACTCACCCTCTCGTGAACCAGGCTTGGAGAGCTAATCTCTTGGGATGTGGATGAAAAATCTGGCCGCGCGCTTGTGACACTAAATCACTGCACACTGGCAACGGCTGTGCGCAAAGGAGGCTCACCAGCTCCACCATCCATAGCCTGCTGGGCCAATATGGTGCTATAATGATCACCGACAGTCTGTGTTCCCTTACCCTGTTCAGTATTGATGTTATCAGGCTGAGAGGTGGGCAGGCATATAGCAGAACGTCCGGCAGCAGATGCGCCAAAAGCATCCACTCCAAACGGTGCACCCCCGTCCCTCATTGAAAAGAACAGCGGACATTGTGTGTTTTCATGCAATGCGAAGAGATCGGGCCGATTTTCACCCAAATCTGGTGGACCACCTCAGGGTTGAGTGTCCACTCCCCATAGAGTGGATTTCCCCTGGAGATCAGATCCACCCCATTGTCAGTGCCCCTGAGGAACGACGGAAATCACCGAGACCATCAGTCCTGGGACGCGTATGCAGGCTCTTAATGAGACCCTTGTGGAACAGGGCGACATGCTGACAGAATCTTTCCACCCACTTTTTCGTTAGAAAAGCTCTGAAAAAAAGATGTTTATTTCGAGGCCCAAATATGTTATGTTCTTCGTGGGAACAATCACACTTTTGGACTGGTTTATGCTGAAACCCAGGTTGCCCAGGCTGTGTAACAGGCTCTGTATATCCCTCTCTGCTTGCAATGAGTGCGCACACAAGAAAATCATCCAGATAAGCCAACACTCTAAACCGCTTTGCTCGAGTCGGATTTATTGCTGCTTCCACACACTTGCTGAAAACCCTCGGAGCTAATGACAGTCCGAATGGGAGTTTCTGATTTTCCTATGCTATATTCCTGATAGGCGAACCTGAAAAATTTTCTGTGTGCTGTAAAAATGTTGATATAAAAATAAGCGCCCTATAAATCTATCGACATGAGCCAGTCGCCGGGTCGAATAGATCAGAACAGAACATTGTGTGCCAACATTCTGAATTTGTATTTCCGAAAGTGTGAATTCAGGATATGTAAATCCAGAATAGGTCGCACATCTCTTTTCTTTGGAAGGAATTCCAATTTGAACTGCTCTTCAATTTAAGTGAAATTTCCCTCTCCAAAGCTTTTGCAGCTTCTCCTGCAGATTCTGACCACACAACCCCGCCGAAGCTCGGTTGTCTTGCTACATAATTTTAGCCTGCAATCCATGGCAACAGTTGTCAACACCCAGGGGTGGACTTCGCATGCACACCATCTCTCCAGCTGGGCAGCTAAAGGACCCGGAGGCATGAAGTTCAAAGCTGAAGCAGCTGCACCTTCTTGTGGTAGCAAACTGCTCTGCACTTTGTATTTTGCTCTTTTTAGTTTTATCCACTGCACCCTTTGCATTATGCCTGGATGCGGCCGTGGCCTCTTTGCAAACAGTGAAGCGTGCTTATGAACTTTGAACCACTCCTCTTTGAGCTAACCCCACAGTGCGCTGAGGGAGGGGAAGCAACTTAGGAGACTCTTTGTGAATAGGTGCTCCTCCAATGTTGCGCACAGTAGAAATAAAGTTTGCCAGGACAACAAAATCTGTGGGATTCTGAACTGAGCCTTCAGCTCTCCTTCGCTTGGCGCAGGGGGGGGCTGCCGAACTGTTTCTTGTCAGTGCAGAGATCTCCGTGAGGGCTGCTTGCTTAGCTTCTTCTGGCCACCACAGTTCCTATGTTGACTGCCTCTTCTTCCTGCCTGGAGGGTGGGAGGGGCGGTTAAACCGTGCTGCGGGAGCGGCAGCTACCAATGCGACAAAGAACTTTTGACCCCATTGTTTCTGGGTCTGAGGTCCTTGCTGGTGAGTTGTCTGGTCTGACGACTGAAACCTGGGCACCCTGTAGTTACTGCCATACCCCCTCGCTGACATGGCTTCGATGCCTTGGCAAGGCGGTGGCGGCTGGTGTGGAGCCGCTTTGCGAGCGATATAGAAATCGAACGCCTCACCCTGCTACTTCCTCAGGTCGCTGGCTTGCTGCATGCCCGTGACTGCCTCTTTAAACAGCCCTTTCGTCCGGGGCAGGTCGAACGGGGAATCAATGATCTGTTTGTCCTGGTCTGGCAAGCTGGACAAGTTTAGCGAAAGGGATCTTTCACCTGCCACTGCTAAGCCCATAACATGGCCACAGCCCTCCACCGCACCTCTGGAGAATGGTATCTGTTACAACACTGATCTCATCCCAAACTGTCGGACTTGGGGTGCCCTTATCTAAAACAACGCCTCTGCCCTGAAACAACTCTGCCTGGCAGGCTAAGAGAAGGTTGACCATATTTCAATATGTAATCGACTGGGCCGCCGACTTGTAAACCTTCTGATACATGGAGGCTGTGAAGCGCTCCATCTTGCCTGGGAGCGTGGGTCCTGTGGCTGTCAGAGAAGAGCGGCGGTTGGGATGGAAGTGACAAGCTACTGGCTCCACAACTGGAGGCTCTGAGAGCCCCAGAGCTTAGCCGTTAGCTATTTCTAGCCCTGAGTAACCCTTGACGGTCACCCTGTGGCGAAAAGGCTTGTCCCAATACCGCTTCATCTCCTTCATGCAAACAGGAACCGCAGGCATGAACTGCTTTGTCGGTCCCTGATGGGAGGGCAGGATCTTTCCGTCGTACAAATCCCTCTCCTCGCTCCTGTCATCTTGCGATGAAGGCCACTCAATGGCTAGTCGGGCTGCGGCCCGCTTGCACACCTCACAAACGTCGACTTGGTGCGGTGCTGGAGAAGGCTGAGCCGCGTCACTGATGGGGCTCAGCCTTCTCCAGCGATAACTGGGCAGGAGGGAGGATGGCATCCTCATTACCCCCCTCTAGGAGATCCAGTTTCATCTCCATCTCGTCCTCCTCTTCGTAGCCGCCTTCGTCTTCAGAGTCGAGAAACTGGCCATACATTGGTGGAAACTCCTCAACGGGGTTTTCCATCACCACCATATCCCCCCAGGACACAGCGGCAGCGCCCTCATCACCACTGGAATTACCGGCAGGTTTCATCACCACTTAGAGGAGACAGGGGTTGGCGTTTGAGGCCGCTGAAACCAGCAAGCGTCGCTGTAAAATCCGCGATGCCATAACGCAGCAGTGGTCGCATTTGCTAGGGTGAGCCTACTACTCCTGCACATGCCTTACCCCCATGCATACTATGAAGAGGGGATGAGGATCCCTCCCTGAGATGGTCAGTCCGCAGGAGGCTGGGCAAGGTCAGGACCCAACGTCGTTATTTCTGCCGCCACCTGTCTTCCCCTGAGAGGAACCAGTGGTTGCCATTTAGCTAGCGACAGTAGAGATAGGATCCAAGTATTAAAATGGAGGTCCACCACGACGCAAGAAACCCACCACTGTAAAAAAAATTTCCTAACGAAAGAAAAAAACAAAAAGGAAATTTTCTTAACGAAAACATCCGTTTTTTTAATAGGTCCAAAAACCTGAAGAACCCACGGTCAAGACTAACCTTGAGGGCTGAGTCAGCAAACAGTTAAATAGGTAATCAAGGTTTCAGACAGCTGAAGGAGCTATTCTGATCTTCATGTGAAGGAAAGGGAGAATACCAAGTGTAGAGCAGGGGCGCTCTGTCAATGACAAACATGGTGGTATTGGAGCATTCATGATTGGTCACGCCTCAAGGTGCTTCTCATAGTGAGATACCAAGCGAAGTTTGAAAGAACTCAAGGTACATGTATGTATGTTTAATAATAGAAGTTAATAGGAGGTTTAAGCACAAAGATTCATAGAGTTCATTCAAGTGTATCTAAATGCATCAAGGAGAATATGTTCCAGACAGAAACAATTACATAAAAACACAGACAGTAAGTAAAAAAAGGTGAGTTGGCTGAAAACTCAAAGGTGATGGAAGTAGGGCATTAGTGCAACAAGACGGGAGCTTTCTGAAAATATGGTGCTTGAAGTGTGCTTGAAGTTTTATATTATTCACAAACCAGAACTATGTTATTTTTTAATGCCAGTCATTGTTGAACATAAATAATGCTATAAGAGAAGAGAACTCACTCAAAGCAGTAACACTAGTGAGGGTCTGTCTGGAAAAACAAATGATAAATTCATATGTGCTGAAACCATAATAACGGAGGCTTATTCACTGCCAGTCCTCAGGCTCTTTATTCTCAGCCGTCATACAGTTTGAAGTTAAAACAAAGTAATTGTTTTGTTTATCTGCACGACTGTTTTTCTGACCTTCAGGCACTGAATCAAGACTCAACTCCAAGCATGTAGAAACCACAAAGCAGCTGTGAGTAGCTCTCAAGTAAGGATTGATGTGGAAACCTTGAGGGTTAAGCTGGAGTTATTTTAATGGATGAGTCAAGTCATACATCAATGGCTTTAAGTGCTTAAACACAATAATATTTTGTCTGGAGTGAAGGGGGGAAATGAAGGTCTGTCTAATTGTTCACTGGAAAAGGTTGGGACTAGAAGAATTGACTTAATATATAATAATAATATATATATCAATAATATAAATGATTGCGTGCAGGATCCTATATAATGGCAATGTTGTTGGAGTTTATTGAACTGGTTCAAAGAATCGGTCTTAACAAGAGGAGGGGATTAAAATAGTTTCAAGAACCTCTGTTCATTTCAAGAGGTCCCGGGGTAAATCCTAGACAAACCCCAAAATGTTACGTTCTCTGATGTTGTCTAAGAGATTTGAGATCTCTAGGAGATTCTAATTAAAACTAGTCTATAGACTAGCTGTTCAGGTTTTCAACTAAAAGCCCTAATGTTCCTCCAAAAAATCTAAACACTTTTTGTTTTAGTTTATTTTTAACAGATAAATTTGTCATTTACAGCACTCCATACATATGGCTAAAGAAACAATAAAGTTCAAAATACAGGTATTAATGGTCAAAAAACACATGCACACAGTCACTAAACCTATGGTCTGAACTTAAGTCTCTTCTGTGAGCTCACCAGTAGCATCAGACACTCATGCATTTCACTGTGCTTCTGTGGTAAACCAAAAGATTTTGCAGTGCATCCAAAGTGTCTACTTATCGTCACCTACACTGAAGAACTCCCATATTTTTTACAGCTTGAGAATAAAAACTGCTACTGGAGAAATGGATTATATGTGAGTGCATTTTTGGTTTTGGTACTTCTCAGTAGTTGCACTGTTTTAACTTAATTTATTCTACATGAAGACAGCAACAGTGTCTGGTAAAATGGCTTCCATGGATTGCTCTGATTGTAGTCAGCCGTGGGATTAATGCTTGAAGTGACTGGAAGAATTGATTGAAAAAATCTCATGGACTAGGGTTTGCTTTAATAATAAAAAAGAAATAAAAAAATGAAAACAGTGTTAAAATAGTTTGACTAAAAGTACTGATTTCCCCAGATTACTATAGTGGACATCATCGACTGTGTTGACTGGCCACAGCAGTTCTGACTGCTGCAGCAGACTGAAGTCAGATGTGCTGACTTCCATGCAGAAGCTGCAAGAGGCCGAAGACCTTAGTGTTCAAAGGAGAGAGGTCCACCTAAACTAAACACGCACCTCTGCATGTAGCATGGGAAGTCCATTTCCACACAACAAATGCTCTGCAACTTTCAGAAAAAAACCCTCTTCTGTGCATCTCCCAGTTGGCAATCATACCTGTGAAGGTGCGCTGCAGGAAAGCCCCCCACTGATTTCTCCAATGCGAGCAGCTGCAGTGGGGTTGCTGGAACTGATGAGTACCGGCCCGCTAATCTCCATGGAGTGGCGCTGGGGGGGAGGAGCGAGCATGGGTTTGTGGGACATGGTAAGAGAAGTGAAGGAATGCCGTTTCTTAGTGTTCTTCTTCTCTCCCGGCCGCTGGGGACCATTGCTCTGGGGTCCCAGTGAGGCCCCTTCAATGGAATCTCCACTGGAATCAGATGGCTTGTCCAACTCTATAAGCTGACGCGCTGCGGAGTTGAACTATGAGAGAATATGAGAGGCAGGGGACAACAAAGAGACAACCATTAACAGGGAAAATGGTTATGAAATTTGTGTCTGCAGTGCAGCTGATTGACCTCTGTCTTCATTTGTATTAAATCTGAACATATTACAGTGTTTTTAGAAGGTCAATAGAAGACATGAGGTCCTGTTTTAATAGGTTCACAGAAACATTACTCAGGCTCCTTATCAACATCAGCTTTTATTCTCTGATTTTACATTTTTCCTCATATTATTAAAGTAACTGTTAAGATGCAAATGGTGGTGGGCAACGTAAAACCCACAAGATAATTTTGTTTCTTCAAAACTAAGGAATAAAACAAACTCAAAAGCCTTAATATTATAATATTACCGTTATTACCAGCAGTGATAAAACTCATTGTTGCTATCATGCAGTCAAACTTTTCTGAGTCAGCTGCAATCAGTTAATGCAGAACACCTAAGCACTGCCAGGTCATGGCAGCTAACGAGGACATTCTTCACTGAGGAAAATGTTACCCAAAGAAGACTCAAAGTTAGCTACACTCATTATCAGTTGGTTGCACAGAAATGTGGGAATGTAGGAAAGAACGTCAAGATTGCAGTTCATTCAGGGTGCTAGAGAGTAAGAGAGAGTGAGACTTTAGCAGACAATAGGAAGGCTTAGAGTAGTTTTATCATTTAGAGTTTTCAGTCTCCTTGGACATGTTGGATTTGCAAATGTTGGCAGCCTTTTGGAAAACTAGGAGTTAATGTAAGGACCTACTTTATTAAAGGAATAGACACAGAGACTTTTGTTTTAGCAATGCTGTCTGCACTACTTGTGCTAATTGTCAAAGACAGTTTCAAATGTCAACTTCGCCATCCTTTCGTCTGTGTTTTAAAATATTTGTTGACTCTTGTGTCACAGCAGCTCCGCTTCAACCATGCTCTTCCTATCTTGTTATTTTTTCACCTCTTAAAGAAAAGCTGGCTTTGGCAGCTCAAAGCTTTACAAAACTGTAAATCTGCAGAAAAAAATATTATTTTTGGAGCATCTCTAAATGTTGAGGCCCTACAGCTTCCAGAATATTGATGACCTTCAGCTTAACAGTGTCTGAATGTCAACCTCATCAACGCGTTAACAGACCCAGTGCAACTTATACTTCCAGACAGAAACAACTTTTTTATTTAGGAAGCTTATTGGTCTTAGCCAGCTGTAAACCTGCAGGTTTTGAGACTCTTTGGGCAACATGTGAGTGACTGAAGAAGGTAAAAATCAAAGCAGCAGTTTCAGTTAATCACTGGGTGCCTTAACTTGCCATCATCTCACGCCCCAAGCAGCTCTAATGTTTCATTGCAATCCAGAGGAAAGCCTGTGTGCTAAAGTGGGCTCAATTACTTTCAACATACTTTCTGCCCTGCTTTTATTAATCTATCCTGACTATATGGATAAGATCACTCCTGGTCACTTCACCCCCTCAGCATTTCATGTCTAGAAAGCTTTGGTCATTTCTCCCCTCAGAAACGTTCGTCGAGTACAAGGGAACAAAATGTCAAAGGGATGAATTGACTGAGAACCAGACAAGGCTTGACGTCAACAGTCTCTAAGACAAAAATTAAAAGATCCTTAATGAACAAATATTTTTTAATATGTTTAATGAACTTTAGTGGATTAAAAAAAATAACCATAAAGCACAATAAAATCAGACCATGATCAAATGACCCTGGAAGTATCCTAACCCCAGACATTTTACTGTGATGTGAGGCACTGTCTCATTACAAGAACCAAGTCACTCCCTTACCTCCACATATGAGATGGGGAAAATTCCAATTTTATCTCCCAGCATTCCTTCGGCCCAGTTTTCATCAACTCTGCGGATCACGGTGAGGATATCATCCTAGAATAACACAACAGAGAAAGCAAAGTGTGAGGAAAAAGGTAAACACAGGTTAGTATCTAACTCGGAGCATTGCTCAACCTCGGGGAATGAACTTTTGAGCAGAAATAATGAGGAGGAGAACAGTTTCGGGTTTGTCAAACAGAACATACCCTGGGACCAAAACCAGACGGGGGTTACAGCAAACCCTTCTGTCAGATGAGCCACTCACTGAGCTTGTTTCTGGTTTTGCTTATGTGGCATATAAACTGATGACAGAATCCAAAACAATCAACTCCTGACCCAACAGCTGGATAAACAAAGCAGCTTAATTACTGTAGTTAAGCGACGCCTCGTTCTGTATGGCATTCATTCTCTCCAGCCTAATTACAGCTGCTTATCAAGAGGCTCGACTTAAAATCCAACTCATTGCTGTGGGTGTTTCATTTAAAAAGACCTGACATTCTAACACACACATAACTCCAGAAAATGAGTGCTTACAAGACAGAAGCGTCACTGTAATGAGAGGTATTTTGGTTTTACTGCGCTGACCATGTGGCAGGAGAGTGGTTTGTTCCTAACGTCTTTAGCGTCTCACCTTAGAGAAAGGCAGACAGTCCTTGTCGGCCTCTTTGTCTTTGAGTTCAAAGTCGTAGAGAGCTTTGCACTGAGGCGGTGGCTGCGGCAGAGGCTTGATGACCTGGACGAAGTTAGTGGGGAAAAAGCCATGGACTCCACCCATCTCCCCATGGTACCAGTTCTCATCCACCTGCCGCCGCAGGATGATGATGTCCCCCTTGTTGAATTTGAGGTCTCCTGGTTCCTTGCCTTCATAGTTGTACAGTGCCTTGGCACAAGGAAGCTGTGGCACACCCTGAAACGACAAAGAGAATCGGTCGTGTCACAAGTGTACCGTTAAGACAACGGACTCCATTACTTTTGCAACAACATTATGTTTATAAAGCAAACCACAAAAATAGATGCACACAGAAAGGAAATGAACTGGCCAGCTTGATTAAAACTGACCGGTGGGTAACTGAAAGATCAGATTTTTCCCCAAGGAGTAGCACACCATATTCAGGTGCTGCTACGTCTCAGTATCAATGTGGATGCTGTTACAGAGTAAAGAAGCATCAAAGTTACCTATTGTTAGCAACTGTTGAGGGGTTTAAACATGAAGTCAGACGACGCACAGAGGTGCGAGCTATTTAAAAGGAAGCTGTATCTTCTACTGCATGGAGATATGTCTGCAGTTTATTCAGGCTACATGAGAGCAAGACTTCACAGATACCATCAAGACCGAATGGAGAAAGAGGCTGTTGAGTTTCATCATGCTGAGCTTTTCACCTCTGGATGCCTGTTGTGGAACATGCTGGATTTGGAAGCACTGGCAGCTGTTTGGAAAGTTCAGAGTTAAGTCTTTATTTTTTCCAGGGAACAAATATAGGGACTGATGTTCTAGCAATGCCACTGGCACTAAATGCTAAGATGCAAAACTAAAAGTTCATGTAAGTCTTTTCAAAACTTTAGTAAAACCATGTTCTCCAGCAAACTACAGCTCACACTCCACAAGACATCAAGGTCTAAATCTTCTCATATTATAGTTCTTAAAGAGAAATCGGAACTGGCTAAAATCGGTATCAACGGCCCAAAACTTTAAACAACCAGAGACTGGAAACAGGCCACTAAATCCAGGTCAGCAATGAATTCAACATTTTCTTGTTTAATCTATTATCTAATTTTTATTTTAAAAAACTATTCTAAATGATTAACTGTCCTACAGAAAAAGAAGCTGTTTAATTTTTATTTGTTTGTTGTTTTAGAATAAACGTTCACATTTGTTACAAAACTAAATAAAATGTATGAAATGTTTTAGTACAAAATAGGTAAAATATGCCATCTCCAGATTGACAAAAACAGGGATAAGTAAAAATAAAAGAAAGGGCATATTATTGATGTCAAATATAACGAGATTGAACTGGAAATAAATCAAATAGGCCTGTTGAGTGATGACAAAAAGGAAAAAGATTGTTTCTATTACACACTTTAATTAAGATGTAATAATGGAGACTGGATTATTTCTAGTAACTTACAAATGACTTGGATTTATTTGCAATATGTATTATTGTTGATTTTGTCTGATTTAAATTTGATTCATTTACATATTAACAGTAGCTACACAATTAAATGTGTGAAACACAGACAGCAAGCAGATGAAGGCTGCTGCCACTAATCAGTGCATCTCCAAACAAAATGCAGGAAAACATCTTCGCTACAGTATGAGCTTGGCTGATTCTCTACCTTCTGACTATGGGTTTAAAAGTACCCAGGGTCCTGTGCCTTTAATGAGCAGAGGAAGGTTTTGTATCCCAGTCTGCAAGCCTGGAGTCCTGAAAGGCTCATTCAGGGAATGACAACCTAGGGAAAGAGGGAACTCTAGCGAAGGAGTAGCAGGATAGTGAAGCATCAATGTTCTCTATTCAGTGAAAGTGTCCATGAGAAAGGCTTCGGTCCAAAACAACCCCCACACTACTGATCCCGCTGCTGTTGGACACGGTTTGCAGTGATCAGAATCTCAAACACCTTCAACCGATTTGATCTGAACTCTGAAGCCAAAACTGCAAAATTGCTGTTGTGCACCGGGAGCAGAAAGAGAACCAGGGGATGTACTGGCAAAGTCTGGGAGAGAGCCAGACACAGACGGGTTAAAGCAGGGTTTGGCGTAGGCTCTGCAGTCTTGTTAAAGACTAATGAACCATTTAAAGGCTCAGGGGAGAATAAAAGTACAGAATGAGCTGTGATGGTGAACCAGGGTGACATTACCCTGCTGCAGAGAATCACACAGTCTGAAGCACAGAGCCAATCACACTGACTCTGCTGGTCCAGCCTGTGGTGAAAGCAAAGGGAGATGAGGGGTACTGCAGCCCCTTGGACACCGTGTTGGAGCTGGGCCTCTTCCCTTTTTTAGAGGAAAAACAGGGCTTTTGAAAGTGAAAGGTTTGCCATTTTTGTTTCAAATGACAGAACAGGTTCAAGTTTAACATAAGTGAAATCCAATTACATGGTAAATATGAAATGCTTGTTTGTACACCAAGGCCAAGGCATAACAAAACCTGGGTCCAAAGTCAGTTAAATAATCTACTTACAAACATTCTCGTTTGGTTAAATATATTCTTAACTGTAATGTATGTTTTTATCGTTTCTTAATCAAGCATTGTACTGTTATTCTCAGCCATGTACTGCTCATTTCTAAGCTGATTTTAGGTCTCACTGCCTGGAGCCATAAAGAGGTGTTGTCAGCAGGGCTAAATTTCCATGTTTCGCTTGGCTCAAATGCAATGAGAGTAACAGCAAGCGAAGACAATAACAGGAGACTGTCTGTAGGGGGCTCTGGATGAACAAGTTATTGAGAGAAGACTGGGGGAGGAAGATAGCTGGGGGGGGTGGCTAATATCCGGTGGGCATCCACAGAGGCAGTTCTGTTGTTTCTAGAATGAGGCTGCGTAGAGAAGTGTGCAGATGCAGAACAGGGGGTGAGA